>JAYKKI010000126.1:1207500-1635000 GCA_039881145.1 Druceiella hillmani
ATCGGCTAACAGGGTTCTAAATTTAAAAATATATTTCCAAAAGAAAAAAAATTAAATTAAATTAATATTTTATTTTTAACTATATTAATATTTGTTTTTTCATTTCAAATAAAACTATAAAAATATAAAAAATTAGATTTCCACGTCTGCCAGGCATTCAACGAAAACAACATAAAATTGTTTTTAATATATAACCCTTAAAAATTTCTTTTGTAATTATCTTCAATGTGCAGAGATGCCAATTCCATAGTTTTATTATACGTGTATTGGGTTGGTTTGGGTTGTTTTGAGTTTTGTTATGTTGGGTATGTTAGTTTACATTGGGTTAAGTTATGTTAGGTTGGATTTTGTTACGTTGGTTTGCATTGGATAATGCTGGTTTATTTTGTGTTGGATTATAATGGATTATGCAGTGTTAAGGTGAGTTGGATTATGTTGAAATATGATTTTTTACATCAGCTAGTTTTGCATTGTTGCGTTATGTTGTATTATGTTGCCTTGAGTTTGGTTATGTTGGTTTTGGTTAGGTAATATAAATTTACTTGCTTAGGATTGGGCTATGTCGATTTATGTTGGTTGGGTTAGGTTTTTTTAGGTAATGCTGGGCTATTTTGGATTGCACTGGGTAGAGTTGGTTTATGTTGGGTTATGTTGTATTACGTTTGGTTTTATTTATTTATTTAGGTTTGGTTGTATCGAGCTGTGTCGGATTGGGTCTGGTTTTGTGGGATTGGGTTATGTCGAGTTATGTTGGATTTAGTTGGGTTGTTTTGGGTTATGATGGTTTGGATTAGATTATGTTGGATTATAATAGGTTGGGTTAGGTTGGATTGTGTTGAGTTATGTTTGATTGAATTGTGTTGCATTATGTTTGGCTCGGTTATTCTGGTTAGGATTATGTTGTGTTGGGTTTGGTGATGATATATTGCGATTGATAATGTCGGATGTCGTTATGTAATTTGGATTATGTTGGATTGGGTTATGTTGGTTTTGTTTGGGTTTTGTTACGTGTGCTTCATATGTCTGAAATAGATTACAAACTTAAACACATCCTCCCTCCCCCACAACTCTAACCCACACTTATGTCGGGCTCAGACTTTTTTGCCAATTTATAATATCTGAGTGGAAAATTTCATTACGCAAATTTAAAATACATGAAAGTTACTTCTCCTAATATATGTCGACACACTATTTGTATAATACTACGCGTCGGATAGTTAGGAACTTCTTTGTTATTGTACTAATGTAATAAAAATGTATTTTTTGAAAAATTTAATTCGTTTGTCTTCTGATTGTGTAAACCGATTCCAATGAGACAAAAAAATTGTGTTACTTCATGTAAAAAAACTGCACCATAATTGATTCGGTAGTTTTTACGTGAAGCGTGTTCAAACAAACAGAAAAATACATAAACAGAAAAACAGACAAAATTCCAAAAATTATGTTTGTGTTTTACTTTTACATGTCGCCCTAAATGCACTACATGCATAAATGCAATATAAACTGTAGACATGCCAAGTCAACAGTTTTATGACGTGCTTTAACTTCCTGTTTGTACTTACATGTTCTGATATCTTATTTTGATGGAAGCTTTGAGGAAAAATGTTCAAGGCTGTATTTGAAAAAAGAATGAGAGTAAGATTAAAATACTGCGAAAGACAATCTAAAATCTATATTTTTATTAGCAGAATATAACTTAGCCTTATTTCTTGCAACTTTTGTAAATAACTGAGTGAATTTTGGATTAAGGATGTACGAATCGAAAAGGAAATTTGCATTATTTATTTATGAAGCGCAATTTTGTCAGTTTAGTAAAAACAACACGCCATTTATGAACATAATGTAGAACTCAATTTTTCTTATTGACACAAAAAGTACGCTCAGTGTTTCATGCTGCTGGATTTATTCTACTTGTCTGGGTAAATATTAGCACATTTTGTGCATTTATCCTAATCGCGAATTATAGCTGTACCAAGTTTTATAAAATATATTTCAGCGTCTAGGTATGATTGATACAAGCATCTTAGACAAACTTTCTTGGTATTAGAATAGACAAATTTCTCTTGGTATTAGTATCCATGCATGCAGCCATGGCTACATCACCACATAATAGCTCATGTGCTATATACAAATCACGCGTTTACCGAAACAAGTAGTGATTTTTTATTTAGTTGCAGGATTGTTAGGTAAACAAAAAGACCTAAAAAACGAAAAAAAATACTTTTAGTAGAGATAATTTAGCAGTGGCCTAATAATTTATGTTTGAATTCCACTTTCTTTCAATAGGAATCATTGAATACCATCCATCAAATATTTCCTTGATCGTATATTTAGCTTGTCTGATCTGCATTTATATAACCAACAACCACGTTATTTCCTTTTACATCAGACTTTAGGGATTATAAATGTTCATATATGCATTATAGGCTTGCAGATCTTTCACAAATATTTATTCACAATGGATTTTTGAAGAGAAATTTGATTTAAATACTCTTTTTTACATAATCGTTCTTTCTGCTTCCTTCGCAATAAGTGAAGTGAAAACCAAATCTGTTATGAGACGAGAAGGAAACAATGAACTGAGTTATTAAAACATATACCACAAATTATTAGAACAATATAATTTTTATTTACACGTGTAATCAAAATTTCGCGCAAATTGAACAAGAGTGAAAATTGTGGAGATTTCCAGGTTTTAAGATTATTCTGCAGAAGTTAGAAGAAGGCAGTAGGATCTATGAGAAATATAACGGCGCCAGATAAAAGAATCTCGGTTCTATGAATGGCCGTCGAAGTGGTAATTTAAATGAATTACTCCTCAATTTGCAATGATAAGCATAACAATTTTTTGGTTCAGGTTAAGTTTTTTGATACACACAATAAATAGCATTTAATAAAAATCTTCGATCTAAAAAGAGTTTTGGAACTGATTAATAAACAATATCTTTTTACAAAACAATTTCTTTACGGTAAATAATCAAATATTCCCTATATTTCAGTGATTTATGTATTTTCCGTACATCTTATTAAAAGTGAACAAAAATAATGTCAGATACAAATAATTTACTTTTGATGTCGGTAGCGGAAAAAAAATCTGCATCTAAATCTGATATCTAAAAGAATTTAAAAACAAAAATAAATAAATAAATATGTATCGTCACAAGCTACGAAATCAAAATAACACAGACAAAAATGGTACTATATTAAAATTGGAATACATATAGAAATTTATGAAATCTTTTTGTTGTAAAAAATTCAGTAATCTGTGAAAATCTAAAGTCTTATTATTGAAATATAACTATATGACAATTGGTCCTTGATTAAAATAAATGTTCGCCCTTATTTCTTAGCTGTTTCTCTATAACATTTTTGACATAGAAAATGTTTTTCGTAAGTACTCAAAAATATTCGAATTCATTTGTTATAGAGGCATTTTTTTTATTTCACATATTGTGTTAGTCGAAAGAGCAAGTCATAAGGAATTAAAACTATTTTTTTATTATTATATGTAAGCTAATTAGATATTGAAAATGTATAAAAAATATATTCCATCTTCTACTAACTAAACTGCCAAAACCGACATTTTAAAAAAATAACATTAATAGAAGTTTATTTTAAGTTTACTGAAAACCTGCAACATTGATATTATATTTCAGATAATTTGAGAAATTATTATAATTACTTCGTCTGTGGAAGATAATCGAGGCAGTATTATATAATATTAATATAATTATATAATATTATATGAAAATTTCACAATAGAAATAATATGCACCCTAAAATTATGACTCAAAATGTATAAAATCCTCGTAGAAGGAATTATGCTTAAATGGTTTTAATATTTTACTACAACTAACCTTACAAATCTTACATGAGACCGTCATCAAGTCCTATTCTCCACATATTCATCGAGACATCGTGCTTTGCGGTTCAAAATTTACAATTTGTAAAAGCACTATGTGCTAAAATACATTACAAACCTTATGAAAATATCGATCGTAAAAAGGGTTGACTTATTTTTTGTGCGAAGAGTTATTATCTTTAGTTCCAATATTTAATTCGTTCAAAACGAGGTTAAGTGTTTGGAGTGCTTGCTGAATATTAGCTAGAAAGTCGTTTAGTAGAATTAATTAGCTTTTCCCGTTACGTACTTGTTTCAGTGTTATATTATTATAATACATGCATATTTTTTAGTTAAATAGAGAGATTCGGGATATATGGAAATTTATCTTTGCCTTTATCGGAATGCATAGTTATGCATAGTACATACAAAATGCATAGTACTTACTTTACGTATATATATATATATATATATATATAATTTCACCGATACTGCCTGCTAGTTCTTCTATGCTATCGCGTGTATCCCACGTAATGCGATCTTCTCATATTGCTCCCTATATTTACTATAAAATACTTCAGTTTCAGATCATCCTGTGTTATAATCTTGTGTTTTCTTGATGCCAAATATTGTCTTACGACTAAAATAGATCATACGGTTTTCGTAGCATTCAAAAATATGCTCAAATAAATTTATTTAAGAATTTACGAAGTTATAATCTTATAGTTTAAAACGGGAAGAATCAATTCCATGTTCAGGCATTCCGTGTTTTCGTTATAAAAACATTTTCTGAAATATTAAATATCTTGAAAATTGCCCTTCCTGAAATCTTGTAATTCCATGTTCTAGATAGTATCAGAACCATGGAATCAAGAAGAAAGACTCCAAACAAATAATACCGAAGTGGTTCGACATCAGTTTAACTTACATCAGTTTATGCTTAGCGATGATAATAAATGAGACCTATTTAAGCTTGCATCAGTAGGATTTATCTGAAGATGATCGGTGGCCGAAGACTTGAAAAATTTAGTTTTGTGAAAGTATACGGATTATCCAAGATGATTGTTAGAAAATCCAAGATGATTATAAGAAAATAAATGAAGAAAATATTTGAAGCTTCGATGTCGACAGGAGAGGCGTTATGTGGCCTATAAAACAATTTTACAGTTCAATCCAAGTATATCTTTTATAATAATCTAAACTTTTAATTTTCAAAACATTCCAAAGTTTAAAAGTGATTTCTTTTTATCGATTTTTTTCAAAACGCTACGTAAATTGTCACCAAATAAAATGTTGATATTTTGAAACCTTTTTAAAAAATTGTCTATTTTATGGAGTTTTCCTAGAATTTACTATTTAAATATTACAGGTTTTAAAGATAAAAAGTGCGATTTCTGACAGCAGAAAATTATCAATATATAATATAAAATAAAGCCCCTCGTTACCCTTGTCTGTACCGACTAATATTACCACTGTGTGGAATTTATTTCGAATTTTATTGAATGTCTCATAGAGTAGGTCTAAACATTTAGGACGCTTAATATAAATTATCCGACTCTTAATGATTTTTCTCCAGAATGTCACGAAAAACAATCCATCGGAATGTTTTCTTCGCTTGCGCCGGATAAATTATTATAGATACAAGACCAAATTTTCGAAAATATTGTTAACCTCAAATAGTTATATAAAAAGTTCAAGACAGGATATGTATATCCTTTATACTTAGTTCATAATAATATTTACGGTCTAGTAAAATGTTAAAATCAGTTCGACAATTCGAGTGTTAAGATTCGACATATATTATATTTTATATTTTGTGGTTTTGGCATCGGTTTGCATAATTACTTTCAACTAAACCATTGGCGCTCATGGGTATGGTTTTTATTTTTTTCTTTCCAATTATAATGTGACTCAACCAGTTTAACGTACGCCGGAGAAAGAAAAGATTGTTTGTTGAAACATATGTTTGTACGACAAATGAACTGGTCCTAACACAACTCAACATTGGGTATCTAAACATTGTATTTATTGACTTTGCCCAACTCATGGAAATGTTTTTTTACTGTACCTTTAGAACATTTAAATTAATTAATCAAAGGTAGCGTTCAAAATCTAATATGACTTTAATTTGTAGATATCATATTTAACCAGTCAGCTAGATTTAGACTATTCTTTACCTTTATGTAGAATCGCTGAACCATTGTATTGCAGCAGCTTTAGAGACAACATCAGGAGCTACTTTCTGACATATTTAGAGTAACTTCTGCCACAGAATAACCAGATTGAAATTAATAAAAAAAATATATATAAGTAGAGTCTTCTACATTTTATCTATGTTTAATTAAATACTCTCAATAACAATTTATATTTACTTGAGTATTTCGGATATGAGTAAATAACGTTTTAAAATAAAACAGTTTTTATGTGTGATAAGGAAAAACTTAATGTATGCGTGTTATCTTGAATTATACAATATATTTATATTATCAATAACAATGAACAATTTATTTATAAATATATCGTGAAAATAATTTTTAGAGATTTCCATTAATTGAAGTATATTTTAAATTACGATTAAACATTTGTTGAAAAATGTATTAGTACTCGAATATGTGAAATAGATTATAAGACTAAGTAAAATGAATTTAGCAGAATATTAAGTAAGTGAATGGAATAATTTGACAAATACTTGTATGCGAATATAAGCTTCATATTAGCATGAGACCCAGAAGGCACGCAACGTAGCTTCAAGAAGATTAATAAAGAAAGCTTGTGCCTACGGGCATAAATATTTGTCGAAAGAGAAATATACCTTTAAGAATTTACGTCATATTTTGAAGACGAAAAAAATAAGAAAAAGGATAAAAGCTCAAGCCATTCTGCGTCTTACAACACAGATTAAATAATATGAGAACAATAATGCGTGGTCATAAAAAATATAATTTTGATGTATAAGAAAGAAAATTATTTCAGATATTCAAGTTGACAAGAAGTATTTTATTAAATTATTAAATGTATGAAACCGAGTAATTTGTCTCACGCTTGTGAACGATACACACATATACTAGGTAATATAAATATTGACATGTGACAAATAGTAACTTATTTCAGTAACAGTTTTGATAGAAATAGGATAATGTACCTTTACTCGTTTAAACTTATTTGCATATCCACATTCGTACAAAGTACGGGTTATACTCGTAATTACCAGATTGATTTTAATTTACCGATAGAAAGGGGTGAAATTTTAAATATAATTTAAAATAATTAAAATCACTTTTTAAAAAAAATTCGACATGTTCTTGAAACGAATTTTTTCCTTTAATTCTTTACTATCCAATGTTCTTTTTGTAAAGACTATATACTGACTGAAACGAATATTTTCATTGCATTTCAGCGAGACTTTTCACTGTTTCGATTTAAAACATCTTTTTTAGGATTGCATAGTCAAATAGCAAAAACGGAACTCTTGTATTTTCGTCTTATGCGTCCGTATGTCACAAGCATTTTGCTTGGAGACTATTAGAACTATATAGATGAAATTTGGATGATAGGTGTCTTCTATGGACCGCTATACAATAAAATGAGTGAAATTATTAAAAAAAAATTAGAGATGGCACTCAATACATGTAACTGAGGGATGAAAAAACGAAAATCTATATAATGAAACCCCACTGCACATAGGTGTGTTTAGTTTCATTATATAGATCTTGTAAATGATATAAATATTCTAAAATATTTTTTTTATTTAAGCCAATAGTTGGTGAGTGCATCTCACCAACTAAACACTCAACACAAACACTTCTAAACTCTTAAAAATTTTGCCCTCCCACTCCTCTAACTTTTCAACTAAGATGTTCAAAATTTTGAAAAAAATTAAAGTACTAGAACTTATAATAAACTCAAAGTTGGTTTGAATAAGACACGCGGGGTAGTTTTTGAGATATGGGATATTTTAGATATCGACAGCAGCAATAACTTTGTTTTCACAAAGTCTTAGAGAAATACACAGTTACAAATTTAATATTGCTGACTTTTTCCATTAATCTAAAAAAAGCAAATTTACAAATTTACTATAATTGTCCTCCGAACAATTTCTATGTAAATATTTCTATATATTTTCAATAATGCTTTTCAAATATTTTACATAACCATCCAAAGAACGTAGAATTAACTTTATAACTTGCTCTTTCAGCAAGTACTCCATCCTATATGAAGTTAAAATTTTTTTAGATTATTTCATTTAACTTCTCTAACTTTTCTATATAAATATTTTTGAATTTTAACTGTTTAATATGCTTCATCACTATTAAATGCCGAGTTTCTTTGCGAAAAGATTTTTCAGAATCGGCAGTGATAGGATAGACGGAAGGACACGAATTTATAAGGGTAATCTTAAAAGGATTCCATTTGTTCTTCTTGTAGATATGGAACCCAAAATAAATAAAAAGTTAAATTTAGATATCTTTATAGGATTTCACCATTAAAGTATGAAAGATTTAGAAATACAGTATTACTGTAGGAATTTTGTCTTTTTTGTTTTGTTTGTATTTGAGGAATTTTGTCGATAAATGTGACGTTTCCAAATTCTGTTCATAACTTTTATAAGAGGTATTATAAATAATTAAATTGAAACTACCCTTACTTTAAGCATCACCCTATGTAGCATTTCCAAGTAAACGTTTTCTACTCCCATATTGTATTAACATTTTTAAATCTTTGAATTTATAATTTGGAAGTTAGAAAAACCATTCGGGATTACTTTTACAATTAATGGAAATGAGATTTGGCATGAAGAAAATGCATTGGCCAAAATACCTCACATGGGAGAAACACTATATATTGAGTACCGTTTTTGATTATCGGTTAATAACCGGATCATTAAACTTAGCCTGAACAATCAATAAAAAGTACTCGGTCAAGAGTATATCGACCACTCAGTAATAGAGTTCCGTAACTATATTTAAGGTTATGATAAATTTTTATTAAAAATTGTGTTAACAAGCTAAGGTAGTGAAAATAATTCTATAAAAATTGCAAAAAATTTTGTTTAGAAGTATGCCTTAAAGAAATAATGATAACTAAACAACGTATGATATACATCAGACTTTCAATAATTCTCATTCAAGGAGGGAACCCCTAGAGATATAATACAAGGTTGAAGGAAGTAAGGTCATATAAATTTCGCTCAGCTTATAGTAAAGCACCGTCATATCACCACGGCGAAAAAAATATTTGTTAAAGTCCTCAAATACCTAAATAATGAAAAAACCCAAAAATTAAATAAAATTAAATCCAATATTGTGTAATATAAAATATAACAACATAAGTAATTAGATAAAACGTCGACGATGTCCTAGGGAGAAGCTAGATGAATATTAAATATATTTGGCGTTCATTTCATAGATATTCATTATAACTTAAATTTTATTGGCAAATAAATGAAACTTGATGATGTAGTATTATTTCCACTTTATTTAAAATTCTTAACCACGGCCTAGGTTCGTTGTATGATAACATTTTCATATGGGCAATTTGTAAATATCTTTACAAATAACTGCACTGAAGACGTTGTCATACAACGAAACCTAGGTAATGGGTAAGTATTTTAAATGAAGTAGAAATACTACTACATGACGTAGTTTCATTTAGTTGTGAATAAAAGTTAAGCTAGATGAACTTAAAAAAAAGGTCAGATACAACATATTATTACCAGTAATTCTATTAATACTAAGTTCAGAAAATATTTACGAAGTCCAGAAAATATTTAAAAAGAATATATTTACGAAGTCCATAAAGGCCAATATAACAGTAAATTTAAGTGTAAATGTAAATTTAAGATTTCCACAAAATTGTTGTTAAATGTTAGCATTCACTAAATAATGACATTATTAACAAAAAATCTCAAAGATAAAATGTTATAATAATGATTTCTATGATAACAATAGCATTAGCCATAACAATATTTGTACAACATTTAATAATCAGCTAATGCCCCGTTTACTGTGTAATAAACTTTTTCCATAAATATGTTTTTCATTGTGTTAAATATGTCTTGTAGAATCATCTGCATTAGGAACCAAAAAAATTCTGTCTACGCCATTCACATTCGTTAACTTTCCAATATCTTAGTAACAGTTCACCTTGTTCTCGCTCAAGGTGAGCTCTAATATCGGGGATAAAATCGATCAAAATGGAAAAAATAAATTTTTAACGAAAATTTGTTGGTAGACAATTTTTTAACAAGTTTTCTAACAACTTAATGCCATTAACTCTATAACTGTCTAAAAATTCCATGATTATATTAAACCCATACACCCAAGATGCTATTTCTTCACTGAAAAATTTTGTATGAAAATTATTTTTTTTCATTGAGTTTCATATTTGTGAAACAAGCCAATTAGTTTTACATTACTGATTTCAGCAAATATTTTTAAATATTAAAATCTTTTATAATTTTTATAGATAACTTTTACAATTTTTTTTTATTCAACCTAGCCTAATATCTAGCAGTAGTAAAATAACATTTTGTGACATATATTTAGACCTTTTGAGGCATATCAATGTAAACAGTAGGCTAATATGGATATGTTATCTCACAAGCAAATGATGCAATAACATTTAGTAAAGACTACTTATAACCGAAATAAAAGGGTTATCCAACTTATTCGTAATGACCTAGCAAGAAATTTTGTTAATTAATGAATTAGTGTTGATAACATATCGTGTATAATATATAATAAACTAACTTGAAAAAAAATTGTAATGTGCGAAAATAAATAAAAGATTAGTGCTAAGTAATATTTTTAAGACTAGTGGCACTACCATAAACGCGATAAAAGTTCTTTTAACCTGCTAGTAATGATGCTATACCAAATTTTTTTTTATAATTAGAAAACATGGCGTACTACGCCTCCCTGTATATGACAAAATATGTTTGTTGCCTTAAAAAGATACAGTTCAAAATAGATAATTCAAAATAGTGTAGACACAAAGGTATTAATTACATTACGTTACATCATTTTTCTAACATGAATCGTACATTAGACAAGTTTTGTGATATAGAGTAATTAATAGAAACGGGACAAGGATAATTGGTTCAAATCAAATTTAAGATACTGCCCAAAATTCAGTCTTTAGTTTAAATTAAACTCTAATATTACTGAAGAATTAAAAATTTGTTTGTACCTTGAACACTTCTGACTAATTTATTAAAATTTTGTTAACGACTTGGAATTTAATATAGTATTTTAATTTCAATTTTCATAAGCCGTGACCAGGCAATATAATATTGTACATGTTTAATTAATGTTTTCTCGTAATTGTAATTACAATAAAGTTTACCGTATTTTTAAGCAAAAGAACGCATTCAAAAACTTTACTAGATGCAGGCAGTTACTGAAAATAAAATTTGGTGTGTTTAAGACAAGTGAAAACTTTGATAACCAATATAATCGTACTGTGTTTGGGAAATTTTTGATCCAAAAATTAAAAACAAGTAAAATAAATTAAATTAATAATATAACGATAAATATGGTAGATTAATTCATGAAAATACGCTCAAACGTTTTATAAAAGTTAAGTAATGATATGCAAAATGCACATGATAATAGAGAAAGACATTTATCTAAAGAAAAAAAATACTTCTTTATTACAAACGTGGACTTTATAATTTTCTGGAAGAGTTTACTGAAAACCGGCAGAATAGAGACAGAACAATAATTTTGTTCTTCCCTATTTGAACTCATCAAAGTTATCTTAGCTAATTCCGTGAGATTCGGGAACGAGCCAGTCATTCACGCAAGCCTTGAAGGCTCACATGGATACTGGCTTAACGTTAAAAACATTGCTAATTTTTTGCTCAATTTCTACAATAGTTTAAGAAACACGTGCCACATATTGACCAATGATTTCTGTTTTACTTTTTTTAAATAGATAATTTATGTGATCTATAAGAAATGATTCAATTATAAACGCTTTGAAACGTTTGTTAGTGTTCAGACTTAACCAAGATAGGTATCTTTAGATGCAAATAGGTTTTTAATTAGGATTTCCATTTTAATTCATAAAAATGTTCTATGTTTGGCAATCTCATTTTTATCGTCTGTGCTGTTTTCTTCTTTTTTCCTCAATATCATTTCGCAGAATTTATTAGTTTCAGTCTTCATTATTTCTCAAATAGTCTTATTGTAATAGGCACGTTAAAATTGTCCTTTAGGTAATTTTGTTTAGCTTCTACAAATACAATGTTAAATATTTTATTGTACTTCGACACATGAGTCTAAAAGTAATATTATGGGGTACTTTTGATAAGTCATAAAAGAAGAATATTTTATCTCGAGATATTCAGAACGCAGAGGTAACTTTTTTTAATGATTTATATTTCAATTTAAGTGGTTTACTCCAATGATAAAATTTTAAAATGGTCTTTTTAAAAAAATATTTTATTCACTATACTGTCATATTCAAACATTATTTTTACACCCATTTGACATACTCGATATTAGTATTTGTTACGTATCTGCTTATAATCTGCATACTGCCCATGTTTAACTTACCTAATCTGGTTTCTAATTTTTCTTCTATTTATATTATAATTTTCTTTCTAGTTACTTGTTCATGCTGATTAGTCAGTGCATTAATCAAACTTGTATTTTCTACCTTTCACCCGGAAAATATGTTTTCAATGCATGTTGCTAATTGCTTCTTTTATATTCTCCTAGAATTGTCGATTCAAGAGAAAACTATTCAAAATATCAAAAAGGAGTTTTTAAGAATTACCCGAATTGGGTAATTAAGGTTAAATCACCACATAATATTATTTCTTTCTTGTTATTTTGTGTTAATTTAATGAGGTACTCTTCAAGTGTTTCCTTAAATACCTGCATATTTTTTCTAGTGGTAATCTATAAACATTTAAGGTGTTAAGTATTACAATACCTGACCTGTTTATAAACCTAAGTCACGCTTGAAAAAATGAGCGTTTTCTGTCGTTAAATATAATAGGTTGGTTACTACTAACAATATTAGAATGGCTTAAGTTGTTATAAACCGTGGCTATGTTTTTGTTCAAAACATTGAGCGAATTGTTCTCTAAGGCAGATGGTATTTGTTGTACGCCAAGTAATTTCTTACTGTTCTTTTTCTGACATTTTGGTAAGCTCCAACAATACCAAAATTCTTATAATTCTTTTTAAACATTGGCTTTCAAAAACATTGGGTTTTAAAATGATTAATCATATGGGAGTTTATAAAAAAAGAATCTTACTGGCGAGATATTAAGCTACCCTCAGACTTGGTGTAATCCTCAAAAGTATTCCTCAAAATATTTAAACGTAGCCGAGTTATACCTTTAGTATTAAAATATTTATTTTCATTTCTGCTATATATGTGAATTCCTTGGTTTAATCTAACAGAAAACGAAATATATGACTAACGTTCAATTCCAAATTTATAAACAGAGTTATACCTTTAGCCAGTATAAAAATTAAATACTAATATGTTACAATTTTAATCGGATATCTATGGTGGTACTTTTTAAATGATTACTATATCCTCTTCGCAAATGGGTTCTAAGTTTACTCTTACGGGTTTTATTTTTATTAATATAGTACAAAATATTTCCTTACAATCTTATTTCATTTCTCTCTTTAAATTATTTATTTTAATATTTGTGTTTTAAAACTAGTTCCTAAAAGTATTATACGTAATTTTGATATATAGAATATTCTTTTCGAAATATGTAACTTTATTCAAATATATACCCTTAATTCTGTCGATTCAAGGGTATATATTTGTAATTGTTCGTAGGTTCATTCGGAATGTAAAATTTCATTATCTTTTCCTGAGGAAAAATTTTTTTTTTTTAAATAAATTCAATTTGAATTTTTTGGCTTTTATTTAACTTTGAGCGACGTTATCTTATCAGTTTGTTAGATTTTCAACATACTCATCGGCAAATTTTTCTCCGTTATTAAGATGACATCATAATAATTTGAGTTATTGCCGTTCAAATCATCATCTTCTATTGTTATACATGTTATTATTTGTCTCACTATTATTCATGTTATTATTTGTCTTAAAGGGGCTAAGCATTTTCAGAACACACGTACAATGTAAAAAAACCTTTTTATATTTAAAAGGTCATCATGTTTTGAGACAAATTATAAGATATACATAAGAATCCTAAAATTTCAAAGAGTAGGGCAGCGATAAAAATTTCTGGATTGCTTTTTGGTTTGTTCGCTATGATTTTTAAAACCACACATTTGATTTAATATATACATTTGTTTTTGAATGCTCATAATTTGAAGCTGACTATATACTATATATTATAATGCTTTGGTTTATAGAACTAGAGAAGGGGTAAACAATGTCACAGACGTTGGGGACCACAGCTTTAGCATTGCTAAGTAAAGAGTGCTTCTTTATTGGCTGCCCTTTCCCGAGTATTTACGGCGAAATACCTAAAATTTGACAATCGATATAATTTGGCAAACAGAGGGGTGTCGTTGGTGGAGTGGGTGATGGGGGCGAGCAGTTTAATTGAGATAATTCAATGTGGGTGAAACTTCGGAGCGTAGTTAGTATATATATATATATATGTGTGTGTACATATAATATAATTGTATATATGATGAGATATAATATTGATATAAAACAGAAGATTACGTTAAGAGTCAAAATTAAAATAATAACTTCTTAAATTGATTTTGGTATAGCTTTTATTAAGCGCCTTATCTAGTTCCTGGAAGCAACGTAGGTTCAAAAGTTATTTACCCTTATGCTACCTTCTTCTGCTTCTGTAATTAAAACTCTATATTAGTCTAAAAGCAAAAAGCTTAAAAATACGGTAAACTTTATTGTAATTACAATTACGAGAAAACATTAATTAAACATGTACAATATTATATTGCCTGGTCACGGCTTATGAAAATTGAAATTAAAATACTATATTAAATTCCAAGTCGTTAACAAAATTTTAATAAATTAGTCAGAAGTGTTCAAGGTACAAACAAATTTTTAATTCTTCAGTAATATTAGAGTTTAATTTAAACTAAAGACTGAATTTTGGGCAGTATCTTAAATTTGATTTGAACCAATTATCCTTGTCCCGTTTCTATTAATTACTCTATATCACAAAACTTGTCTAATGTACGATTCATGTTAGAAAAATGATGTAACGTAATGTAATTAATACCTTTGTGTCTACACTATTTTGAATTATCTATTTTGAACTGTATCTTTTTAAGGCAACAAACATATTTTGTCATATACAGGGAGGCGTAGTACGCCATGTTTTCTAATTATAAAAAAAAATTTGGTATAGCATCATTACTGGCAGGTTAAAAGAACTTTTATCGCGTTTATGGTAGTGCCACTAGTCTTAAAAATATTACTTAGCACTAATCTTTTATTTATTTTCGCACATTACAATTTTTTTTCAAGTTAGTTTATTATATATTATACACGATATGTTATCAACACTAATTCATTAATTAACAAAATTTCTTGCTAGGTCATTACGAATAAGTTGGATAACCCTTTTATTTCGGTTATAAGTAGTCTTTACTAAATGTTATTGCATCATTTGCTTGTGAGATAACATATCCATATTAGCCTACTGTTTACATTGATATGCCTCAAAAGGTCTAAATATATGTCACAAAATGTTATTTTACTACTGCTAGATATTAGGCTAGGTTGAATAAAAAAAATTGTAAAAGTTATCTATAAAAATTATAAAAGATTTTAATATTTAAAAATATTTGCTGAAATCAGTAATGTAAAACTAATTGGCTTGTTTCACAAATATGAAACTCAATGAAAAAAAATAATTTTCATACAAAATTTTTCAGTGAAGAAATAGCATCTTGGGTGTATGGGGTTAATATAATCATGGAATTTTTAGACAGTTATAGAGTTAATGGCATTAAGTTGTTAGAAAACTTGTTAAAAAATTGTCTACCAACAAATTTTCGTTAAAAATTTATTTTTTCCATTTTGATCGATTTTATCCCCGATATTAGAGCTCACCTTGAGCGAGAACAAGGTGAACTGTTACTAAGATATTGGAAAGTTAACGAATGTGAATGGCGTAGACAGAATTTTTTTGGTTCCTAATGCAGATGATTCTACAAGACATATTTAATAAAATGTTTACTTAACTTTTTTATTTTGTCCGATCAAGTTTAGTTTTTTGCTCGTGCTGTCTCCCAATGTTCATTATTTTATGTAGCACATCCTAATCCTACACTTTTTCGTAATAAGTAAGTGGAGCTTAGTAAAAAATATTTATTTATTTTTAACAATAATTTTTTTAAATTTCTGATAAAAAATGACAATAGGCTATTTTATCTGCATTCAGAATAAAATTAAAATTGCAATAAAATTTAGGATGTTTGATATTTATTACCTCAAACAGTAGCTTTGTGATTGGATTTTTATATTTCTGTCGGTATTAAAGAGTATGTGACTTGGTTAGAAAATAGTGCAAAGTAAATTTTCCAGCAAATTTAATATAGTTGGACTTCATCGGTTAATTGATGATAGCTTGATGTTGGTGAAACCAGCATGTCAAGGCGAGTTACAAAGTTTTTTGTATCCAGTCGCGAAAGGTTCATGTATACATTAACAAACTGAAATTCTCTGAATATAGAATTTCAGTTTATTCGTTTCGTCAAATATCTGTTTAAATTTAGTTTAAAATTTATAGAATAATAGTATATGCTAGTGGTTACCTATACAAATTAAATCCAAACTTTATAATAACCTAAATATACTCTGTTAACTAAATCTTAGTAAAGAAAGAACTTAGGGAAAAAAGAACTTCACTCTGAACCAAAAAAATTCCATACCATTTCTATTTTTTCACTTCTATTTAAAGTTCTGGAATGGTATGTCCATGGAAAACTTCATTAAAAAATTAAATCTCTAAGTCCATGTAAATCCCGTTTGATAAAAGACCGCCTTATATTAAGGTACCAAAATACTCCAATATCCCCATTTGCACTTCTTGACATTAACTGGTTGATGTGCGGTAAGGAAATACTTCTTTCTACGCCTTTCAATATTAGTATTTTATTGCTAGTATTTTTCAAGAATTTTGGCAGCAATTGTCTTATTTATGCTAATACTGTACAAACTTTTCAAATATTTTAAGCTTCTTTTTCGTTTTAATTGAATAGAGATATTTCTTTGATCAAACCCTGTACTAGTTTCAAAAAATAGCAGGTCAGTCCAAATATGTATAAAATTCTGATCACCGGTACTAGAAATCTTCTTTTAGAAATTAAATTATCTTATTTATCATTATTAGTGCTAAATCACAAAACTAAACCATGATAATATACTACTCGTCGACTCAAATCTAAATCGGTCTTAGGGAAATTTATTAAAATATCACAAACGTGACTGTTAATTTTAACCAATACTCTAATGTTTTACTCTTAATAAAAACGTTTCATTTAAAAATCTACAAATTTATACCTCCATAAACATTTACTTCTATAAACATATGTTATAACACTAAACAAAATTTAAAATTTTGATCGGCTCCCTTTTTCATACTCAGGCATCTTTTCTTAGCCAAAATAGTACAGAAAAATTCAATTACGTTATGAGTAACTATAAGATTTATTTGCTGCTGACCTAAGAATACATTCTAAAATTCCTTGAGTTTATTTATTTTAAACTATATAAATATTTCATTCAATAAGTCGTTTAACCCGACACTTTGAAACCCCTATTTTTGGGTTTCAACTCATCTTCTGTACATATTTTCATAGGCCGTGATACAAACTCTCAATTATTTTTATTTTAGCTTTTTCTGCCCTCTTATTTCTTTATTTTTTATCCACATCGAGGAATTTTAAATTCATACTTTAGTACATTTATTTAAAACTTGATGGGCACCTGACTTCAAGTAAATATGGCAACGGGACAAGTTTAATTTTTCAATACCGCCAAATAAATAGAAATTAAATTTAACGAAAGTAGATACACATTATATTATTAAAGTAGATACACATTATATTATTAAAGTAGATACACATTATATTATTAAAGATTGCATAACATTTTAATAATATCTGTAACAAAGAACAAGTGCATGTAATATTTACGTTTTGAAAAATTCAGCTCCTAAAATAAAGAATTAAGATCAGACGATCACTCTAGGATATCTTGGAAAATTATATGAAAATATCAAGATTTAATTAGTTTCATAGCTTTCAGTCATATGCAATAAAGAATATGAAATATTTTATTGTTGAATGAAGAGATTACGCAATTTTTAAAAATGAATCAAGGAAGCCGCTTCTTTACCACTTCCGGGATTTAATGATTCACCGCTTTTAAGGGACGATTTGGAGATAATACTATTCTGTATTCACCCAAGTATAATTTTGAGATAATTTGAATCTGTACTCGCCCAAGTACAATTATGAGGTAATACGAATCCTTACTCATTTAAATATAATTATGAGATAATACGAATATCCACTCACTCAAATAAAATTATGAGATAATATGAAAATCTAGTCAATCGAGTACAATTATGAGAATATCATGAATCTATACTTGGACAAAATTTTGGCAACGTATCGCAGATTTCAAATAACATAGAGTGAGTGGTTTACGACTTAACGAGAACAATTGACCAATGGTAAGATGCAGCGCATTTTCATATTGAATACTGATATATTAGAATATTATGAAGAAAACCGTTGTAAAGGAATATTTTTTGAAGTCAACCTGAACTTCCAATTGGATTGCCTTTTTATATACAAGATTTCTCTTGTTTATTGATATGATTGTCAGAGAAGTGCTTTATTTTACTGAAAGTAGAATACAATAAAAAATAAAAAGAGTACAATAAAAAATATTATTCCAAGCATTAAGTACAAAATAAATAAAAATATATTATATATTTATGTGTCTTGTTCCTTTAATAAAGGAACAAGACACATAAATATATTTTCGTTGTATTTTTTTTAAATTCACGAAATAAAATATGAGATTTTTGGATCAAAATTATTTCTATCGCACCCGGTCGTGTCGCTAGTAAAATGAAGAAATATACGCATTTAAAATAATTTTCGCTGAAGCGAATTCTGGTTCGAATCTCGGGACAAAATGCCAATTCATAAAAGGGGTCTGAAATAAAATGATTCCAAAGATGCGCCAATTTTGTTAGAATTTCAAATGTAATCGGATGTCGTTGTCATATCCTCATTTTTAAACTTCACTAATGTGTGATTCCATTTTAGAGTAATAAATTCGTAATATTTCGTTGCTTTTTAGTATTTGTTGGTAAATATAATATTAAGTCTATAATGGATATTTGATTCGTCAAAGAGAAATTCCATAAAACGACAAATTATTATATGTAGAAGCATTTTTGATTCTACATTTTTGATGCTGTAGATAATATGAAACCCATATAATTTTTAAATACGAAGAAAGATATTTTTCAAGAATGTAAATTGTAACCAAATTTGTCTGAAACAGTATTTAAATTTACAAGCAAGCTTCACTATATCCCATGTAATACCCGACCATATAAGTATTGCATTTAATAATATAACTTTTAACATAAAATAACATTTTTAATGTTTTAATAGGATTATAATTTATTAAAATCACCTCCTTCAAACAATGATCAAACTTCTGAGTCCACATAAGTCAAATAACAGAAATCTTGATTTAACTAGAGCAAATGCTAGTGTTTTTCTCTTTTGATTCATAAATTTAATTGTCTTGTAGCAAAGCAGCTTTATTCAACAATATCTGATTTTTTTCCCAATATGTAATATTAATGACCTAATTTTAGTTACTTTGACTATAATGAAAATTTTGATCCGAAGTAACAAAGCTTCGGGTAGCGAGGCCATCTGATTAATCCTATTAAATCTCAGGCAGTTAATATTATAATTGGCGATAAAAAACTTTTAATAAAATATACAATTTAACGAAAGATTTCAATTAATCCGCCTAGGTGTGTAATATAGCAGGGATATAGTGAACCTCAACGTAATTTCCAGATTTAAAATTCAATTTAAAAATTTATATACAATTTAATAATGTATGTGTGGAATCCTCCTATCCCGACTTGTGCTCCTATCCCGACTTGTGCATGTATATTTTTTAAATATTTGAAATATTAAGGAAACATGTATTGATGAATTTAATTCAATTTTTAAAATTTACATTCAATATTTTGTTTCTTTTCCCCCATTGTCAACTTACCAACGATTGGTCAAAAGCATCCATTTTCATTCGAAATTCCTTATCAATAGGAAAAATATCTCGGTCATATAATATCAGTCAAGTCAACATAAAAACGTGCCCGGCATATTTTATACGTTCAGGCACAACCTGTGGCCTCGTTAGATAAAAACAAGGTTGAAGCAAATCGAGTCGTTAGGCGGCAAAAAAGCCACAAAGTCATTGATATCATAGGAGGTAATATTTCACGAAGGCTTTTTTAAGAAAGTGTGCCATTCTTTATAATATGTTTGACCATTATTCCCCTGCGCAATGTGATATTGTTGCTAGGGATCGATTGATATGACCACGTAATAGATTTAAGAACATTGTGCTTTGAAAATGACAAATGGGAAAGATAAATTATGTATATATTTTGTGAGACTGATGAAATATTTACTGGCCGATTTTACTTTATTCTAAATTTTTTCGTCGAACTTTTCTTAAAAATCTGCTGTGACTAATAAATTTCAAGCGTAAAATTCCAAGTTCCTTTGCGAAAAGTTTAAAAAACGGCTTTAATTGACAAATGTGAGATGTTATAAAATATGTGAATGCATTAGAATACCGTGCCTAATCTAAGATCTCTTCATGTCTCTCCAGTACGTTTGAAACAGTTGTAATTTAGGACATTTACAGCTTCCATATCTACGCAGAAAGCTCTAAATGACTAACTCAATCATCAGTTAATTGTTGATATCATGGTGTTAATAATGCAACATACCATGGAAACTTATCAAGTTTATTCATGTCCATAGTAGCGCGAAGCTCTTGAAATGTTGAAAGTTTTTATTTATTTGAAGAAATGTTGAAAAAACATCATGTTGCACGTACGTATTTTTTTGAAGTGATCATCACAGTTGGAGGTAATGAGTCTACTCGCTCAAGTACAATTATGGTAACTTATCGCCATCGTCACTTGAAACTTGAGGTCAGTATTTTTCATTTACTTATATTATACGATCTAATGAAGAAAACACAAGCAACTTAGAATTTGGATTTATCATTTGATGTCCACATGAGCTTCCAATTAATTTTTTTTTAGGTTGTAGATTTCTGTTCTGTATTGGAACAAATGTTACAAAAACATCTTATTTTCGTGAAGGTAAAAATATGGTCCAATTAAAAAATGATAATGCTTTGTAATAACATAGTTTTAATAATAACATAGCTTTTTTCCCTGTATCCATAACAGAATTCATATAATTTTTTATAGATTTAGAATGTAGCATGTTTGAAAAACAATTAACAATTGCTTAAAAATTAACTTTTGTTTTTTTACCTAGAAATGATTTTATATTATTCTTGTAAATATTTTGGCGATGGAATTTTGAATATACCTTTTAAATCAAGGGAAATACATATCAAAATCAATAAGAGTACACGGAAATAAGGATAGACTCTTCAAAGTGTTTATTGTTCATTGAAATATAGGCTTGTATTTAAATATAAAAAAAATCTTTGTCGTACGTCCAAACAGCATCAATAAAATAATAAAAACGTAATTCTTTTTCGTTGTATTTTTTTGTGAAACATACCCTGACGAAGTTAAATATTTGATTTTAGGTCAAAGCTGACCGCCGCCGGCTACGTCGTTAGAAGAATGATGAAATATGCGCGTTGTTAACCATTCTCGCTGACGCTAATACCGGTTCAAGAGATTCCATCTCAGGACAAATTGTCGAGCTATAAACGGGGCCTAAAATAAATTGGGTCAACAGAAGAGAATTTCAATTTTAATCGGATGTCGTTATTAAATCCTCACTCTGAACTTTCATTAATGTGAGGCTTACCTTTCTGTTAATGAATTCATAATATGTCACTCCCCTTTAATATTTGTTGGTCAAAGTAATGTTAGGTTGAAAACCGATTTTTGATTATCAACACAATATTTCAATAACAAACATGTAATTCTTTTAGAACTCTTTTCCTATTGTTATCAATTAAATTGAGTTACGAAATTTTTGCAGACACTCTTTGAAAATGTTTGTCTAGCGAGCTA
This sequence comes from Druceiella hillmani, assembly GCA_039881145.1. Classification (NCBI taxonomy): domain Eukaryota; kingdom Metazoa; phylum Arthropoda; class Insecta; order Lepidoptera; family Hepialidae; genus Druceiella; species Druceiella hillmani. Next base: position 1,229,610 of record JAYKKI010000126.1, read on the forward strand.
ATTTTTTTACGCTTGAAAGAAGAGAAAACAGTAGAGAACTAAATCTGAGTAAATAGGCGAGTTGTAATGATGAAAGAGAATTTTTTCTTTCGTTCAATATGTTGTTTATCCTCCTATTTAGCATAATATTTTTTCAACTAAGAAGCATAATATGCTCTAATTAAAGTATTTTGTTTCAATTTTTATATAATTAGGTCTTGGGAATTTCAGAAAATAGTCGCCATGATTTCGTAATCCTAGTGTTTCGGTAATGGTTTTATGTGTTGTTTTTAGTTTTGAAGTAATCTGATGAATTCACGTCTTACCTATAGTAAAGTATTGATGAAGAAATTCATGTGTATTGCCCTCAAATATGTCTGAATAATGAAAATCATTACGTGATATCTTTTTCGATCAACTATTAGCAAGCATGACGCTCAGCTTACGAACAGCTTTTTGGTAAATAAATATTCATGCAAGGTACAAAAATAGGAATATTGAAATGTCCATAATATTATGCGTCTCGTGATCACGATTTGATAATCTTTTATGATTGAATTATTTCGTCCATAGTAACCCAGTTCGAAAGTACTGGACACACAATCACTGGTGCTGACTCGACCACAACAAAATTCATTGAACCACTTATGAACAACGGTTAATAAACATATAAAATTTGCTTTTTTCCATTGTATCAGCTAAATTCCTCCGCGTCCAATTTCACACTGGATATAAAAATAAATTTTCGTTCGGTCTCAATAAAATTTTGACGTTAAGGTTATAAACATAATAGAATTTAGAAAAAAATAAATCTTAAGTAGTGAACCGAATTTGTGGAAAATTTCACCCATTATCAAGCCATCCTTATATTTTGGTTGTTACCCGAGATGATTGTATGTAATGGTGTAGAAATTAGCTAATAACATAATTGACTTATTTGGCCCTTGTTTGGATCTTCTCATTTATTTTCAATAGTTAAAAAGCGCGGCCAAATTATGTTCGAAATATCTTAAAATCTAAAATCATTTGACGTTTTATTTTTTATGACCTTAATCTGTATATATATATATATATATATATATATATATATATATATATATATATAAAAGAATGAATGCATTCCAAACTCACTGATAATTTTAATTTTTTACATTCTCAAAAACCTGTAGTATTGCCTCATATAATATTGATAATAAACCAAATTGATACAACATTAATTTTGAATGTTATTTACCTTTAATTAACGAATGAACACAGGTGATAGATTATTTAGGGCCCAGAGGGGCCCCAAAATTTTTTGTCAGTAAGTTGTAATCTCACATTTTATTAACTCGATTGTAATAGGCAATTTATATCGATTTTATATTTCTCAACATTTTCATCTGCACACGAATGATGGACACTTCATGCTTCGGACGATGCAACACTTTTGTAAAAATATTAGAGACCATAACCTGAATTTTAAGATATTTCATTGCGCTTTGTTTTGGCCAAAAAATTCTCGCCCAAGAAGTGAGAACGAACATCAATATGTTTTATTTTTGAAGGATAATCTTTGGCACATGAAAGGCTAATGACACTTTATCACAATATATTAATAAAATTGATTTATCAAATCTGATTAAAACTCGCCTTCTAATTGATTTAGCCCTATAACTTTTTAAATTGATGAAGCTAAAGACATGTATTCTCCCTCTGTACTTGAAAGTGTTACCGTTTACTGCTTTTTAAAACATCAAATTAGGGCATCGCCCTAAGAGGGAAATACACGTCCTGTGCAAGATCTTTGATCTTCTAAGTGACTTACTTAATCAGGGTCGTAGAAAACAATAATATTATTTACATTTCGGGTAAAGACAGTATATAATTTGTTAGAGCTTTCAAGTACCTTTATATTGATTTTAATACGTACCAATATTAATTGGTTGGTTAATTATTAAATATGCTTATTATGTTAACTATGTAAGTTTTGTCAGACCTTGGTCCATGGGATAAATAAAGCAGGCAACCGACGGCTTCATGATTTGGCACATTTTTAACACTTCTTCCCTCTTTTTGTCTGTTTTTAACTGTAAATTTGTATCACACGGTAAATGTGTGTCTATTTAGGCTTGAATTCAATCATATTAAATTTAGCTAAAAGTTTATGTGTGTATTGATTGGTCCAACGAAATTTTATTTGTTTCTTCTGTTACACGAAACTTACTGCGTTAACTTTCTCATATCTTCCGTGAGGAATTTTTCTTCAAGTTTAAAAAAAATTTTGTTTTTTTACCAATTTGTTGTTTTGAACAAATGTTTTGTTTTTTAACAACTTTGTTTTTAATTACTTTTGTCTTTAAAGTTTGTAAGCCATCTATGTTAAAAATCTTGTATTAAATACACGTATCCATCTTTTAGCAGGATGAAACAAACTCTAAAAGAATATTGTTTAGCTTTTCTTTCCATAGTCGACTAATTTTTTTGAGGGCATATATCGATTTATTTGAGCAATATAAATATTTTCTTTGCTCAAAGAATAACAGTTACGACATTTATATCACCTATGTTCTTCTAAAGAAATTAATCTATGTTCCTCTAAACAAGCGACGTCATGGCTTTAAAGTTTCATCAAGATTTTGTGGAGTATTTTTCAGTAAATTGATGTATATTCGATATTCATACAAAAGTAAAATGTACACCTTCTTTCATAGCTCTCTTGACGATGACTTGGTCTTAAATTCAATCTACATTCCAAAGGAGTGTCAAAGCTTTCATCAGGGTTGTAAGTTTCATCTTGACTGCTGAATACTGTACTAATTGGGCTCAAAATATTTAAAATCAAAACATTTAGACAATCACAATATCAATTCTGCCATTATGTGTAACCAAAGGGCTCGTCGAAAGAAATGAACTCTTCACCACTAAAGTGTTCTGTTACCGTCTTACGCCCCATCATAAGACTGTGGTAACTGTCTGTGACTAAAGTACTTACAAAGACATATTAAATGAGTTCCATCTCGGTCTGAAATATTTGGTCTCATATAAATCCTAACAATTTTCTTTATTGGACCATACTCTTTACCAAAAAGGCCATCAAAATTGGTGCAAGATTATCGAATATATGTACGTATGTAAAATAATATATAATATATATATATATATATATATATATATATATATATATATATATATATATGTATATACACAAACACACACACACATTTATGTATGCAACTGCATTTCAAAATTACGTGTGTAGAAAGTTGCAAAATATCGCTTGCATTTAAAAATTATGACTCTTTCCATAGTCATTCTATTTCTTTGATTAATATTTGCATATTATTGACTATTATAGTTTACAAGTCTTTCAGCTATGGTGAAAAGACACACTAGCAGATGAATGTCAAACTATTATAAAATAATTCGATTGTAATTTACTTACGAAATCTTGAATATAAATAAAATGAATTATTCAAGAAAAGTACAAATGCATATGTAAAGTTAAACGACTCGCAATATAATTTGTGCATCATGCACACAAATTATATGGGTAACAAAGAGATAAAACTTATACTCAGTTTGTATTCAGTTTTAGTAACATCATCACAAAAAATTTATAGTCAGCGAAACACTTCGAAGAATAGAGAAGTAAGTTCAGATTCATGTACTTGAATAATAACATATTTGAATAATATCATACACACTTAGACTTTCATTCCAAAGTAAAAAAACAAAGTCAACAGGTACTATTTAAGCGTAATGAATATAATACAATTTACTTTCCAAATTCAAATAATAGTTAAATAATTCAATTATTTTTCTATCCATCTGTCGTTCCTGCGAGCGAACAAAGTTGCACATAAACTTATGCGGAGTAAGAAACACCATGTCTCCTGAAGACGTGGTAAGAATCGTAAATCACGAAGCAGAGACGTGTTACGTACAAATATGCTGGTCGAATTGATAAGCTCTTCCGTTTTCGAAATCGGATAAAACGATATTTTTGAAGTGTAAAATGCTACATTAAATTTACTTCATAGCATTTTAAACGCAACATTCCTTTTAACAGGTTTAATTTAATTTATATTCCTAGTGATACTAATTTCAGTACGAAGCCAAAACCTTTAACAAAATTTCAACACATCATCACAAAAACTATATCTATGTATTTAAATATAGAAAAGTAAACAAAGCAATGAAACCTTAGTCTACTTTAAACTTCCTTCAATATTCCCGTAATTCACAATGTTAGCTTATTTTTTCCAGACACTTGTGGCGAGCCTATAATACGAATATATGCAAAGCTGGTACTTACATCAGTTTTTAATATTGGTATATTAACGTCTTCGTTTGAATTGCGTATCTGCGACCATTATTAATCCCGAATTACAATTTGATAAATTAGAGCGTTTTGAAGATAATATCAATTTAAAAAACACCTGTCAAACGCGTAGAATCGGAAGCAAGCAAGCAAAAAATCGTACTACGAGGATTCTATACACATATAGGTATTAAGAGACAATTACATAATATTCCTTATTACGTAACATTCCTACTGCACTATTTACAAAACTTTAATTTTTAGAACGAAATTATATTTCCTACTATATCTTTCACAGCTGTATATTTACAAAAAAAATTTTTTTATTTGATATGACAACAAGTTAACAATTATTGGTTAATTCGTAGTCATATAAATTTTTCTTTTACTTGTGCTGTAAGACCTTTCTTCTGACCAAATTTCATGGCTCTAGTTCAACGGGAAGTATCCAATAGGTTTTGATTTATTTGGGTGTGTCAAAATATGGTGCATAAGTGGTTGTATTTTTGGGATTCTTCTTAATGCCTTTGACTTAGTAGCTTCTTTTTTCTATAACACCAAGAGACCTAAGTATTTTACATTAACTTCAACTTGATACCTCCATGCCTTTCTGAGAGAAAGGGTATTGACAGACCGACATACGGACAACGAAGTAATCTCATAAGGGTGTTATTTCATTTTAAGGTACGCCTTCTTCTAATTTCAAAAATATTTGAATCGTTGTTTCGATAACAATTGGTATAAAATACTAATTGTTATCGAAACAACGATTCTCAATTTTATTTCCCAAAAACGCAATTCAAATGCATATCATTAATACTAGTAAATAGGTATGTTATTAATTCAGAGCTATGTCTCAAAGGAGTTAAAATGACAACAGTGTTTGGAAAAATATTTAAAATATTCTCATTTGTATCTATATTATATTTACATTATTTTAATCAGTTTGAATTATACTGACAATAACATTTGTAGATCGATGTCAAGTATACATTAGTAAACTAAATGTATACTTGACATCGATCAAGATACTATATCTTGACATAGGAAGGCCAAAATACAAATCTGCTTGGAATGAATCTTAACGATTTTGAATTTGTTATAAATTGTATTTTTCCCCCATGTGTATAAAAAAATTAAATTTATATTCTATGTTTACATATGTTTTCTGCCACAATTTTGTTACAGTTCTCATTTATAATGAAAATTTTCTCGGAATGGAATCCTTCAAATGGTCATTGGGGCTGATGAAAATTATTTGAAATTGCAATTCGCATATTCCATTACTTAAATTAAAGCACAAGGGGGTTGTTTTGATGGGGTTGCATTAGAATGTGGAATCATGAATTTTGTTTGTAGTGAATATTGGCGGAAAAAAAGTCCAAAAACGTTACGTTTACTTTTGAATAGATATGAATCTAAACATTAAAGCAATTTAAATTAAAATTAAATATATTAATGCACTTGAGTAGCACCGACCGGTGAAATAATGAGCAATAGACTGATATAATTATATTGTATTTTACAGTAGAATTTTGATATATCATCACATCTCAATTTTATAATTAGTAAATGTTTCAATAAAGTTTATAAAAAAACTTATTGGTAATATTTATTCATTTGTTAGACTTTTTGATGAGAATGGAGTCTATCGAATATTACGAAAACATGAGAGTTTGTTCTTTTGTATGCATTCAAAACTGTTAAAATTGAAAAGTATAAACAGTATTACCATTAATACAGCAGATATAATTTTAACCAAAACTGATATAAGAATTACTTAACAAATTTTAATTATCGTAGTTACGTGATTGGGTGACAAATTTCAAAACTTGTCGAGATTGAAAGGACGAGACAAAGTAAGTAAAATAGTTCCAAATTTTGTAAAACTTTCTAAGCTTTGAAGCTGTAGGGGAAAAATATATCGGTTGTTTTTCCGTCCTTTCGTTTTTTTTGCTTTAGAATTTAGTTTAATTATTATATTTCATAATATTTACATTAATATTAATTTAAGTATGAATATATACTTCAAGTACGCTTCCTAATACAAAACTTATGATTGTAAAGTCAAACGCGATCGCGATCAAAGCGGAAGCCGCCAGCGGCGCCTTAATTAAAATTATGAAATGTAGGAGTTTTAATTCAAAATAATTTTCATCAGCGTTAACACTCGTTAGGGGCTTCCATCTTGGAACAAGTTGCCGTAATAAATGTAGTCCAAAAGAAAATTGGGTCGAATTTCACTACAATTTCAATTTAAATTTGACGCTCGGGAATATCGTCATTCTCACACTTTGGATCTCCGTTATTAAGTGGCACTTTTGTTGTGTTAGCTCCGTGAATCGGCCTCATATTCTACAATGTTTCGGTTAATTTAATATAATATCGGCAATCAACACCAGATGTTCTATTTCACAAGCCTACATTTAATAAAATTAGGCATTGATATTAATACGAACATAAACATGATTTTATTATTTACGAAAATATTTAATTTCCTTATTTACGAAACGAATGTATCTCCAACGAGAAATAGTTTATATATTTGGTTTAATGAATCAAATTCCAATAGATTAATTTCTTTTTTGTGTGCCTAGTAAAATTTTGTTGGAATCTTTTTCACTGACCTTGCAAATTTTTTACAGAGAATGGTTGGATAATATAGCAGACACTATCCTTTTGTTTATACTATTTATTTATTTATTTTCTATCTTTTAACGTATAGGCGTGTAATAATATATGAAACTTTTATTCGTTGGCGTAGAAAATATTTTTATAGTAAACATATTATATATTTACTTTATTGGGTAGTTTATGTACATAAGTATTTATTATTTACTCACTAATTAAATACTATGTACGCAATTTTCACAATAAAACATTTCTATGAAACCTATGTCCCGGAAAGTGGGCGTTTATTTTAAAACATAAAATATTATATTAATCAAAGTCTACATCAAAAGAGATAAAAACGATCCATATCCGTTGCCTCTGATCGCTGTTTTAAGTTTTTGAATGAACGTCTACAGGTCAAGTTGACATGTCGGTAATAGAAAGAATGTTCTGTTTTATAGGTCGCCAGCTAGTCCCTCTCGTGTTTTTAAGTATTCGTGTATTATATTATATAATAGTTTATTCATTATGTCTGGGAGTGAATTTATTATCGACAATGTTGTTAGGTCAATAAAACAGAAAAAAACATGTGTGTGTACGTATGTACGCGCGTTGGGTGTTATACTTCATTGGCATAATACAAGAATTACTTTATTTAGCATGCAATTAATGGAAATGATATAATAAAACGAATGGAGCGTGATAGAAATAGATAGGGTTTAAATTTTTATTTAAAATTTATTTGACATTTGAGTGTTTCACTATTTTATTTTCCTTCTGATTTTCAATTGTAATCCAATCATCTGCCAGATCGTTACCAAATTATCGCGCTTCAACTTTATTATTATCTTATTCAGAGCAGTAAATTCGTTATTTTTTTTTAGAATTATATTTATCATCAATTCATATCTTATTAATATTCTCGCAAAGAGCTCATTCTAGTAAAATGATCCTGTACACTGATTTACAATATTTTAAACAATTGTGTTTAAGAAATATTTATCAATATCATGACAATCTGCCACAAATAAAATATATAAGGTGACTTTTTTCATTTTATGTATTTCGCCACAGAATTTTGATCAAAAGTGGTAATTAAGTTCAAACCTAATTAGAAGAGAAATTTAATAAAATGTATATGTACATATTTTTACAATGAAATGTTGTGATATACTACAAATGTATAAGCAATGGTTTTGGATCAAATAATGTTTATGATAGCCATTTCATAAATCAATACAAAATTATCTCTTCTAAGACTATTTATCTGATTGAAATACATATTAAAATGATATTTCGCAAAAATAATTTTTAAATCATATCTCAATTCATTGCCTTCAAAGTCATCAAGCAGTGGCTTAAAAATATTGTAAAAGAAAAAGGAATTTACTTCGGCTAGTGTAATAGAATATGGCATTTAAATTTATAAAGTATATTGAGACGATTTAAATAACAATATCAAGTAAAGAAAAATTCTTCGATAAAATTGCGACCATAATCAAAACGAACCACAAATTTTCAAATTAAGTACGAGTTAATGGATGTAACCACATACGTATGTATGGGTGTTTGATTGTACCTCAAAAACTGCTGATCCGATTTTGGCAAGTAAAGTCGGTTTCGATTTAAAGCAAGAGTGTTAGTTTTTGTAGAGGCAAAATATATTTGGCGGACTTACAATGAAGAAACTGGATTGAAAATAAAATATTTTTGCTTGTCTTATCGATAAGTATTCGACAGGTCTTTAAAAATAGTTATGAGATTTTGTCAATTGTTTTTTTATAAATACGAAAAATTGCCAAGTTCGGCACAAATTACAAAATACCAAATCTTATATGCACCCGGTATCGGACTATGTGTGTAAAAATAAACTACTAAAAAGGGTAAAACAATAACGAAGCTGTAAAAAACTAAAACCCGACTGCGTCGATAAAAACTGAGAAGAAGAAGAACAAGTTAGAAGAACAACTCTTAACACGAGATGGCACTCTTTTCACCATAATTTCTTCTTGTATCTAATCATCATCAAACGATACTTTGATTCTTTCATACGTGAAACTAATGACATTTAAACTTCGAAGTTACTAACGTTACATATTAATGTCGCATAGGCTATATGTAGGCATACTTATCGTACTTATATTTTAAAGTAAATCGAAATAGAAGATTTTTAGCATTAATGGACAAAACATCTGTTTATTTTTTAATGTTCTCATTAAAATGTAACTTAAATATATTCTTTACATTTCATATAGAATAAAAATATCGATATCTACATTTTTACGCTATTATCGACTACAATTCGTCGTAAATATTATTTAGCATAGTATCTAACATCATAAAATAAACAAGAAGCTACAAAGTTGTAATCTAATAACCAATCAATATCTTTTGAAAATGTTATGTATTGTAAGACTTAAACAAAAATGAAATACGTGACATTTAAGTTACAGTTACAGATACGTTATTACGTTATGTAGGTTAGAAAAGCTAATTTATAAAAAATTACCAAAACGAAGTGAACCTCATATTTAAAAAAAAGTCGAATCATTTGCCAATTTTTTACTATAATTTCCTTTATATAATTCAATATTCGTAAACTTCTGATATATAAATAGCTATTGAGTTTTGCCATCTAAATTTATATATTCCCGAAGAAACAGCGTACGAAAATATTTCATAAGTCGTACGTAACTTTAGCTTCAAAAAAGGGTCTTCGTTTTTTTTATGAAGAGTTCTAGAGAGTCATGATACCTAATTTATTCAGAATAAGTCCGAGTGGCTAAAGGGCCCTTTGAACGTCAACCGAAGAGTCGTTAGCTTAAATTATTTGGCTTCACCCACTTCATATTTCCTCTTTGAGCCGGAATATTAATAAATGCCGACATTTTCTAGTTGGAGATGGAAAGTTTAACAAAATATCTGAGAATTATTTTTTATATTTATTTGGAATTCATGATTTAAAAGGTAATTTAATTTAGCTTTTTATATATTTCGATTATTCTTGAATGCTTCAATATGTTAAAATGAACATTATTCTAATAAAAATGTTGTATTTAGTTTTCTTATTTATTGATTTTTTCTAATTTAGTAACAAAATTTTTAAAAAAAACTTCTTGTTTCTTTTATAAACAAGTTTTGAAAATACTCTGAAAATTTATTTTTATAATGTAATGTAAAAAATATCTGAATTAATATACCTTAATCATAATCAAATATTAATTAGAACTCTAATGACAATTTCAAATATACAAATAGATTAATTTTGGTTATTAAGGAAAGAGTAAAGTATGACCATATTTTACTTGCAAAGTTTATTTACAGCTATTTAAATCGGTTAATTCCAATATAGCGAATGCAGTGAGAGTGTCCCGTGTTAAATATTTAAACTTAGTTATGATTTAAAATATATTTGATAACTTTCACTGAAATATTACATTCAAAAACGTTTAGTTTTTAAACGGAATCACTTTAACAAAACCATGCCCTGTCTAATGAAGGGATGTTATTTAATTTACCTATCACAGATTGCATATTGTAACGAGTGATGTATAAAATTAACATTTTTCTCCTAAAATTAATGGAGCTATATTATTATTTTCAGTAGCGAAATAAATACACAATTGTAATACTGAAATTATTGCTTAACTTAATAGTAAACTTTTTAAACATTTTAAATTTACATTTGCTTACTCAGTTGGTTTTATCTAAAGCAAGAAAAAACATTGGTGAAATATATATAATGGCGAATTGTTAATAGATTAATAATTAACATTAATAAATTTATTTCCATTGTTGAATATTATAAAGAAACGTATATCTGCCAAACATAGATGCTCAACTATCTCTCAAACATAGTACTTTTCTTCGTTTTTAAAGATTAAATAAAATTAAACTAAGATGGAGAAAACTGCGGTAGTTACTGAGAAAATGTCAAATAAACTATACAGAAACTACAAAAATGATTTGTTAACACCTAATTATCTTAAAAAAATCACAATAAATAATTACGTTTAAATATCTTCAATAAATATATTATCTTTACATAGAGGACATAATTTGGAAATGACGTGAGAAATACATATTATCTGTTTAGGTCTTATATAAAACGATCATTTCTGAACACTGGTCGCAATAAAAATATACGAAGACACATAATTGGCACAACTGGCATATAATTTATTTTTGAACAGTTTGCTTAACCGAAATTGTTCAATCTTATTTGAGACGAATGTTACTAGATAGAAGTATGTCATACTTTTAAACGTCCCTGGGAGTATAGTCAAAAAGTCAACTGCTTTCCGTTATTAATGAGTATATAATTTTCCTATTAAAAAATATGCCAAGATACAGATATAAAGAAATAACAGCAAACATAATATTACAAATGAAATTAATATTATATCTCATTTACATATCCACTTTGGTGGCTTCTACATGATTACGCACATGTAGATTAAACACACGTACGAAATCTAAAAATGATTTTTCGCTGAGAAATTAAGACAAAGGTTCGCGTTTTTCAAGGCAAAGATCGTCACAATCGGCGGTATTTCTGCTATACCACACAAGACCTGAGCTTCAATAAGGCACCTGAATATTTAAAGAAAGAGGCTTTGTGGGCAGACGCCTCTGTAATATTTGCCTTTCAGAATGACAGACCTCTATCCAGGCGATGTGGAACGATTAACGATTGGAAGCCAAGAAATTATCTCACGCTTGGAATGCTGATAACTCATTCAATAGTAATGGAGTAACAGATTAAATTTAAAAAAAACTGGAATGAAATCAGTCGACCTTTAAAATAAAATAATTCGCAATCATCACTAATTTTCATTTTCTTCTTTGTGGAAATTTTATCCATTTCACCCGTAAACTTAAAACGATTATCATGTAAAATAAAATAAACACACATTTTTTAAATGTAATGCGAAAATACGAAAATTTCAAAACTAAAAAGAGATAACGACACTCCTTTTTACAAAAGTTTTAGAAAGTGGCTACCAAAATTTCGTTACCCTATATTTTTTTACAATTATTTAGAAAAGAAATTAAAAAGAAAATTTTTAAAGAAATGAATACTTAAAATATTAAAGAAGTTAATACTTACGGAGCTTTCCTAAACTATGTAGTTTCATTTGACCATTTTTAAACTACCCCTATCTTCCATATTATAGCCTATCTAGGCATTTTCATTGCGTTCTACTATTATGAATTATGTTGTCAAAAACTTTCAAATCATAGTGCATTAGTGTATATGAAAACGACCTACATCATCCCGATATACACTTACACCGACCTACAAATTTAGATCCTGGATCATCAGGTTTAAAAATCTGGATGTACCCAAAGTCTCCTTCTTCGAGTTACTATATCGGTTGTCAAGCTCACATGCACGCACCCTTCTGTTTATTAGAAACATTTTTACCACATTGCTTTTCGCATGAAGCAATATAGCCATGAATCAATTTAAAATGCATTTTTTTTCTTGTTGGTTAGCCTGCGGTACACGTAGGACCTGCCCTTAAGGAAAAGAGACAGCGAAGCGAATAATTGGATGAAATAGCAGGCAGAGAGACAAAAAAAAGTAAAAGCCCTAAGGATAGCTTTTATTTACCTTGTAATCGATACAGAATATTGTGTACTTGCAAAAATCGAATAATCTGAACTGGCTGAATCCAAATTGGCATATATTACCTTTAAATAATTGGTCACAACCAAATGCGATTTTAATTAAATTTGGTAAATGTAGGATACATTTCTGAGATGGCATAATATTATTTTTTTCCTAAAATAAAAGAAATCGTTCTTTCAGTTATCTTCAAATTACTTTAATAGTGTTTATGTCGGTAATGTTTACCAAAATATGACCGAATATTAAAATAAAAAAATATCGACTCATAGCCAATTGTTTTCAAGAACAACCTTATCAATATCAAATAAGTAAAAGGCTGACAGCTATAAATTGATTTTATTTTACCATCCCAATTTAATGACACTTGAAAATAAAATTAAAATTAAAAATAATACGCCTAAAATTATTTTATGAATTTTATGCTAATACCGATTAAAAACAGGTATTCTATTTTTTTATGAAATATCATGAAAAGTAATTTGTTCAGAATGAGTCTAAGTAGCTCCAGGAACATCAAGCGGAGAGTCGCTTAGTTAAATTAATTAGCTTTATCATTAGTATTAATACGCAATTGAATAACATAGATGAATTTAGTCCGTATTTGTGTTCCTTAAGAGGGTAACCTTAATACTAATAAAATTAAATGTAATTCAATATAACTGTAAATTCAATTGCTTTATATTGGGACAAGTATTATTAACTTTATTTAACGTTGCTAATAAGGACTTAGAAGAAACTATTTAATCTAAATAGCCTTAGCTATTTATTTCATTTTAAGTTATTGCGTGGTAACCAGCCACGGAAATTAAATTTAAGGAAACTTATCTTGTACGATATAAAATAATAAAAAAATAGTTGGAAATTGATACATAATACTCATAATAAAATCTATTAACTTCGTTTAATTTCCTATATATTAATCGCGTAAATAGTTTACAGATATCAAGTTTAGGTCAAGTGAAAATACTTAAATAATCAACATCGACCTATATCTTAAAACAAAAAAAGTGTTACAAACTGCAAACAATTAGATAAAAATTATCGTTGTATTTATATAATTTTGTTGTCAGACTTACATCCACAAGGTGAAATATTACATTCCCAGGTCAAAGCTGACCGCTCCCAAAGGTGTAGTCGGTAGTGTGGTGAAATATGGCTATTAATAATGATTTGTACTGACGCTAATCCCCGTTCGAGGTTTTCCATCTCGCGGCAAATTGCCAAGAATTTAACGTGGACCGAAACAAAATTGCATATTCCAGAGACGTACAAATTTAACTCTAAATTTTAATTTAAATTAGGCGACACAGGGCATTATCATGCACGCTCTCAGCGACTTTATTAATGTTTTATTTACCTTTCTATGATATTTAATCTACAGTTGCCAATTTACTATTAACTTCTTCGACTGACATGAAATATAAAGTTAAAAATATTTCCTTAGAGTCAACTATATAAGGTAAGATAAATGGATTTCTTTGGTTTACTACCTAAGGAGGTGGAATTATATTTTTTTTTATTGCAGCAAATACCCGCTTCACTATTTTTGGCTATACATTTATTCATATCTTATAAGTTTTTTTTGTATAAAAACATATGTAAAAAACTTCTCTTTTTTATAGTTTGCACATAATTATTTTACAATTATATATATATATATATATATATATATATATATATATATAAATAATAATTTTATTCAAATACATTCCGAAAACTGTAATGTATATTAATGTTAAAAAGAATGAGAAGGTGAGTTTTGTGGGAGCGTGTGAGAGAAAATTCGACAATGTTCTAGAAAATTGTAGGAATTTCTTCAAATTTCTAGAACTTTCTAGAAAAAACGGGAACTTTCATATTGGAAGTCACACTTTTTGGGGTCGACTACTTTCAACCCCTTATATCTTCCACACCCTTATAATTATCGACCAAAAAACTAAAAAACTCCTGAACGCTGAATACGTTAAAAAAAGTGTGAAAATAAACTAAATTCATACTATTAATATCAAATGCCAGTTACTGAAGATAAATATTGGTAAACAATTAACGTTATATTCAAGGACATCATTTAATTTGGCAGAGAGTTACTCATTAGCAAGAGAGTTACTCATTTAGAACCTCTTGTCGACTTCCAGTCGAAATGGACGCTTGAAATTTGCTATAGACTCATAGCTTTGCGTATACAAGAAATTATCAAATAAGATATTGATCAAGTTCGATTTTTCTTAAAATTACGAATGAAATTTCATTTTACATGAAATTTATATGAAAAAACTTGAATATATATATATATATATATATATATATATATATATACATATTCTAAAAAAACTCTTGTTCCAAATTTCACGCCAGTGAAGCCATGGGTCAGAATTAGTTTGTAATAAGATATAATGTGCTAATAATATACTCTAATTCATAAATCTTTACCAGAAAGAGTTCATTCTTAAGGGATATAATTAATCATAATTTTATACGTGACATCCAATTTCATATTTCCTAAAATAAAAGTCAAAAAGGAGAAAAAAGAGCATTGTTTGGAAAATTTCCTTCTGATTTTTATTATGTTTCCTTGGTAATTTTTATTCATATTTTATCCAAGCCGTAAAATGTATGCCGAATATAATCATCTCTCTTATATTGGTATGTGTAAAAGACCACAATAAACTGGCAAATAACTAATACGATAATAAAAATGTAATCAGATAAATAGTTTCTTTTTGAGTCAAATATTTTTGTACGCATGAAATAAATCTTAAATCAATAATATATCTATATCGTAAAGTTCATTCATTCACGAGTTTTTATATTTTAATCTTACTTAATAATTTAAAAAAAAATATTGCTTTATAAGGTTCACTAAAATTAAGCAGTTATCACAGCAAATACAATGTATAAGGATGACACGATAAAAACATTAGAAGAGGACGAACGGGAAAAAATAAGGAAGTTGAACTACATATAACTAGAAATGAGAAGATGTAACCAGGAATTTTGAACATTTCTCTAGGAAAATTAAATACTAATGTATAAATAGTCGAATTAAGAGTAAAAACTTTGTAAAGGCCTTTTCCCGCAGCATATTTTGAAAGAGGATTTTTTTGTATTTCCAAAACTACGGAATGTGAATTATTTACTATTTAACGTAAATCTTCATGAAAATTTCTACTTGTTCAAGATCATTTCAAAGACTTAATATTGTTTTCGAGTGCAGCTTACGGCTGAATATGAGAGAATGTTTAGTGGTGTAGTATGTCGAATATCGACTTTCAATATATGCCATCTTTTACATCGGTTAAGTAAATTAAAATTTAACTCTTCATATTGTGAAAATATAAATTGAAGTTTTTTTGTCGTAATAATTTATGCTAACTATTCTTGATGAGTATTATCATTTAATTTTATGGTAAACCAATAATTACAAACCGAATGTTACCAACAATTAATAATGCAAGAAAAAAAGGTAAAAATTAATTCCAATAATCTATATGAAAATTGTTTTCGGCTGCTTTATTTCTAAGCTTCTTCTTTTTTTAAATCCTTTACCATGTTTTCTCCCGTATCCGTGCAATCAACTATTGAAAGTTTTTCTTCCACATAGTGTGAATATTTTTTATTCTATCAAAATGTAGTAAAATTTTATGCGTAATGTTACATGAATAAACATATATATTGTTATTCAATATTTAATCACCATTTATTAAAATTTTAAAAGTTTTGTTTATCGTGCGTCATCTATGTCAATGAAATATTATATAGATACATTATAATAAGGAAATTAGTCGGAAACGGATTCTATGACCTTCCTTTGGTAATCCAACAACATTCAACCCGTAAATGAATAAGAAAATAAAATGAATAAGGTTCTATTAGGTACCGGTCTGAAACGACCATTCCATTTTACATCGTATCGCTGTCTTAATCGCCATTCATGATTTCAGTCACTTGATTTTTAGTTAACACAAATATCAGTCATGGAACAAAAATACTTCCCTTCAACAATTCCCTTTCTTCTAACCGCAGTCCGCTGATGAATTTAGAACTTGAATATTCTGTCTATGCTACAAATAGAAAGTAAATATTATAAAGCTGTGTGATATATATAAAAAACGTGGAAGAATGCGTAAAAATTTTATTATAAAGGCTCTATGAACATAATATTTGTGTTAAATTGTTTATAAATATTAACATTATTTGTCACCAAGTAAATATGTCATCAAGTATATTTCTCATACCCGTAAAGTTATAGCGAATTCCACTATAGTTTTCCTGTAAACTTCATTTAAACTTTCAGAATTCCATATCCAAATTGTAAACGGGAACCCGTAAAGTTTCATCGTGTCTATTCGTCTCCCCATTCCTTTTTGTCATACAAGGGTATGACAAAAAGGGGAGTTTTAACAATTTTGAATTTTTATTTTAATTGAAAATGTAATTTTACAATTACGCGATTCATGTGGAGACCTCAATAAATATGCAGCAAAAATATTTATAAAAAATGAGTACTTGTATTTCGATATGCCCATACATATAAAGTGGAAAAGAAAAATTTATTTTTCAAACATCTGATTAAGTTGATTACCACTGAATAGGTCTTTTGAAATTAAAATTGGGTTCTATTTATCATTTTTCTCTTCTCATTTTGCAAAAATAGGCGTGAATATAATTTGTTAAGTCCAAGCAGAATTCGCATTAGTTTATTTCATCATTCTAGATTTTAAAATTAAATAATAAAATATAAACGACATGATTTGAGTTCAACGCACTTGTAGGCGCTTATAAAAATGTAAGAGTACACAGTACATCTATTAAATTATTTTCAAATATTACTTTGTCACTAGATGAATATATTGCCTAATATACCTTTCACAGACGAAACAAATATAGTTTTTAAAATACAAATGTATTTTTCCAGTCGATTTAATTCACTTGTATGAAGCCTTTACATGTCGACTAATACTCGTAAGTCTATTTAGCTGTATAATTTTCCTTTTGATTCCGTTACATACACTACTATTGCAAATATCTTCCGATATTCACTAATACTTTTAAGTCTATTTAGATGGATAATTTTCCTTTCGATTCTGTTATATACACTACTATTGCAAATCTCTTCAGATATTCACTAATACTCGTAAGTCTATTTATCTGTATAATTTTCCTTTTGATTCAGTTATGTACACTACTATTGCAAATCTCTTCAGATATTCACTAATACTCGTAAGTCTATGGATAGTGGATAATTTTCCTTTTGATTCCGTTATATACAAATATCTTCAGATATTCAAAAATAGCGGGTTAGCTGATGGGGATACGTAACTCTAGCAAAGACGAACAATGTAGTGAATGATATTCCATAATAGTATTCTTTCTATCTAATAATATTCCATAATAGTATTATTTATTTTATTAATACCCAGAATAATATTCCGTAATATTCCATAAACGGTTCTTTGCATTGAAAAAGTGTTCATGGCGATTGTTCATAATTTTTTGAAAGATTATATATATATTCAATGATATTCCATATAATGGAGTATGCGAAAAAAATCACCGTCACCCTATACGAAGGGGGGGGGGGGAGGGGGAGGGGGTTATTCCCTGAACATAATAAAACTCGACATAATAAAATTTAACTTTAAAACATTTTATAGGCGTTATGTATGTATAGGTATAAACATTTTTTGCAAACTTTTTGCAAAACTTTTTGCAAAATTATTTGTAGAGATAATATAAATTATTAATTTTTAGAGATTTCCATTAATTGAAGTACATTTAAACTTTGATAACTAAACATATGTTGAAAAATGTAGTAGTACTCGATATATGAAATGAATTATAAAAGTAGGTAAATGGAATTTAGAGGAATATTAAAGAATAATTTGACAAATATTTGTATGCAAGCTTCATATTATCATAACACCCAGAGGGTACGCAACGTAGCTTCAAGAAAATTAATAAAGAAGACCTACAGGCAGAAATGTCTGCCGAAACAGAAATAATTAAATTCGCCAGTAACATATATCTTTAAGGATTTACCTCATATTTTGTAGATAAAAAAAAGTATTCATAATACTGTCAGAAAAAAAATAGGATAAAAGCTCAAGCCGTTCTTCGTCTGGCAACACAGATTAAATGATATGAGAACAATAATGCGTGGTGATAAAAAATATAATTTTGAAGTATAAGAAAGAAAATTATTTTGAGTATTCGAGGTGACTGAAAGTATTTTAATAAATTAAATAGATGTACATAATTAAATGAAACTACGTGATGCAGTACTATTTCTACTTTCTTTAAGTTCTTTACCACGATTTAGGTTTCGTTGTATTACAACATCTTCAGGTGAGCTGTTAGCAAATATTAACCCTTTAATCTTTGCTAACAGCCCAACTGAAGATGTTGTAATACAACGAAACCTAAGTCGTGGTAAAGAACTTAAAGAAAGTAGAAACAATACTACATCACATAGTTTCATTTAATTGTGAATGATGAATTTCTACAAAATTAACGCCAAATATATACCATAGATAGGTGTAGGTAACCGAGTAATTTGTCTTACACTTGTGAACGATACATATACTAGTTCTATACACATATTTACATGTGACAAATAGTGACTTATATCAGTAACAGTTTTGATAGAAATAGGTAACGTACCTTTGTGCGTTTAAATTTATATGTGTATATAAATTCTTACGGAGGACGGGTTCTCCTATTCTATTTTAAATTTGTTTTAAAATAACTTAGAATCACCTTTAAAAAAACTTCGATACGTTCTTGAAACAAATTGTTTCCTCTAATTCTTTACATTACCATATTGTTTTTGCAAGGATTATATTCTGACCGGAACGAATATTTTCATTGCATTTCAGCGAGATTTTTCACTGTTCCGATTTAAAACTTCTTTTTTAGGATTGCGTGGTCAAATGGTAAAAACAAAATTCTTATATTTCAATTTGCTGTAGGCCATTGGAACTATGTAGATGAAATTTAGATTATAGGTGTCTTCTATGAACCGCTAAATGAGTGAAATTATTAAAAAAATATTATTAGGAGTGGCACTCAATACATGTAACTGAGGGATAAAAACATGAAACCCTATACAATGAAACTCCACTGCCCATAGGCACGTGGGTATTCATTATATAAGTCTTATAAATGATATGGAGGTTACAAAATAACTTTCTTATTTAAGTCAACAGTTGGTGAGCGCATCAAATGCTTCTGAAGTCTTTAAAAAAAACATCAATTAACGCTTCTAAAGTCTTAAAAATTTACCTTCATCTTTTCAACTAACATGTGTAAAATTTTGAAAGAATTAACTAGAATTACTAGAATTTATAATAAATTTCCAATGAAAGTTTATTTGAGTAAGATATGTTGCAGTTTTTGAGATATGGGATATTTTAGATACCGAAAGCAGCAATAAATTTGTTTTCATAGTGTTTTAGGGAAATACAAAGTTACAAATTTAATATTGTTTGGTCCTGCGGAATTCTTCGTTGACATCTGCTTGGGAAGCGTTTTCTTTCAAATATTCACGAAAACTATTCTTCGTTATTTTATATTCGAGGCTCAATACTTCCTTGGTGTGGCGGAAGTATGTCCATTTCTTGCGACCATTACCCTGAAGTTTAGTTTAAGTAAAGTTGATTGAACATTTTCGTTGAGACGCATAGGTGTTGTGAATAACCATCGTCAGGATGCATTTACATATTAAACATTTAGATGTATAGAGTGTTATTAAAAATATATTTTTCACACATATTGCCTAGTATAATCTGCATAGACCTAAATAATCCTGAATTTATGAGAAACCGTAAATATCTCAAACATTAGCTGAAAAAGATTGCTGTGGTTTTTAGTAGACCATATGCAAAGTTTCAGTATCAAAGTGTTTTTTTCACATTTGACTTAAATAGATTTGGAGATAATGGGAGGTTCCTTTATATACAAAATGGAAAAGTTTCTTTGTTTATTTGTGTACGCTAATTTCTAGAAACGTGTGTCTCATTTAAAAACAATCTTCTTGTTTTTAAAAGGTTATGTTTTAAAATTACAAGCTATACGTGAGAATGCCACGATTTTTAATAGAAGGACAGTGATAAAAGTTTCTTTTTTGTCTGTTAGATATTATTTTTAAAATCACAGGTTTGTTTCTAATACTTATTTTTGTAATTGAATTCTCATAACTTGAGGTTGACCATAGATTATATATTAAAATGGTTTCGTTTATGGAACTAGAAAAGGGGTGAATATGTCAAGGAAGTCGGGGAATACAGCTTAAGCGTCGCTAGGCATAGAGTGTTTCTTTATTGACTGAAAATTGGTAATATGGGTGGATAAGGAGCGAGAAACATAATTGAGATAATTAAATGTGGGCGAAAATTTGGCGCGCAGCTATTATATATATATATATATATATATATATATATATATATATATATATATAACTCTATACATGATGAGACAGGATAATGAGATATAATATTGATATAAAACAGAAGATTACACACACTATAAAACAGAAGATTACATTTTTTTGTAAAAAGTTTGTAGAACTTTATGAAAAATATTTATTTATTCCATTTGTGATAAAAACAATCATAATAGACTGCGGTCAGAATAAAACTAAAAATGCAAAAATGTTGACATTTATTACATTTAAACAGTAGCTTTGTGATTACATTTTTATATTTCTGTCGGTATTACAGAGTACGTGACTTGGTTATAAAATAGTGCAAAGCGTATTTTCAAGCAAATTTAATATAGTTGAACTTTACACCTACGTAAAATGAACCCAGTTTCAACCGCCCACGAATATTGAGCAAATCAGTCGTCGGTTAATTGACGATAGGTTGATGTTGGTGAAACTATCATGCCAAGGCGAGTTACAAAGTATCTAGAGTCGTGTACACATTAATTAGATTCAGAGAATGTCAATTTATTCGGTTCGTCAAATATTAGTTTAAATTCAGTTTAAATTAGAAGTTACTTTTAGAATTATTATATTTTAGTTTCAGTTCATGGAATAATATATGCTAGTGATTACCCATACATATTAAATTCAAACTTTATAAGAATTTAAGTATACTTTATTAACTAAATTTTAGAAAAGATAAAACTTCACACTTAAGCAAAAAATTTCCAACTCATTTAATTTCTATTTTTTAAATTCTATTTAAAGTTCTGGAATGATGTGTCCATGGACAACTTCGTTAAAAAATTAAATCTCTAAGTACGTAAATCCGGTTTCACAAATGACCGCCGTAAGGTACCAAAATATTCCAATATCCACTTTTCCACTTCTTGACATTAACTGGTTGATGTGCAATAAGAAAATACTTCTTTCCAAGCTTTCATTGTCAGCATTTTATTGCTGGTGGTTGTTTTAAGGAGTTTGGCATCAATTGTCTTCACAATTAAATGAAACTACGTGATGTAGTATTATTTCTACTTTCTTTAAGTTCTTTACTTCGATTAAGATTCAACTGATCTTTGCTAAGGGCCCACCTTAAGATGTTGTAATACAACGAAACCTAGATCATGGTAAAAAACTTAAAAAAAATAGAAATAATACTACATCACGTAGTTTCATTTAATTGTGAATAATGCATTTCTACAAAATTAACGCCAAATCTATTCAGTATCAATTGTCTTTTATATGCTAATAATCTACAAAATTTCCAAATATTTTAAGCTTCTTTCTCGTTTTATTCGAATACAGATTTCTCTTTGATCAAACTCTGTGCTAGTATCAAAAAATTTCAGATCGTTGTTCATACTCGGGCATATTTTATTAGGTCAAAGAGAAATTTAATTACATTATCAGTAATTTTAAGATTTATTTGCTGATAGAATGTATTCTTAGACATTCTAAAAATGTATTTATTTTAAATTATAATAATATTTTATATAACAAATCGTTTAAACCGACTCTTTGAAACTCAACACTAGAAATTCATCTTCTATATATATTTTCATAGGCCGTGATACAACTTTTAATTGCTCGTATTTAAGCTTCTTCTATCCTCTTATTTCTTGATTTTTCATGTACATTAAAGTGTTTTAAATACATACTTAAGTTCATTTATTAAAAACTTCATGCGTACGTGACATGAAGTAAATATGACAACGGGAAAAGTTTAATTATTCAAACCGTCTAATAAATAGAAATTTAATTTATAAACAAAAGTAGATAAAAATTATATTATTAAGGATTGCATAACATTTTAATAATATCTGCAACAAGAAAGAATATAATATTTAAGTTTTAAAAAAGTCAGCTTTTAGAATAAAGAATTAAGATTAGACGATCACTATAAGATATCTTAGAAAGTTATAGGAAAATATCAACATTTTATTGGTTTCATGGCCTTAAGTCATATGTAATAAATAATTTTGAAATATTTTATTGTTGAATAAAAAGATTTCGCAATTTTCAAAATTAATCAAGGAAGCGCTTCTTTACCACTTCCGGGATTTAATAATTCACCGCTTTTAAGGGACGATTTGGACAGAATACTATTCTGTACTCACCCAAGTATAATTTTGAGATAATTCGAATCTGTACTCGCTCAATTACAATTAGGAGGTAATACGAATCCCTACTCCTTTAAATATAAATATGAGATAATACGAATTTCCACCCACTCAAATACGATTATGAGATAATACGAATATCTATCCACTTGAGTACAATTATTTAATAACATGAGTCATAACCCACTTATAAACAATTTTGGCAACTTATCGCCGATTTCAAACACTTACGACTTAACGCGAGCAATTGCTGAATGGTAAGCTGCAGCGCATTTTCATATTGATTACGAAGTTAAGACCAGCAAGTGTTTCAGTGCCGATATACTGAAGACATTGGTTTTAATGCTCAAAAACTTTCTTGACTGATAGAATATTATGAGGAAAACAGTTGTAAAGGAATATTTTTGATATCTACATGAACTTCTAATTGGATTGCTTTTATAGACAAGATTTCTATAGTTTATTAGTACGATTGTGAGAAGTGCTTTATTTTACTGAAAGTAGAAACATCAGGTTTTAGTACAATAAAAAAAAATTATTCCATGCATTAATAGCTTTAAAAAAGGAACAAGAAACATTATATATGTATTTTTTGTTAAACTTGCATTTACGAAATTAAAATTCTTGATTTTCTTATCAAAGGTATTTCTACCGCACACGATCGTGTCGCTAGTAAAGTGAAGAAATGTACGCATTTCAAATAATTTGCGCTGACGCTAATCCTGAATCGCTGGCGCTAATCCTGAATCTGTTCGAAGGATTCCATCTCGGGACAACGTTCCAAGTCGTAAAAGGGGTGTGAAATAAATTGGATCAAAGGATGCGCTAATTTTGCTGGAATTTCTATCGTAATCGGATGTCGTTTTCACATCCTCATTTGTAATCTTCATTAATTTAATAATTCCCTTTAGAGTAATAAATTCGTAACATTTAGTTACTTTTCAGTGTTTATTAGTAAGTGTAATAGATAACGGATATTTTATTCGTCAAAACAAAATTCAATTAAACGAAATATTATTATATGTAGAAGCATTTGTGATTCTACATTTTTTAATGCTGTGGATAATATGAAACCCATATAACATTTAAATGTGAAGCAAGATATTTTTCAAGGATATACATTGTAATATCCAACCATATAGGTATTAGATTTTGTAATATAACATCCAAATATTTAATACGTTTTTAATTCTGTAGATTCTAAAGACTTAACAGAATTATAATGTACAATATTGATATCACTTCTTTTAAATAATAATTACACTTCTAAGACCATATCAGTAAATAAGAGAAAGCTTGATTTAACCAGAGCAAATGCTAGTTTTTCACTTTTGATTTATAAGTTTATCAGTCTTGTAGCAAAGCAGCTTTATTCAACAATATCTTATCTTTTCCCAGTACGTAATATTAATTATCCAATTTTAGTTATTTTGCATTAAGAGTTTAGTTTCTTCATGCACCGATAACTTTAATAAATATTTTGATCCGAAGTGCCAAGCTACGGATAGCTAGGCCATCTGATTAATCCTATAAAATCTCAGGCTGTTAATATTATAATTGGCGATAAAAAACTATTAATAAAATATACAATTTAATAAGAGATTTCAATCAATCCTCCTAGGTGTATATTATGGTGAGATATAGTGAATCTCAACGTAATTTCCAGATTCAAAATCCAATTTAAAAATTTATATAAATTTAATAACGTATATCTACTATCCCGCCTTGTACTTGGAAATTTAACTCTTTTTAAATTTAAATGTACTGAATTTTCCAAATCGATGTTCAATATATTATTTCTCTTCCTGCATTATCAACTTACCAATTATAGTCTAAACGCATGCATTTACATCCGAAATTCCTTATCGATATGAAAAATGTCTCGGTTATATATTACCAGTCAAGTCGACATAAAAACGTGCCCTGCATATTTTATATATTCAGGCCCAACCTGTGGCCTCGTTAGATAAAAACTAGGTTGAAGCAAATCGATTCGTTAGGCGGCAAAAAAACCACAAAGTCATTGATAGCATAGGAGGTAATATTTCACGAAGGCTTTTTTTAAGAAAGTGTGCCATTCTTTACAATATGTTTGACCATTATTCTCCTGCGCAATGTGATATTGTCACTAGGGATCGATTGATGTGACCATGTAATAAATTTAAGAATGTTATGCTTTAAAAATGACAAATGAGAAAGATAAATTATATATGTAAAATTATTGTAATATTGGTGAAATATTTACAGGTCGATTTTGCTTTCTTCTAAATTTTTTTCGCCGAACGTTTCTAAAAAAGCTGCTGTGACTAATAGATTTGAAGCGTTAAATTCCAAGTCCCTTTGCAAAAAGTTTAAAAAAAACGGCTTTGATTGAAAAATGTGAGATGTTAAAAAATATGTGAATGCATTAGAATACCGTGCCTAATATAAGATCTCTTCATATCTTTCCGGTACGTATGAAACAGTTGTAATTTAGGACATTTGCAGCTTCCATATCTACGCAGAGATCTCTAAAATATCAAGCTTATACGAATGATGACCAAGTCAATCATCAGTTAATTTTTGATAGCTTGGTGTTAATAATACAATATGCCTAGGAAAGTTATCAAGTTTATTCATGTCCATAGTAACGCGAAGTTCTTGAAATGTTGAAAGTTTTCACATATTTGAGGAATGTTGAAAAAACATCATATTGGACGGTCATTTATATGTCCAAGTATACTAGATTCAAAAAGCTGCCAATTCATTCATTTTTGTCAAAATTTCTTGTCACACTTAAATAACCGCCTTAATTTTAATTTGATTTTTCACAACTAATTTAAATTACGTGGTGTAGTATTATTTCTATTTTATTTAAATTCTTTGCAGCGACCTAGGTTTCGTTGTATGACAACATTTTCGTGTGGGCAATTTGTAAAGATTCGTTTACAAATTGCCCACTAGGACCTGCTCTTTTATGATGTAATGAGAGTTATGATGGAATGAAGAAAAAAATTAAAACATTTACATGGAAACCTTTTTTGATGATAACACAAGCAACTTAGAATTTGGCTTTATTATTTGAAGTCCACATGAGCTTCCAATTAATGTTCTATTGTAGGTTGTAGATTTCTGTTCATGAATCTTCAAATTGAAACAACAAAGTGTTTATATAAAAATCGGCTTGTATTTAAATATAAGAAAAAAGTTGGTGTACGACCAACATCAATAAAACCCGAACAGCACGAAGTCCGAACAGCATCAATAAAAGAATAAAAACATAATTCTCTTTCGTTGTATTTTTTTGTAAAACATACCCTGACGAAGTAAAATATTTGATTTTTAGGTCGAAGCTGACCACCGCCCGCCACCTCGTTAGAAGAATAATGAAATATGCGCGTTGTTAACCATTCTCGCTGATGCTAATGCCGGTTCAAGGGATTCCATCTCAGGACAAATTGTCGAGCTATAAACGAGGACTAAAATAAATTGGGTCAACAGAAGAGAATTTCAATTTTAATCGGATGTCGTTATTAAATCCTCACTCTGAACTTTCATTAATGTGAGGCTTACCTTTCTGTTAATGAATTCATAATATGTCACTCCCCTTTAATATTTGTTGGTCAATATAATATTAGGTTGAAAACCGATTTTTGATTATCAACACAATATTTCAATAACAAACATGTAATTCTTTTAGAACTCTTTTCCTATTGTTATCAATTAAATTGAGTTACGAAATTTTTGCTGACACTCTTTGAAAATGTTTGTCTAGCGAGCTAATTTTTTTTACGTTTGAAAGAAGAGAAAATCGCAAAGAGCTAAATCTAAGTAAATAGGCGAGTTGTCAAGATGAAAGAGAATCTTCTGTTTATCCTTCTATTTAGCATAATATTTATTCAACTAAGAAGCATAATATGCTCTAGTCATAGTATTTTTTTAAATTTTTATATAATTCCCAGAACGTAAGTCTTAGGAACTTAAGAAAATAGTCGCCATGATTTTGTAATCCTAGTGTTTCGATAATTCTATTAAAATTGACGAATCCATGTCTTACCTATCATAAAATATTGATGAAGAAACTCACGTGTATTGCCCTCAAATATGTCTGAACACTGAAAAGAATTACGCAATATTTTTTCGATCGACTATTAGCAAGCATGACGCTCGGCTTACGAACAGCTTTTTGGTAAATAAATATTCATGCAAGGTACAAAAATAGGGATAATTGAAATGTCCATAATATTATCCGTCTCGTGATCACGATTGGATAATGTTTTATTATTGAATTATTTCGTCCATAGTGACCGAGATCGGAACACACTTGACACACAATCACTGGTGCTGACTCGACCACAACGAAATTCATTGAACCACTTATGAACAATGGTTAATAAGCATATAAAATTTGCTTTCTTCCATTGTAACAGCGAAATTCCTACGCGTCCGATTTCACACTGGATATAAAAATAAATTTTCGTTCGGTCTCAATAAAATTTTGACGTTAAGGAAAAGAAAAAAAAAAAACTTAAGTAGTGGACCGAATTTGTGGAAAAATTCACCGATTATCAAGCCATCCTTATATTTTGGTTGTTACCAGAGATTATTGTAAGTAATGGTGTAGAAATTAGCTAATAACATAATAGACTTCTTTGGCCCTTGTTTGGATCTTCTCATTTATTTTCAATAGTTAAAACACGCGGCCAAATTATTTTCGAAATATCTTAAAATGTAAAATCATGTGACGTTTTATTTTTTATGTTTGGTTTATAACCTTAATCTGTGTATATATATATATATATATGTAAAAGAATAAATGCATTCCAAACTCATTGATAGGTTTAATTTTTTATATTCTCAAAAACGTTTAGTATTGCCTCGCATAATATTGATAATAAACGAAATTAATGGAAAATTAATTTCTAACGTTATTTACCTTTAATTAACGAATGAACACAGGTGATAGATTATTTAGGGCCCAGAGGGGCCCCAAAAATATTTTTCAGTAAAGTTGCAAGCTCACATTTTATTAACTCGATTTTAATAAGCGATTTGTATCGATTTTATATTTCTCAACATTCCCATCTGCACACAAATGATGGACACTTCATGCTTCGGATGATGCAACACTTTTGTAAAAATATTAGAGACCATAACCTGAATTTTAAGATATTTCATTGCGCTTTGTTTTGGCCAACAAAAAATTCTCGCCTAAGAAGTGAGAACGAACATCAATCAATATGTTTGATTTTTGAAGGATAATCTTTGGCACTTAAAAGGCTAATGACACTTTATCACAATATATTAATAAAATGTATTTATCAAATCTGATTAGAACTAGCCTTCTAATTGATTTAGCCATACAACTTTTTAAATTTGATGAAGCTAAAAACATGTATTCTCCCGCTGTACTTGAAAGGGTTACCGTTTACTGCTTTTTAAAACATCAAATTAAGGCAACGCCCTAAGAAGGAAATACATGTCCTGTGCAAGATCTTTGATCTTCTAAATGACTTAATAAATCAGTGTCGTAGATAGCAATAATATTATTTACAGTTCGGGTAAAGCCAGTATACAATTTTTAGGAGCTTTCAAGTACCTTTGTATTGATTTTAATACGTACCAATATTAATTGGTTGGTTGATTATTAAGTATGCTTATTATGTTAACTATGTAAGTTTTGTCAGACCTTGGTCCATGGGATAAATTTAGCAGACAACCGACGGCTTTATGATATGGCACATTTTTTAACACTTCTTCCCTCATTTTGTCTGTTTTTAACTCTAAATTTGTATCACACGGTAAATTTGTGTCCATTTAGGCTTGAATTCAATCATATTAAATTTAGCTAAAAGTTTATGTGTGTATTGATTGGTCCAACGAAATTTTATTTGTTTCTTCTGTTACACGAAACTCACTACGTTAACTTTCTTATACCTTCCGTGAGGAATTTTTCTTCAAGTTTAAAAAAAATTTTGTTTTTTTACCAATTTGTTGTTTTGAAGAAATGTTTTGTTCTTTAACAACTTTGTTTTTAAATACTTTTGTCTTTAAAACTTTGTAAGCCATCAATGTTAAAAATCTTGTATTAAATACACGTATCTATCTTTTAGCAAGATGAAACAAACTCTACAAGAATATTGCTTAACTTTTCTTTCCATAGTCGACTAACTTTTCTGAGGGCATATACCGATTTATTCGAACGATAAAATTTTTCTTGGCTCAAAGAATAACAGTTAAGATATTTATATTACCTATGTTCCTCTAAAGACATTAATCTATGTTCCTCTAAAGAAACGATGTCATGGCTTTAAAGTTTCATCAAGATTTTGTGGAGTATTGTTCAGTAAATTGATGTATATTCAATATTCATACAAAAGTAAAATGTGGTCATTCTTCCAAAGCTCTCTGGGCCATGACTTGGTCTTAAATTCCATCTAAATTCGGAAGGAGTGTCAAAGCTTTCACCAGGGCCGTAAGTTTCATCTTGACTGCTGAATACTGTACTAATTGGGCTCAAAATATTTAGAATCAAAACATTTAGACAATCACAGTATCAATTCTTACCATTATGTGTAACCAAAGGGCTCGTCGAAAGAAATGAACTCATCACCATTGAAGAGTTCTGTTACCGTCTTACGCCCCATCATAAGACTGTGGTAAATTTCTGTGACTAAACTGTAGTTACAAAGACATATTGAATGAGTTCCATCTCGGTCTGAAATGTTCGGTCTCATATAAATCTTAACAATTTTTTTATGGGACCATACTCTTTTTCAAAAATGCCATCAAAATTGGTGCTACATTATCGAATATATGTACGTATGTAAAATAATATATTATATATATATATATATATATATATATATATATATATATATATATATATATATATATATATATATATATATATATATATATTTATAAATATATGTATATATATATATATATATATATATATATATATATATATATATATATATGTATATACACAAACACACACACACACATTTAAATAAACATACGTACAAATATGCTGGTCGAATTGATACGCTCTTCCGTTTTTGAAATCGGATGAAACGATATTTTTGAAGTGTAAAATGCGACATTGAATTTCCTTCATAGCATTTTAAGCGCAACATTACTTTTAACAGGTTTAATTAAATTTATATTCCTAGTGATACCAATTTCCGTACGAAGCTAAAACCTTTAACAAAATGTCAAAACATCACAAAAATTATATCTATGAATATTGAAATATAGAAAAGTAAAACAAAGCAAAAAAATGGGAATATCGAAGGAAGTTAAAAAAAATCTGAATTATTGAAGGAAGTTTAAAGTAGACTAAGGCTTCACCTTAGTCTACTTTAAACTTCCTTCAATATATATATATATATATATATATATATATATATATATATATATATATATATATATATATATATATAAAATAAGCTAACATTATATTCACAATGTTAGCTTATTTTTTCCGGTCACTTATGGCGAGCCTATAATATGAATATATGCAAAGCTGGTGCTTAAATCAGTTATTATTACTGATATATTAACATTTTCGTTTGAATTGCGTATCTGCAATCAGTAAAAATCCCGGGATTACAATTTGAAAAATTAGAGTGTTTTGAAGATAATGTCAATTTAAAAAACACCTGTCAAGCGCGTAGAATCGCAAGCAAGCAAGCAAGAAATCGTACTACGAGGGTTCCATACATATATAGGTATTTATAAACATTTATATAATATTCCTTATTACGTAACATTCCTATTACACTATTTACAAAACTTTAATTTTTAGAACGAAATTATATTTCCTACTATATCTTTCACAGCTGTATATTTACAAAAAATGTTTTTTTATGTGATATAACAACAAATTAACAATTCTTGGTTAATTTGTAGTCATATAAATTTTTCTTTTTCTTGTGCTGTAAGAACTTTCTTCTGACCAAATTTCATGACTCTAGTTCAACGGGAAGTACCGAATAGATTTTGATTTATTTGGGTGTGTCAAAATATGCTGCATAAATTTTCGTATTTTTGGGATTCTTCTTAATGGCTTTGACTTAGAAGCTTCTTTTTTCTACAACACCAAGAGACCTAAGTATTTTACATTAACTTCAACTTGATACCTCCACGCCTTCCTGAGAGAAAGGGTCTTGACAGACCGACATACGGACAACGAAGTAATCTCATAAGGGTGTTATTTCATTTTAAGGTACGGAACTTCAAAAATATAAAATCCTACACTTAAAGAACGTTAGCACCAATTGTTATCGAAACAACGATTCTCAATTTTATTTCCCAAAAACACAAATCAAATGCATATCATTAATACTAGTAAATAGGTATGTTATTAGTTCAGAGCTATGTCCCAAAGAAGTTAAAATGACAACAGTGTTTGGAAAAATATTTAAAATATTCTCATTTGTATCTATATTATATTTACATTATTTTAATCAATTTCAATTATACTGATAATTACATTTGTAGTTAAAATTTATTTTCTTTCAACTTATTTGTTTAAAACTAAATGAATACTTGACTTAGATCAAGATATTATATCTTGACATGGGAAGGCCAAAATACAAATCTGCTTGGAATTAAACTTAACGATTTTGGATTTCTCATAAATTGTATTTTTTCCTCACGTGTATTAAAAAAATTAAATTGATGTTCTATGGATACATATGTTTTCTGACCCAATTTTGTTACAATTCTAATTTATAATGAAAATTTGTCTCGGAATGGAATCTTTCAAATGGTCATTGGTGCCGGCGAAAATTATTTGAAATTGCAATTTGCATGTTCCATTACTTAAATTAAATCACAACAGGGTTGTTTTGATGTGGTTGCATTAGAATGTGGAATCATGAATTTTGTTTGTAGTGAATATTGGCGGAAAAGAAGACCAAAAACGTTACGTTTACGTTTGAACAGATTTGAATCTAAACATTAAAACAATTTAAATTAAAATTAAATATATTAATGCACTTGAGTAGCACCGACCGATGAAATTATGTAGCAGTAGACTGATATAATTATATTGTATTTTTCAGTAGAATTTTGATATTTCATCACATCTCAATTTTATAATTAGTAATTATATTAAGTAAATGTTTCAATAAAGTTTATAAAAAAACTTATTGGCAATATTTATTCATTTGTTACACTTTTTGATGAGAATGGAGTCTATCGAATATTACGAAAGCACGAGAGTTTGTTATTTTGTATGCATTCATAACTATTAAAATTGAAAAGTATAAACAGTATTACCATTAATATAGTAGACATAATTTTAACTAAATCTAATATAAGAATTACTTAACAAATTTTAATTATCGTAGTTACATGATTGGGTGACAAATTTCAAAACTCGTCAAGATTAAAAAGGCGAGACAAAGTAGGTAAAATAGCACCGAATTTTGTAAAGTAACTATCTAAGCTTTGAAGCTGTAGGGGAAAAATATATCGGTCGTTTTTCCGTCCTTTCCTTTTTATTTCTTTAGAAGTTAGTTTTATTATTATATTTCGTAATATTTACATTAATATTAATTTAAGTATGTATATATACTTCGAGTACGCTTCCTAATACAAAACTTATGATTGTAAAGTCAAACGCGATCGCGATCAAAGCGGACGCCGCCAGCGGCGCCTTAATTACAATTATGAAATGTACGAGTTTTAATTCAAAATAATTTTCATCAGCGTTAACACTCGTTAGGGATTTTCATCTTGGAACAAGTTGCCGTAATAAATGTAGTCCAAAAGAAAATTGGGTCGAATTTCACTACAATTTCAATTTAAATTAGACGCTCGGTAATATCGTCATTCTCATACTTTGGATCGCCGTTATTAAGTGGCACTTTTGTTGTGTTAGCTCCATGAACTAGCCTCATATTCTACAATGTTTCGGTTAATTTAATATAATATCGGCAGTCAATATCAGATGTTCTATTCCACAAGCCTACATTTAATGAAATTATGCTTCATATTAGGAGTTTTAAATATTTAAGCAATATAGAAAATCTATCTAATACGATCATAAATATGATTTTATTATTTACGAAAATATTTAATTTCCTGTTTTACGAAACGAATGTGTCTCCAACGAGAAATAGTTTATATATTTAATTTAATGAATAAAAATCAAAAAGATTAATTTTTTTTTGCGTGCCTAGTAAAATTTTGTTGGAATCTTTTTCACTGACCTTGCAAAATGTTTATAGAGAATGATTGGATAGCAGATATCATCCTTTTTTTGATACTATTTTTTTCTGTCTTTTAACGTATAGGCGTGTAGTAATATATGCCAACGTATCAAAATTATGCCTTAATTAAATCACAGGAACAAACCCAATCTAGAAATGATTGGAAATTTTATTCGTTGGCCTAAAAAATATTTTTATAGTGAAATATTTGGGTAGTTTATATAAATATTTGTTATTTACTCACCAATTAAATACTATGTATGTAATTTTCTCAATAAAAACATTTCTATGAAACCTGTGTCGCGGAAAGTGGGCGTTTACTTTAAAACATAAAAGGTTATATAAATCGAACTCCACATCAAAAGAAATAAAAACGATCCATGTTCGATGACTCTGATCGCTGTTATAAGTTTTTGAATGAACGTCTCTTTAGACGCTCATTCAAAAACTTATGTCAAGTTGACATATCGGTAATAGAAAGAATGTTCTGTTTATGGCTCGGTAGCTTATCCCTCTCATCTTTTTAAGTATTCGTGTATTTTAATTGTTTATTCATTATGTCTGAAAGTGCATTTATTGTCGATTATGTTATATAGCAATAAAACAAAAACAAGTGTGTGTACGTATGTACTCGCGTTAGGTGTTATACTTCTTTGGCATAACACAAGAATACTTTATTTAGCACCCAAACAATTAATGGAAATAAAATAACCAATGGAGCGTGACACGGTTGGTGAAATCTAAATTCAATCAAATATTAAAATTTAAAAAATTTAAATTTAAAATTTATTTGACATTTGAGTATTTTATTTTCCTTCTGGTTTTCAATTGTGATCCAATCATCTGCCAGATCGTTATCAAATTATGGCGCTTCAACTTTATTATCTTCTCATCCAGAGAAGTAAATTTAATATTTTTATCCAGAATTATATTTATCATAATTTAATTATTATTATTTATTAAATTAATTTTGAAATTACATTTAAGTATCTTTAATATTCAAATGAAAATTCAGCATTCAATTTAATATAAACACGTGTATATAATTAACTGTTAAATTCACTAGAACAATTGACACAAAGTTTAATTAGTAATGAAAATAAATGAATATGTTGCAAATTTATTGTAATTTACTAATTTTGATTATTGAATAAATGTATAAAATAATAACTCATAATTTAAAATAAAAATCTATACATACTGAATTGCAAAAAAAATCAGCAGAAAAATAAAATGGTGGACCACTCATCTGTCAAATAAACTATGTAAATATAAAAACCAGCAGAAAAATAAAATGGTGGACCACTCATCTGTCAAATAAACTATGTAAATATATTTTTAGTGAGAAACTTCCTAATGCCGATTTTCTGTAAATTTTATTTTGCATAGTAAGCAACTTCATTGAGTCAAATTTGATTGCATTCGTAAAATTTATTTATTATAATTTTTTCCTAACGCGCCTAAAAACATATAACTTGAAAATAACGCAAAAAGTGTGGTCATATCAGTGATGTAACGCGTTATTTAATAAATCATTTTTAACGCAAGTTGATCCATGCAAATATATTTCTTTGTAATGTTTTGATAAAATACCAAAGTTTGGTCAGTATCGAATTTTAAATAACCCCAATTTTGTGAAAAATATAAATTAGTAAAATCATTATTTGGCCGGATTAATTACAATCATTCTTATCCTAAAAAGTCAAACTTGGTGACCTGAAAATGAAACCAGTTTAAGAGATACAACATACAGTCATAAAATCAAAGTGCAACAAGAAACAGGTGATACTCATTTTGACGATTATGTTTGGTATAAAGCCTTTTTTCCTTACATGGCATAATAAACAGAATATTTGAAACGGACGAGAAAAACATACAATGAAACGGCAGAGAAAAATAATAGAAGTAGAAAAAGCAGTCCATGAACAAATTTTTAGCTTACTTGGTAGGCAAGCAAAATATACGTACCGAAAAAAGTAAACGTAGAGAAGATATACCAAATATATTTATTGAAAATCCAATTCTACCATCCAGAATAACTTTGATTGTAGGTAAAACAAAAATTAATGAGGAAACTCAAGAAGAAGAGAGAGCTTGAGAGCTTAAAGTATGCAAAATTACTTGGAACCAACCAACAGAATGTAAACTTAAAAAAAGCAAATTATGTCGCAGTAGTGGTATTGCCTTGGTGAAACGTCGTGAAACACAATATTTAGTTATATTTCTAAGGCATCTGTGTCTACTGTCATATCAAAGGAGTTCTTTAATGCTCACCCTTCTCTCACAATGAATATTATCCGAGGGAAAGTTTCGTACGAGAATTCAATCCCATATTTTGGGTCAATTTTCGATTAGCGTTGCGACGACATAATAGGTAACTTTTGACTTTTGAAGCAATACTTTTTACCAACACTTTTTTCTTTGTTTGTAATATGGAAACCTAATAAATCATATTAGGAAAAGCGCCCGGCGCCCTCTTCTGTCCTGACCTAACTTTAGAACCAGGGGCCCGTGGAAAAATAAAGCTTTTTTACTTGTTTTTTTATATTTATAATAAATGAGGAAAATAGCTGGCAAATGAAAGTCGTAGAGAAGTGCTGCACTAACATAAGACATTAAATCAATTTCTAAGATAAGTCGAACATAAAATCAATATATATATATATATATATATAAATTTTTAGATGTACCAAATAACTTGTTCAACTTTATTTTCTCCAACAATTAATTAAATAAGAAAACAATGGATAAATTATATTTAGTCGCTAAAAAGTACAAAAAATG
This sequence comes from Druceiella hillmani, assembly GCA_039881145.1. Lineage (NCBI taxonomy): Eukaryota > Metazoa > Arthropoda > Insecta > Lepidoptera > Hepialidae > Druceiella > Druceiella hillmani. The sequence goes on from JAYKKI010000126.1 coordinate 1,265,674, forward strand.
TAAAACTGGTCATCAATTCAAAGATAAAAAAAAACTCTGATTTATTTCATTACTGTTATTATACTTGATTGAATTTATTAAATTTTACCTGATGGTTAACAGAATTTTATGAAGATTGTTATATTTACGAGTTATATTTTACATAGTGACGTTATGATAAAAATATGCAAGAAATTAAGGAAGTTAGAAAATAGACTGTTGAAAGAAGTCGGAAAACAGAGGTGGAAAAATGAAGAAAACTACAAAACATTGTCAAAACATCTAAAATTGAATGAATCTGCAGAAGAATGTAACAGTAATTAAATTTTCTGAACCAATTTTATAATAAAACTGAAATAAGTTATTTATTCATCGCGTGCATTAAATATTGTCTGAATTTATTTATCCCCTCATCTAATTTGAATTGGATATTAAATAACCAATTTTAAACATTTAAAGCAAGCCCAGGGCGACTCCTCCGATAGAGGGGCGAACAAAATACTAGTCGATATAGATAAATGACTATCGTTGTGTCAGATTTATATAAAATACACAGGTGTGAGTAAAATTATTCAAGCTTGAGGCAAATTAAAACACGTAATCTTGCAATATGTCAACCGTATCGATATTCAACATCACGTTGCGCCGTCTACGTTTTTACGTGCGCAACTTTCCGTCTTATAATCCCCGACGCGACGTCGATAAAATCTTGGCATATTCTTGACAACGTCCAGATTAGATTTCAAACTTGAACGTGGGATCACTGTTATCGACAGCTTTTTACTTTGCAGCAATACATTTTTTACTAGTTTTTTGTGAGCTATACTGTGGTGTAATTAGAAGTTTATTCAAAGTAATGTTGTGTGTAAAACAGCCCACGTAGACGCGCACGTTTTCCATGTTTTTACAATTACTAGTTGGCTATGATTGCACTTTATGTAAAATTCTTTTTTATACATCAATAATTTATGGTTTATTTATTAACGGTATATTCAGTTATTCCGTGCTTAACGCGCAGTATACGAACGAATGGCCTCACGTAGAAACAAAAATGCATTTATCAAATGACCTATAATAAGTGGCATATTAAATCCTGAAGTTTTTATCTATACATATAATAAAATTGTAATAAAGCGAATTCTTTAGATGGAAAATTGTTAAATTGATTTAGCGTATAGAATAATAAAAGAAGCCAGAAAGCCTTTTGGATTTTTTGTCTGTCTGTCCGTGTAATTTACTGATTTTGCTTGACTACGGAGGTGGGTGACCAGTTTTTTTTTGAGTATCGCCTTAAGAAATTGGAATATTTTCAAAATCTGTTTAGGTCTTATATAAAACGATCGTAATTCTGAACACTGAATAATAATATACGAAGACCTGCAATAAAAATATACGAAGACCCATAATTGGCAAAACTGGTATATAATTTATTTTTGAACAGTTTGCTTAACCGAAATTGTTCAATCTTATTTGAGACGAATCTTACTAGATAGAAGTATGTCATACTTTTAAACGTTCCTGGGAGTATAGTCAAAAAGTCAAAGACTCTCCGTTATTAATGAGTATATAATTTTCCTATTAAAAAGTATGCCAAGGTACAGACATAAAGGAAAGACAGCAAACATAGTATTGCAAATGAAATTAATATTATATCTCATTTACATATCCACTTTGGTGGCTTCTACACGATTACGCGCATGTAGATTAAACACACGTACGAAATCTAAAAATGAATTTTCGCTGAGAAATTAAGACGAAGGTTTGCGTTCTTCAAGGCAAAGGTCGTCATTTCTGCTACACCACACAAGACCTGAGCTTAAATAACGCACGTGAATATTTAAAGAAAGAGGCTTTGTGGGCAGACGCCTCTGTAATATTTGCCTTTCTGAATGACAGACCTCTATCCAGGCGATGTGGGACGATTAACGATTGGAAGCCAAGAAATAATCTCACGCTTAGAATGCTGATAACTCATTCAATAGTAATGGAGTAACAGATTAAATTTAAAAAAAAAACTGGAATGAAATTAGTCGACCTTTAAAATAAAATAATTCGCAATCATCACTAATTTTCATTTTCTTCTTTGTGGAAATTGTATCCATTTCACTCGTAAACTTAAAAAGATTAGCATGTGAAATATAATAAACACACATTTTTTAAATGTAATGGAACAAGTGCAGATTTTCCATTCGCTATTTTGGTAAAAAATATTTTTCATAAGATAAATGTTGAGGAGTTTTTGTAAATAACAAAAATCATAAGTCTAGTAAGTACGGAAATACGAAAATTTCAAAACTAAAAAGGGATAACGACACTCCTTTTCACAAAAGTTTTAGAAAGTGGCTACTAGAATTTCGTTATTCTATATTTTTTCACAATTATTTAGAAAAGAAATTAAAAAGAAAATTATTAAAGAAATTAATACTTAAAATATTAAATAAATTAATACTTAAGGACCTTTTCTATACTACGTAGCTTCATTTGACCATTTTTAAACTACCCCTATCTTCCATATTATAGCCTACCTAGGCATTTTCATTGCGTTCTACTATTATGAATTATGTTGTCAAAAACTTTCAAATCATAGTCCATTAGTGTATATGAAAACGACCTATATCATCCTCCATAAATTTAGATCCTGGATCATCAGGTTTAAAAATCTGGATGTACCCAAAGTCTTCTTCTTCGAGTTACTATATCGGTTGTCAAGCTCACATGCACGCACCCTTCTGTTTATTAAAAACATTTTTCCCACATTACTTTTCGCATAAAGCAATATAGCCATGAATCAATTTAAAATGCGTTTTTTTTCTTGTTGGTTAGCCTGCGCTGCACGTAGGACCTGCCCTTAAGAAAAAAAGACAGCAAAGCGAATAATTGGATGAAATAACAGGCAGAGAGACAAAAAAAAGTAAAAGCCCTAAGGATAGCTTTTATTTACCTTGTAATCGATACAGAATATTGTGTACTTGCAAAAATCGAATAATGGGTTAAAGATTAATTTTGAAATACTTAATCTGAACGGGCTGAATCCGAATTGGCATATACTACCTTTAAATAATTGGTCACGACTAAATGCGATTTTAATTAAATTTTGTAAATGTAGGATACATTTCTGAGATGGCATAATATTATTTTTTTTCCTAAGATAAAAGAAATCGTTCTTTCAGTTATCTTCAAATTACTTTAATAGTGTTTATGTCGGTAATGTTTACCAAAATATGACCGAACTTATTTTAGAATAAAAAATATGGACTCATTGCCAATTGTTTTCAAGAACAACCTTATTAATATCAAACAAGTAAAAGGCTAACAAACCCTGATTTGTGCGCAGCATTAAATTGGTTTTATTTTAACATACCAATTTATTGCCACTTGAAAATAAAACGCCTAAAATTATTTTATGAATTTTATGCTAATACCGATTAAAAACAGGTATTCTATTTTCTTATGAAAAATCATGAAAAGCAATTTGTTCAGAATGAGTCTAAGTAGCTCCAGGAACATCAAGCGGAGAGTCGCTTAGTTAATTTAATTAGCTTTGTCATTAGTATTAATACGCAATTGAATAACGTAGATGAATTTAGTTCGTATTTGTGTTCCTTAAGAGGGTAACCTTAATACTAATAAAATTAAATGTAATTCAATATAACTGTAAATTCAATTGCTTTATTTTGGGACAAGCATTATTAACTTTATTTAACGTTGCTAATAAGGACTTAGAAGAAACTATTTAATCTAAATAGCCTTAGCCATTTATTTCATTTTAACTTAATGCGTGGTAACCAGCCACGTCAATTAAATTTAAGGAAACTCATCTTGTACAATATAAAAAAATAATAAAATAGTTGGAACTTAATACATAATAGTTATAATGAAATCTATTAACTTCGTTTAATTTCTCACATATTAATCGCGTAAATAGTTTACAGATATCAAGTTTAGGTCAAGTGAAAATACTTAAATAATCAACATCGACCTATATCTTTAAACAAAAAAAATGTTACAAACTGCAAACAATAAACAATTAGAAAAAATTATCGTTGTATTTATATTACTTTGTTGTCAGATTTACAAGCGCAAGGTGAAATATTAGATTCCCAGGTCAAAGCTGACCGCTCCCAAAGGTGTCGTCGGTAGAGTGGTGAAATATGGGTATTCATAATGATTTGTACTGACGCTAATCCCCTTTCGAGGTTTTCCATGTCGCGGCAAATTGCCAAGCTATTAACGTGGACCGAAACAAAATCGTATCCATAGACGTACAAATTTAACTTTAAATTTTAATTTAAATTAGGCGACACAGGGCATTATCATGCACGCTCTCAGCGACTTTATTAATGTTTTATTTACCTTTCTATTATATTACCTTTCTATGATATTTAATCTAAAGTTGACAATTTACTATTAACTTCTTCGACTGACATGAAATATAAAGTGAAAAGTATTTCCTTTGAGTCAACTATATAAGGTAAGATAAATAGATTTCTTTAGTTTACTACCTAAGGAGGTACAATTATATTTTTTTTACTTGCAACAAATACCCGCTTCGCTGGGTATTTTTGGCTGTACATTTATTCATATCTAATAAGTTTTTTTTGTATAAAACATATGTAAAAAACCTCTTTTCTGTAGTTTGCACATAATTGTTTACAATCTAAGTATACATATATACGTATATATATATATATATATATATATATATATATATATATATATATATATATATATATACTAAATAATAATTTTATTCAAATACATTCCGAAAACTGTAATGTATGTTAATGTTAAAAAGAATGAGAAGGTGAGTTTTGTGGGAGCGTGTGAGAGAAAATTCGACAATGTTCCAGAAAATTGTAGGAATTTCTTCAAATTCCTAGAACTTTCTAGAAAAAACGGAAACTTTCATATTGAAAGTCACACGTTTTTGGGGTCGACTACTTTCAACCCCTCATATCTTCCACACCCTTATAATTATCGACCAAAAAACTAAAAAATTCCTGAACGCTTAATACGTTAAAAAAAGTGTGAAAATAAACTAAATTCATACTATTAATATCAAATGCCAGTTACTGAAGATAAATATTGGTAAACAATTAACGTTATATTCAAGGACATCATTTATTTTGGCATAGAGTTACTTATTAGCATCATTAACTAATTTAGAACCTCTTGTCGACTTCCAGTCGAAATGGACGCTTGAAATTTGCTATAGACTCATAGCTTTGCATATACAAGAAATTATCAAATAAGATATTGATCAAGTTCGATTTTTCTTAAAATTACGAATGAAATTTCATTTTACATGAAATTTATATGAAAAAACTTGAATATATATATATATATATATATATATATATATATATATATATATATATATATATATATACATATTCTAAAAAAACTCTTGTTCCAAATTTCACGCCAGTGAAGCCATGGGTCAGAATTAGTTTGTAATAAGATATAATGTGCTAATAATATACTCTAATTCATAAATCTTTAACAGAAAGAGTTCATTCTTAAGGGATATAATTAATCATAATTTTATACGTGACATCCAATTTCATATTTCCTAAAATAAAAGTAAAAAAGGAGAAAAAAGAGCATTGTTTGGAAAATTTCCTTCTGATTTTTATTATGTTTCCTTGGTAATTTTTATTCATATTTTATCCAAGCCGTAAAATGTATGCCGAATATAATCATCTCTCTTATATTGGTATGTGTAAAAGACCACAATAAACTGGCAAATAACTAATACGATAATAAAAATGTAATCAGATAAATAGTTTCTTTTTGAGTCAAATATTTTTGTACGCATGAAATAAATCTTAAATCAATAATATATCTATATCGTAAAGTTCATTCATTCACGAGTTTTTATATTTTAATCTTACTTAATAATTTAAAAAAAAATATTGCTTTATAAGGTTCACTAAAATTAAGCAGTTATCACAGCAAATACAATGTATAAGGATGACACGATAAAAACATTAGAAGAGGACGAACGGGAAAAAATAAGGAAGTTGAACTACATATAACTAGAAATGAGAAGATGTAACCAGGAATTTTGAACATTTCTCTAGGAAAATTAAATACTAATGTATAAATAGTCGAATTAAGAGTAAAAACTTTGTATAGGCCTTTTCCCGCAGCATATTTTGAAAGAGGATTTTTTTGTATTTCCAAAACTACGGAATGTGAATTATTTACTATTTAACGTAAATCTTCATGAAAATTTCTACTTGTTCAAGATCATTTCAAAGACTTAATATTGTTTTCGAGTGCAGCTTACGGCTGAATATGAGAGAATGTTTAGTGGTGTAGTATGTCGAATATCGACTTTCAATATATGCCATCTTTTACATCGGTTAAGTAAATTAAAATTTAACTCTTCATATTGTGAAAATATAAATTGAAGTTTTTTTGTCGTAATAATTTATGCTAACTATTCTTGATGAGTATTATCATTTAATTTTATGGTAAACCAATAATTACAAACCGAATGTTACCAACAATTAATAATGCAAGAAAAAAAGGTAAAAATTAATTCCAATAATCTATATGAAAATTGTTTTCGGCTGCTTTATTTCTAAGCTTCTTCTTTTTTTAAATCCTTTACCATGTTTTCTCCCGTATCCGTGCAATCAACTATTGAAAGTTTTTCTTCCACATAGTGTGAATATTTTTTATTCTATCAAAATGTAGTAAAATTTTATGCGTAATGTTACATGAATAAACATATATATTGTTATTCAATATTTAATCACCATTTATTAAAATTTTAAAAGTTTTGTTTATCGTGCGTCATCTATGTCAATGAAATATTATATAGATACATTATAATAAGGAAATTAGTCGGAAACGGATTCTATGACCTTCCTTTGGTAATCCAACAACATTCAACCCGTAAATGAATAAGAAAATAAAATGAATAAGGTTCTATTAGGTACCGGTCTGAAATGACCATTCCATTTTACATTGTATCGCTGTCTTAATCGCCATTCATGATTTCAGTCACTTGATTTTTAGTTAACACAAATATCAGTCATGGAACAAAAATACTTCCCTTCAACAATTCCCTTTCTTCTAACCGCAGTCCGCTGATGAATTTAGAACTTGAATATTCTGTCTATGCTACAAATAGAAAGTAAATATTATAAAGCTGTGTGATATATATAAAAAACGTGGAAGAATGCGTAGAAATTTTATTATAAAGGCTCTATGAACATAATATTTCTGTTAAATTGTTTATAAATATTAACATTATTTGTCACCAAGTAAATATGTCGTCAAGTATATTTCTCATACCCGTAAAGTTATAGCGAATTCCACTATAGTTTTCCTGTAAACTTCATTTAAACTCTCAGAATTCCATATCCAAATTGTAAACGGGAACCCGTAAAGTTTCATCGTGTCTATTCGTCTCCCCATTCCTTTTTGTCATACAAGGGTATGACAAAAAGGGGAGTTTTAACAATTTTGAATTTTTATTTTAATTGAAAATGTAATTTTACAATTACGCGATTCATGTGGAGACCTCAATAAATATGCAGCAAAAATATTTATAAAAAATGAGTACTTGTATTTCGATATGCCCATACATATAAAGTGGAAAAGAAAAATTTATTTTTCAAACATCTGATTAAGTTGATTACCACTGAATAGGTCTTTTGAAATTAAAATTGGGTTCTATTTATCATTTTTCTCTTCTCATTTTGCAAAAATAGGTGTGAATATAATTTGTTAAGTCCAAGCAGAATTCGCATTAGTTTATTTCATCATTCTAGATTTTAAAATTAAAAAATAAAATATAAACGACATGATTTGAGTTCGACGCACTTGTAGGCGCTTATAAAAATGTAAGAGTACACAGTACATCTATTAAATTATTTTCAAATATTACTTTGTCACTAGATGAATATATTGCCTAATATACCTTTCACAGACGAAACAAATATAGTTTTTAAAATACAAATGTATTTTTCCAGTCGATTTAATTCACTTGTATGAAGCCTTTACATGTCGACTAATACTCGTAAGTCTATTTAGCTGTATAATTTTCCTTTTGATTCCGTTACATACACTACTATTGCAAATATCTTCCGATATTCACTAATACTTTTAAGTCTATTTAGATGGATAATTTTCCTTTCGATTCTGTTATATACACTACTATTGCAAATCTCTTCAGATATTCACTAATACTCGTAAGTCTATCTATCTGTATAATTTTCCTTTTGATTCAGTTATGTACACTACTATTGCAAATCTCTTCAGATATTCACTAATACTCGTAAGTCTATGGATAGTGGATAATTTTCCTTTTGATTCCGTTATATACAAATATCTTCAGATATTCAAAAATAGCGGGTTAGCTGATGGGGATACGTAACTCTAGCAAAGACGAACAATTTAGTGAATAATATTCCATAATAGTATTCTTTCTATCTAATAATATTCCATAATAGTATTATTTATTTTATTAATTTCCAGAATAATATTCCGTAATATTCCATAAACGGTTCTTTGCATTGAAAAAGTGTTCATGGCGATTGTTCATAATTTTTTGAAAGATTATATATATATTCAATGATATTCCATATATGCGAAAAAATCACCGTCACCCTATACGAAGGGGGGGGAGGGGGAGGGGGTTATACACTGAACATAATAAAACTCGACATAATAAAATTTAACTTTAAAACATTTTATAGGCGTTATGTATGTATAGGTATAAACATTTTTTGCAAACTTTTTGCAAAACCTTTTGCAAAATTATTTGTAGAGATAATATAAATTATTAATTTTTAGAGATTTCCATTAATTGAAGTACATTTAAACTTTGATAACTAAACATATGTTGAAAAATGTAGTAGTACTCGATATATGAAATGGATTATAAAAGTAGGTAAAAGGAATTTAGAGGAATATTAAAGAATAATTTGACAAATATTTGTATGCAAGCTTCATATTATCATAACACCCAGAGGGTACGCAACGTAGCTTCAAGAAAATTAATAAAGAAGACCTACAGGCAGAAATGTCTGCCGAAACAGAAATAATTAAATTCGCCAGTAACATATATCTTTAAGAATTTACCTCATATTTTGTAGATAAAAAAAAGTATTCATAATACTGTCAGAAAAAAAATAGGATAAAAGCTTAAGCCGTTCTTCGTCTGGCAACACAGATTAAATGATATGAGAACAATAATGCGTGGTCATAAAAAATATAATTTTGAAGTATAAGAAAGAAAATTATTTTGAGTATTCGAGGTGACTGAAAGTATTTTACTAAATTAAATAGATGTACATAATTAAATGAAACTACGTGATGCAGTACTATTTCTACTTTCTTTAAGTTCTTTACCACGATTTAGGTTTCGTTGTATTACAACATCTTCAGGTGAGCTGTTAGCAAATATTAACCCTTTAATCTTTGCTAACAGCCCAACTGAAGATGTTGTAATACAACGAAACCTAAGTCGTGGTAAAGAACTTAAAGAAAGTAGAAACAATACTACATCACATAGTTTCATTTAATTGTGAATGATGAATTTCTACAAAATTAACGCCAAATATATACCATAGATAGGTGTAGGTAACCGAATAATTTGTCTTACACTTGTGAACGATACATATACTAGTTCTATACACATATTTACATGTGACAAGTAGTGACTTATATCAGTAACAGTTTTGATAGAAATAGGTAACGTACCTTTGTGCGTTTAAATTTATATGTGTATATAATTTCTTACGGAGGACGGGTTCTCCTATTCTATTTTAAATTTGTTTTAAAATAACTTAGAATCACCTTTAAAAAAACTTCGATATGTTCTTGAAACAAATTGTTTCCTCTAATTCTTTACATTACCATATTGTTTTTGCAAGGATTATATTCTGACCGGAACGAATATTTTCATTGCATTTCAGCGAGATTTTTCACTGTTCCGATTTAAAACTTCTTTTTTAGGATTGCGTGGTCAAATGGTAAAAACGGAATTCTTATATTTCAATTTGCTGTAGGCCATTGGAACTATTTAGATGAAATTTAGATTATAGGTGTCTTCTATGAACCGCTAAATGAGTGAAATTATTAAAAAAATATTATTAGGAGTGGCACTCAATACATGTAACTGAGGGATGAAAACATGAAACCCTATACAATGAAACTCCACTGCCCATAGGCACGTGGGTATTCATTATATAAGTCTTATAAATGATATGGAGGTTACAAAATAACTTTCTTATTTAAGTCAACAGTTGGTGAGCGCATCAAATGCTTCTGAAGTCTTTAAAAAAAATCAATTAACGCTTCTAAAGTCTTAAAAATTTACCTTTATCTTTTCAACTAACATGTGTAAAATTTTGAAAGAATTAACTAGAATTACTAGAATTTATAATAAATTTCCAATGAAAGTTTATTTGAGTAAGATATGTTGCAGTTTTTGAGATATGGGATATTTTAGATACCGAAAGCAGCAATAAATTTGTTTTCAGGGTGTTTTAGGGAAATACAAAGTTACAAATTTAATATTGTTTGGTCCTACGGAATTCTTCGTTGACATCTGCTTGGGAAGCGTTTTCTTTCAAATATTCAAGAAAACTATTCTTCGTTATTTTATATTCGAGGCTCAATACTTCCTTGGTGTGGCGGAAGTATGTCCATTTCTTGCGACCATTACCCTGAAGTTTAGTTTAAGTAAAGTTGATTGAACATTTTCGTTGAGTCGCATAGGTGTTGTGAATAACCATCGTCAGGATGCATTTACATATTAAACATTTAGATGTATAGAGTGTTATTAAAAATATATTTTTCACACATATTGCCTAGTATAATCTGCATAGACCTAAATAATCCTGAATTTATGAGAAACCGTAAATATCTCAAACATTAGCTGAAAAAGATTGCTGTGGTTTTTAGTAGACCATATGCAAAGTTTCAGTATCAAAGTGTTTTTTTCACATTTTACTTAAATAGATTTGGAGATAATGGGAGGTTCCTTTATATACAAAATGGAAAAGTTTCTTTGTTTATTTGTGTACGCTAATTTCTAGAAACGTGTGTCTCATTTAAAAACAATCTTCTTGTTTTTAAAAGGTTATGTTTTAAAATTACAAGCTATACGTGAGAATGCCACGATGTTTAATAGAAGGGCAGTGATAAAAGTTTCTTGATTGCTTTTTTGTCTGTTAGATATTATTTTTAAAATCACAGGTTTGTTTCTAATACTTATTTTTGTAATTGAATTCTCATAACTTGAGGTTGACCATAGATTATATATTAAAATGGTTTCGTTTATGGAACTGGAAAAGGGGTGAATATGTCAAGGAAGTCGGGGAATACAGCTTAAGCGTCGCTAGGCATAGAGTGTTTCTTTATTGACTGAAAATTGGTAATATGGGTGGATAAGGAGCGAGAAACATAATTGAGATAATTAAATGTGGGTGAAAATTTGGCGCGCAGCTATTATATATATATATATATATATATATATATATATATATATATATATATATATATATAACTCTATACATGATGAGACAGGATAATGAGATATAATATTGATATAAAACAGAAGATTACATTTTTTTGTAAAAAGTTTGTAGAACTTTATGAAAAATATTTATTTATTCCATTTGTGATAAAAAAAATCACAATAGACTGCGGTCAGAATAAAACTAAAAATGCAAAAATGTTGACATTTATTACATTTAAACAGTAGCTTTGTGATTACATTTTTATATTTCTGTCGGTATTACAGAGTACGTGACTTGATTATAAAATAGTGCAAAGCGTATTTTCAAGCAAATTTAATATAGTTGAACTTTACACCTACGTAAAATGAACCCAGTTTCAACCGCCCACGAATATTGAGCAAATCAGTCGTCGGTTAATTGACGATAGGTTGATGTTGGTGAAACTATCATGCCAAGGCGAGTTACAAAGTATCTAGAGTCGCTAAAGGTTCATGTACACATTAATTAGATTCAGAGAATGTCAATTTATTCGTTTCGTCAAATATTAGTTTAAATTCAGTTTAAATTAGAAGTTACTTTTAGAATTATTATATTTTAGTTTCAGTTTATGGAATAATATATGCTAGTGATTACCCATACATATTAAATTCAAACTTTATAAGAATTTAAGTATACTATATTAACTAAATTTTAGAAAAGATAGAACTTCACACTTAAACGAAAAATTTCCAACTCATTTCGTTTCTATTTTTTAAATTCTATTTAAAGTTCTGGAATGATGTGTCCATGGACAACTTCGTTAAAAAATTAAATCTCTAAGTACGTAAATCCGGTTTCACAAATGACCGCCGTAAGGTACCAAAATATTCCAATATCCACATTTCCACTTCTTGACATTAACTGGTTGATGTGCAATAAGAAAATACTTCTTTCCAAGCTTTCATTGTCAGCATTTTATTGCTGGTGGTTGTTTTAAGAAGTTTGGCATCAATTGTCTTCACAATTAAATGAAACTACGTGATGTAGTATTATTTCTACTTTCTTTAAGTTCTTTACTTCGATTAAGATTCAACTGATCTTTGCTAAGGGCCCACCTTAAGATGTTGTAATACAACGAAACCTAGGTCATGGTAAAAAACTTAAAAAAAATAGAAATAATACTACATCACGTAGTTTCATTTAATTGTGAATAATGCATTTCTACAAAATTAACGCCAAATCTATTCAGTATCAATTGTCTTTTATATGCTAATAATCTACAAAATTTCCAATTATTTTAAGCTTCTTTCTCGTTTTATTCGAATACAGATTTCTCTTTGATCAAACTCTGTGCTAGTATCAAAAAATTTCAGATCGTTGTTCATACTCGGGCATATTTTATTAGGTCAAAGAGAAATTTAATTACATTATCAGTAATTTTAAGATTTATTTGCTGATAGAATGTATTCTTAGACATTTTAAAAATGTATTTATTTTAAATTATAATAATATTTTATATAACAAATCGTTTAAACCGACTCTTTGAAACTCAACACTAGAAATTCATCTTCTATATATATTTTCATAGGCCGTGATACAACTTTTAATTGATCGTATTTAAGCTTCTTCTATCCTCTTATTTCTTGATTTTTCATTTACATTAAAGTGTTTTAAATACATACTTAAGTTCATTTATTAAAAACTTCATGCGTACTTGACATGAAGTAAATATGACAACGGGAGAAGTTTAATTATTCAAACCGTCTAATAAATAGAAATTTAATTTATAAACAAAAGTAGATAAAAATTATATTATTAAGGATTGCATAACATTTTAATAATATCTGCAACAAGAAAGAATATAATATTTAAGTTTTAAAAAAGTCAGCTTTTAAAATAAAGAATTAAGATTAGACGATCACTATAAGATATCTTAGAAAGTTATAGGAAAATATCAACATTTTATTGGTTTCATGGCTTTAAGTCATATGTAATAAATAATTTTGAAATATTTTATTGTTGAATAAAAAGATTTCGCAATTTTCAAAATTAATCAAGGAAGCGCTTCTTTACCACTTCCGGGATTTAATAATTCACCGCTTTTAAGGGACGATTTGGACAGAATACTATTCTGTACTCACCCAAGTATAATTTTGAGATAATTCGAATCTGTACTCGCTCAATTACAATTAGGAGGTAATACGAATCCCTACTCCTTTAAATATAAATATGAGATAATACGAATTTCCACCCACTCAAATACGATTATGAGATAATACGAATATCTATCCACTTGAGTACAATTATTTAATAACATGAGTCATAACCCACTTATAAACAATTTTGGCAACTTATCGCCGATTTCAAACACTTACGACTTAACGCGAGCAATTGCTGAATGGTAAGCTGCAGCGCATTTTCATATTGATTACGAAGTTAAGACCAGCAAGTGTTTCAGTGCCGATATACTGAAGACATTGGTTTTAATGCTCAAAAACTTTCTTGACTGATAGAATATTATGAGGAAAACAGTTGTAAAGGAATATTTTTGATATCTACATGAACTTCTAATTGGATTGCTTTTATAGACAAGATTTCTATAGTTTATTAGTACGATTGTGAGAAGTGCTTTATTTTACTGAAAGTAGAAACATCAGGTTTTAGTACAATAAAAAAAAATTATTCCATGCATTAATAGCTTTAAAAAAGGAACAAGAAACATTATATATGTATTTTTTGTTAAACTTGCATTTACGAAATTAAAATTCTTGATTTTCTTATCAAAGGTATTTCTACCGCACACGATCGTGTCGCTAGTAAAGTGAAGAAATGTACGCATTTCAAATAATTTGCGCTGACGCTAATCCTGAATCGCTGGCGCTAATCCTGAATCTGTTCGAAGGATTCCATCTCGGGACAACGTTCCAAGTCGTAAAAGGGGTGTGAAATAAATTGGATCAAAGGATGCGCTAATTTTGCTGGAATTTCTATCGTAATCGGATGTCGTTTTCACATCCTCATTTGTAATCTTCATTAATTTAATAATTCCCTTTAGAGTAATAAATTCGTAACATTTAGTTACTTTTCAGTGTTTATTAGTAAGTGTAATAGATAACGGATATTTTATTCGTCAAAACAAAATTCAATTAAACGAAATATTATTATATGTAGAAGCATTTGTGATTCTACATTTTTTAATGCTGTGGATAATATGAAACCCATATAACATTTAAATGTGAAGCAAGATATTTTTCAAGGATATACATTGTAATATCCAACCATATAGGTATTAGATTTTGTAATATAACATCCAAATATTTAATACGTTTTTAATTCTGTAGATTCTAAAGACTTAACAGAATTATAATGTACAATATTGATATCACTTCTTTTAAATAATAATTACACTTCTAAGACCATATCAGTAAATAAGAGAAAGCTTGATTTAACCAGAGCAAATGCTAGTTTTTCACTTTTGATTTATAAGTTTATCAGTCTTGTAGCAAAGCAGCTTTATTCAACAATATCTTATCTTTTCCCAGTACGTAATATTAATTATCCAATTTTAGTTATTTTGCATTAAGAGTTTAGTTTCTTCATGCACCGATAACTTTAATAAATATTTTGATCCGAAGTGCCAAGCTACGGATAGCTAGGCCATCTGATTAATCCTATAAAATCTCAGGCTGTTAATATTATAATTGGCGATAAAAAACTATTAATAAAATATACAATTTAATAAGAGATTTCAATCAATCCTCCTAGGTGTATATTATGGTGAGATATAGTGAATCTCAACGTAATTTCCAGATTCAAAATCCAATTTAAAAATTTATATAAATTTAATAACGTATATCTACTATCCCGCCTTGTACTTGGAAATTTAACTCTTTTTAAATTTAAATGTACTGAATTTTCCAAATCGATGTTCAATATATTATTTCTCTTCCTGCATTATCAACTTACCAATTATAGTCTAAACGCATGCATTTACATCCGAAATTCCTTATCGATATGAAAAATGTCTCGGTTATATATTACCAGTCAAGTCGACATAAAAACGTGCCCTGCATATTTTATATATTCAGGCCCAACCTGTGGCCTCGTTAGATAAAAACTAGGTTGAAGCAAATCGATTCGTTAGGCGGCAAAAAAACCACAAAGTCATTGATAGCATAGGAGGTAATATTTCACGAAGGCTTTTTTTAAGAAAGTGTGCCATTCTTTACAATATGTTTGACCATTATTCTCCTGCGCAATGTGATATTGTCACTAGGGATCGATTGATGTGACCATGTAATAAATTTAAGAATGTTATGCTTTAAAAATGACAAATGAGAAAGATAAATTATATATGTAAAATTATTGTAATATTGGTGAAATATTTACAGGTCGATTTTGCTTTCTTCTAAATTTTTTTCGCCGAACGTTTCTAAAAAAGCTGCTGTGACTAATAGATTTGAAGCGTTAAATTCCAAGTCCCTTTGCAAAAAGTTTAAAAAAAACGGCTTTGATTGAAAAATGTGAGATGTTAAAAAATATGTGAATGCATTAGAATACCGTGCCTAATATAAGATCTCTTCATATCTTTCCGGTACGTATGAAACAGTTGTAATTTAGGACATTTGCAGCTTCCATATCTACGCAGAGATCTCTAAAATATCAAGCTTATACGAATGATGACCAAGTCAATCATCAGTTAATTTTTGATAGCTTGGTGTTAATAATACAATATGCCTAGGAAAGTTATCAAGTTTATTCATGTCCATAGTAACGCGAAGTTCTTGAAATGTTGAAAGTTTTCACATATTTGAGGAATGTTGAAAAAACATCATATTGGACGGTCATTTATATGTCCAAGTATACTAGATTCAAAAAGCTGCCAATTCATTCATTTTTGTCAAAATTTCTTGTCACACTTAAATAACCGCCTTAATTTTAATTTGATTTTTCACAACTAATTTAAATTACGTGGTGTAGTATTATTTCTATTTTATTTAAATTCTTTGCAGCGACCTAGGTTTCGTTGTATGACAACATTTTCGTGTGGGCAATTTGTAAAGATTCGTTTACAAATTGCCCACTAGGACCTGCTCTTTTATGATGTAATGAGAGTTATGATGGAATGAAGAAAAAAATTAAAACATTTACATGGAAACCTTTTTTGATGATAACACAAGCAACTTAGAATTTGGCTTTATTATTTGAAGTCCACATGAGCTTCCAATTAATGTTCTATTGTAGGTTGTAGATTTCTGTTCATGAATCTTCAAATTGAAACAACAAAGTGTTTATATAAAAATCGGCTTGTATTTAAATATAAGAAAAAAGTTGGTGTACGACCAACATCAATAAAACCCGAACAGCACGAAGTCCGAACAGCATCAATAAAAGAATAAAAACATAATTCTCTTTCGTTGTATTTTTTTGTAAAACATACCCTGACGAAGTAAAATATTTGATTTTTAGGTCGAAGCTGACCACCGCCCGCCACCTCGTTAGAAGAATAATGAAATATGCGCGTTGTTAACCATTCTCGCTGATGCTAATGCCGGTTCAAGGGATTCCATCTCAGGACAAATTGTCGAGCTATAAACGAGGACTAAAATAAATTGGGTCAACAGAAGAGAATTTCAATTTTAATCGGATGTCGTTATTAAATCCTCACTCTGAACTTTCATTAATGTGAGGCTTACCTTTCTGTTAATGAATTCATAATATGTCACTCCCCTTTAATATTTGTTGGTCAATATAATATTAGGTTGAAAACCGATTTTTGATTATCAACACAATATTTCAATAACAAACATGTAATTCTTTTAGAACTCTTTTCCTATTGTTATCAATTAAATTGAGTTACGAAATTTTTGCTGACACTCTTTGAAAATGTTTGTCTAGCGAGCTAATTTTTTTTACGTTTGAAAGAAGAGAAAATCGCAAAGAGCTAAATCTAAGTAAATAGGCGAGTTGTCAAGATGAAAGAGAATCTTCTGTTTATCCTTCTATTTAGCATAATATTTATTCAACTAAGAAGCATAATATGCTCTAGTCATAGTATTTTTTTAAATTTTTATATAATTCCCAGAACGTAAGTCTTAGGAACTTAAGAAAATAGTCGCCATGATTTTGTAATCCTAGTGTTTCGATAATTCTATTAAAATTGACGAATCCATGTCTTACCTATCATAAAATATTGATGAAGAAACTCACGTGTATTGCCCTCAAATATGTCTGAACACTGAAAAGAATTACGCAATATTTTTTCGATCGACTATTAGCAAGCATGACGCTCGGCTTACGAACAGCTTTTTGGTAAATAAATATTCATGCAAGGTACAAAAATAGGGATAATTGAAATGTCCATAATATTATCCGTCTCGTGATCACGATTGGATAATGTTTTATTATTGAATTATTTCGTCCATAGTGACCGAGATCGGAACACACTTGACACACAATCACTGGTGCTGACTCGACCACAACGAAATTCATTGAACCACTTATGAACAATGGTTAATAAGCATATAAAATTTGCTTTCTTCCATTGTAACAGCGAAATTCCTACGCGTCCGATTTCACACTGGATATAAAAATAAATTTTCGTTCGGTCTCAATAAAATTTTGACGTTAAGGAAAAGAAAAAAAAAAAACTTAAGTAGTGGACCGAATTTGTGGAAAAATTCACCGATTATCAAGCCATCCTTATATTTTGGTTGTTACCAGAGATTATTGTAAGTAATGGTGTAGAAATTAGCTAATAACATAATAGACTTCTTTGGCCCTTGTTTGGATCTTCTCATTTATTTTCAATAGTTAAAACACGCGGCCAAATTATTTTCGAAATATCTTAAAATGTAAAATCATGTGACGTTTTATTTTTTATGTTTGGTTTATAACCTTAATCTGTGTATATATATATATATATATGTAAAAGAATAAATGCATTCCAAACTCATTGATAGGTTTAATTTTTTATATTCTCAAAAACGTTTAGTATTGCCTCGCATAATATTGATAATAAACGAAATTAATGGAAAATTAATTTCTAACGTTATTTACCTTTAATTAACGAATGAACACAGGTGATAGATTATTTAGGGCCCAGAGGGGCCCCAAAAATATTTTTCAGTAAAGTTGCAAGCTCACATTTTATTAACTCGATTTTAATAAGCGATTTGTATCGATTTTATATTTCTCAACATTCCCATCTGCACACAAATGATGGACACTTCATGCTTCGGATGATGCAACACTTTTGTAAAAATATTAGAGACCATAACCTGAATTTTAAGATATTTCATTGCGCTTTGTTTTGGCCAACAAAAAATTCTCGCCTAAGAAGTGAGAACGAACATCAATCAATATGTTTGATTTTTGAAGGATAATCTTTGGCACTTAAAAGGCTAATGACACTTTATCACAATATATTAATAAAATGTATTTATCAAATCTGATTAGAACTAGCCTTCTAATTGATTTAGCCATACAACTTTTTAAATTTGATGAAGCTAAAAACATGTATTCTCCCGCTGTACTTGAAAGGGTTACCGTTTACTGCTTTTTAAAACATCAAATTAAGGCAACGCCCTAAGAAGGAAATACATGTCCTGTGCAAGATCTTTGATCTTCTAAATGACTTAATAAATCAGTGTCGTAGATAGCAATAATATTATTTACAGTTCGGGTAAAGCCAGTATACAATTTTTAGGAG
Organism: Druceiella hillmani; assembly: GCA_039881145.1. Classification (NCBI taxonomy): domain Eukaryota; kingdom Metazoa; phylum Arthropoda; class Insecta; order Lepidoptera; family Hepialidae; genus Druceiella; species Druceiella hillmani. The sequence continues at coordinate 1,284,826 of JAYKKI010000126.1, forward strand.
CTTTCAAGTACCTTTGTATTGATTTTAATACGTACCAATATTAATTGGTTGGTTGATTATTAAGTATGCTTATTATGTTAACTATGTAAGTTTTGTCAGACCTTGGTCCATGGGATAAATTTAGCAGACAACCGACGGCTTTATGATATGGCACATTTTTTAACACTTCTTCCCTCATTTTGTCTGTTTTTAACTCTAAATTTGTATCACACGGTAAATTTGTGTCCATTTAGGCTTGAATTCAATCATATTAAATTTAGCTAAAAGTTTATGTGTGTATTGATTGGTCCAACGAAATTTTATTTGTTTCTTCTGTTACACGAAACTCACTACGTTAACTTTCTTATACCTTCCGTGAGGAATTTTTCTTCAAGTTTAAAAAAAATTTTGTTTTTTTACCAATTTGTTGTTTTGAAGAAATGTTTTGTTCTTTAACAACTTTGTTTTTAAATACTTTTGTCTTTAAAACTTTGTAAGCCATCAATGTTAAAAATCTTGTATTAAATACACGTATCTATCTTTTAGCAAGATGAAACAAACTCTACAAGAATATTGCTTAACTTTTCTTTCCATAGTCGACTAACTTTTCTGAGGGCATATACCGATTTATTCGAACGATAAAATTTTTCTTGGCTCAAAGAATAACAGTTAAGATATTTATATTACCTATGTTCCTCTAAAGACATTAATCTATGTTCCTCTAAAGAAACGATGTCATGGCTTTAAAGTTTCATCAAGATTTTGTGGAGTATTGTTCAGTAAATTGATGTATATTCAATATTCATACAAAAGTAAAATGTGGTCATTCTTCCAAAGCTCTCTGGGCCATGACTTGGTCTTAAATTCCATCTAAATTCGGAAGGAGTGTCAAAGCTTTCACCAGGGCCGTAAGTTTCATCTTGACTGCTGAATACTGTACTAATTGGGCTCAAAATATTTAGAATCAAAACATTTAGACAATCACAGTATCAATTCTTACCATTATGTGTAACCAAAGGGCTCGTCGAAAGAAATGAACTCATCACCATTGAAGAGTTCTGTTACCGTCTTACGCCCCATCATAAGACTGTGGTAAATTTCTGTGACTAAACTGTAGTTACAAAGACATATTGAATGAGTTCCATCTCGGTCTGAAATGTTCGGTCTCATATAAATCTTAACAATTTTTTTATGGGACCATACTCTTTTTCAAAAATGCCATCAAAATTGGTGCTACATTATCGAATATATGTACGTATGTAAAATAATATATTATATATATATATATATATATATATATATATATATATATATATATATATATATATATATATATATATATATATATATATATATATATATATAAATATATGTATATATATATATATATATATATATATATATATATATATATATGTATATACACAAACACACACACACACATTTAAATAAACATACGTACAAATATGCTGGTCGAATTGATACGCTCTTCCGTTTTTGAAATCGGATGAAACGATATTTTTGAAGTGTAAAATGCGACATTGAATTTCCTTCATAGCATTTTAAGCGCAACATTACTTTTAACAGGTTTAATTAAATTTATATTCCTAGTGATACCAATTTCCGTACGAAGCTAAAACCTTTAACAAAATGTCAAAACATCACAAAAATTATATCTATGAATATTGAAATATAGAAAAGTAAAACAAAGCAAAAAAATGGGAATATCGAAGGAAGTTAAAAAAAATCTGAATTATTGAAGGAAGTTTAAAGTAGACTAAGGCTTCACCTTAGTCTACTTTAAACTTCCTTCAATATATATATATATATATATATATATATATATATATATATATATATATATATATATATATATAAAATAAGCTAACATTATATTCACAATGTTAGCTTATTTTTTCCGGTCACTTATGGCGAGCCTATAATATGAATATATGCAAAGCTGGTGCTTAAATCAGTTATTATTACTGATATATTAACATTTTCGTTTGAATTGCGTATCTGCAATCAGTAAAAATCCCGGGATTACAATTTGAAAAATTAGAGTGTTTTGAAGATAATGTCAATTTAAAAAACACCTGTCAAGCGCGTAGAATCGCAAGCAAGCAAGCAAGAAATCGTACTACGAGGGTTCCATACATATATAGGTATTTATAAACATTTATATAATATTCCTTATTACGTAACATTCCTATTACACTATTTACAAAACTTTAATTTTTAGAACGAAATTATATTTCCTACTATATCTTTCACAGCTGTATATTTACAAAAAATGTTTTTTTATGTGATATAACAACAAATTAACAATTCTTGGTTAATTTGTAGTCATATAAATTTTTCTTTTTCTTGTGCTGTAAGAACTTTCTTCTGACCAAATTTCATGACTCTAGTTCAACGGGAAGTACCGAATAGATTTTGATTTATTTGGGTGTGTCAAAATATGCTGCATAAATTTTCGTATTTTTGGGATTCTTCTTAATGGCTTTGACTTAGAAGCTTCTTTTTTCTACAACACCAAGAGACCTAAGTATTTTACATTAACTTCAACTTGATACCTCCACGCCTTCCTGAGAGAAAGGGTCTTGACAGACCGACATACGGACAACGAAGTAATCTCATAAGGGTGTTATTTCATTTTAAGGTACGGAACTTCAAAAATATAAAATCCTACACTTAAAGAACGTTAGCACCAATTGTTATCGAAACAACGATTCTCAATTTTATTTCCCAAAAACACAAATCAAATGCATATCATTAATACTAGTAAATAGGTATGTTATTAGTTCAGAGCTATGTCCCAAAGAAGTTAAAATGACAACAGTGTTTGGAAAAATATTTAAAATATTCTCATTTGTATCTATATTATATTTACATTATTTTAATCAATTTCAATTATACTGATAATTACATTTGTAGTTAAAATTTATTTTCTTTCAACTTATTTGTTTAAAACTAAATGAATACTTGACATAGATCAAGATATTATATCTTGACATGGGAAGGCCAAAATACAAATCTGCTTGGAATTAAACTTAACGATTTTGGATTTCTCATAAATTGTATTTTTTCCTCACGTGTATTAAAAAAATTAAATTGATGTTCTATGGATACATATGTTTTCTGACCCAATTTTGTTACAATTCTAATTTATAATGAAAATTTGTCTCGGAATGGAATCTTTCAAATGGTCATTGGTGCCGGCGAAAATTATTTGAAATTGCAATTTGCATGTTCCATTACTTAAATTAAATCACAACAGGGTTGTTTTGATGTGGTTGCATTAGAATGTGGAATCATGAATTTTGTTTGTAGTGAATATTGGCGGAAAAGAAGACCAAAAACGTTACGTTTACGTTTGAACAGATTTGAATCTAAACATTAAAACAATTTAAATTAAAATTAAATATATTAATGCACTTGAGTAGCACCGACCGATGAAATTATGTAGCAGTAGACTGATATAATTATATTGTATTTTTCAGTAGAATTTTGATATTTCATCACATCTCAATTTTATAATTAGTAATTATATTAAGTAAATGTTTCAATAAAGTTTATAAAAAAACTTATTGGCAATATTTATTCATTTGTTACACTTTTTGATGAGAATGGAGTCTATCGAATATTACGAAAGCACGAGAGTTTGTTATTTTGTATGCATTCATAACTATTAAAATTGAAAAGTATAAACAGTATTACCATTAATATAGTAGACATAATTTTAACTAAATCTAATATAAGAATTACTTAACAAATTTTAATTATCGTAGTTACATGATTGGGTGACAAATTTCAAAACTCGTCAAGATTAAAAAGGCGAGACAAAGTAGGTAAAATAGCACCGAATTTTGTAAAGTAACTATCTAAGCTTTGAAGCTGTAGGGGAAAAATATATCGGTCGTTTTTCCGTCCTTTCCTTTTTATTTCTTTAGAAGTTAGTTTTATTATTATATTTCGTAATATTTACATTAATATTAATTTAAGTATGTATATATACTTCGAGTACGCTTCCTAATACAAAACTTATGATTGTAAAGTCAAACGCGATCGCGATCAAAGCGGACGCCGCCAGCGGCGCCTTAATTACAATTATGAAATGTACGAGTTTTAATTCAAAATAATTTTCATCAGCGTTAACACTCGTTAGGGATTTTCATCTTGGAACAAGTTGCCGTAATAAATGTAGTCCAAAAGAAAATTGGGTCGAATTTCACTACAATTTCAATTTAAATTAGACGCTCGGTAATATCGTCATTCTCATACTTTGGATCGCCGTTATTAAGTGGCACTTTTGTTGTGTTAGCTCCATGAACTAGCCTCATATTCTACAATGTTTCGGTTAATTTAATATAATATCGGCAGTCAATATCAGATGTTCTATTCCACAAGCCTACATTTAATGAAATTATGCTTCATATTAGGAGTTTTAAATATTTAAGCAATATAGAAAATCTATCTAATACGATCATAAATATGATTTTATTATTTACGAAAATATTTAATTTCCTGTTTTACGAAACGAATGTGTCTCCAACGAGAAATAGTTTATATATTTAATTTAATGAATAAAAATCAAAAAGATTAATTTTTTTTTGCGTGCCTAGTAAAATTTTGTTGGAATCTTTTTCACTGACCTTGCAAAATGTTTATAGAGAATGATTGGATAGCAGATATCATCCTTTTTTTGATACTATTTTTTTCTGTCTTTTAACGTATAGGCGTGTAGTAATATATGCCAACGTATCAAAATTATGCCTTAATTAAATCACAGGAACAAACCCAATCTAGAAATGATTGGAAATTTTATTCGTTGGCCTAAAAAATATTTTTATAGTGAAATATTTGGGTAGTTTATATAAATATTTGTTATTTACTCACCAATTAAATACTATGTATGTAATTTTCTCAATAAAAACATTTCTATGAAACCTGTGTCGCGGAAAGTGGGCGTTTACTTTAAAACATAAAAGGTTATATAAATCGAACTCCACATCAAAAGAAATAAAAACGATCCATGTTCGATGACTCTGATCGCTGTTATAAGTTTTTGAATGAACGTCTCTTTAGACGCTCATTCAAAAACTTATGTCAAGTTGACATATCGGTAATAGAAAGAATGTTCTGTTTATGGCTCGGTAGCTTATCCCTCTCATCTTTTTAAGTATTCGTGTATTTTAATTGTTTATTCATTATGTCTGAAAGTGCATTTATTGTCGATTATGTTATATAGCAATAAAACAAAAACAAGTGTGTGTACGTATGTACTCGCGTTAGGTGTTATACTTCTTTGGCATAACACAAGAATACTTTATTTAGCACCCAAACAATTAATGGAAATAAAATAACCAATGGAGCGTGACACGGTTGGTGAAATCTAAATTCAATCAAATATTAAAATTTAAAAAATTTAAATTTAAAATTTATTTGACATTTGAGTATTTTATTTTCCTTCTGGTTTTCAATTGTGATCCAATCATCTGCCAGATCGTTATCAAATTATGGCGCTTCAACTTTATTATCTTCTCATCCAGAGAAGTAAATTTAATATTTTTATCCAGAATTATATTTATCATAATTTAATTATTATTATTTATTAAATTAATTTTGAAATTACATTTAAGTATCTTTAATATTCAAATGAAAATTCAGCATTCAATTTAATATAAACACGTGTATATAATTAACTGTTAAATTCACTAGAACAATTGACACAAAGTTTAATTAGTAATGAAAATAAATGAATATGTTGCAAATTTATTGTAATTTACTAATTTTGATTATTGAATAAATGTATAAAATAATAACTCATAATTTAAAATAAAAATCTATACATACTGAATTGCAAAAAAAATCAGCAGAAAAATAAAATGGTGGACCACTCATCTGTCAAATAAACTATGTAAATATAAAAACCAGCAGAAAAATAAAATGGTGGACCACTCATCTGTCAAATAAACTATGTAAATATATTTTTAGTGAGAAACTTCCTAATGCCGATTTTCTGTAAATTTTATTTTGCATAGTAAGCAACTTCATTGAGTCAAATTTGATTGCATTCGTAAAATTTATTTATTATAATTTTTTCCTAACGCGCCTAAAAACATATAACTTGAAAATAACGCAAAAAGTGTGGTCATATCAGTGATGTAACGCGTTATTTAATAAATCATTTTTAACGCAAGTTGATCCATGCAAATATATTTCTTTGTAATGTTTTGATAAAATACCAAAGTTTGGTCAGTATCGAATTTTAAATAACCCCAATTTTGTGAAAAATATAAATTAGTAAAATCATTATTTGGCCGGATTAATTACAATCATTCTTATCCTAAAAAGTCAAACTTGGTGACCTGAAAATGAAACCAGTTTAAGAGATACAACATACAGTCATAAAATCAAAGTGCAACAAGAAACAGGTGATACTCATTTTGACGATTATGTTTGGTATAAAGCCTTTTTTCCTTACATGGCATAATAAACAGAATATTTGAAACGGACGAGAAAAACATACAATGAAACGGCAGAGAAAAATAATAGAAGTAGAAAAAGCAGTCCATGAACAAATTTTTAGCTTACTTGGTAGGCAAGCAAAATATACGTACCGAAAAAAGTAAACGTAGAGAAGATATACCAAATATATTTATTGAAAATCCAATTCTACCATCCAGAATAACTTTGATTGTAGGTAAAACAAAAATTAATGAGGAAACTCAAGAAGAAGAGAGAGCTTGAGAGCTTAAAGTATGCAAAATTACTTGGAACCAACCAACAGAATGTAAACTTAAAAAAAGCAAATTATGTCGCAGTAGTGGTATTGCCTTGGTGAAACGTCGTGAAACACAATATTTAGTTATATTTCTAAGGCATCTGTGTCTACTGTCATATCAAAGGAGTTCTTTAATGCTCACCCTTCTCTCACAATGAATATTATCCGAGGGAAAGTTTCGTACGAGAATTCAATCCCATATTTTGGGTCAATTTTCGATTAGCGTTGCGACGACATAATAGGTAACTTTTGACTTTTGAAGCAATACTTTTTACCAACACTTTTTTCTTTGTTTGTAATATGGAAACCTAATAAATCATATTAGGAAAAGCGCCCGGCGCCCTCTTCTGTCCTGACCTAACTTTAGAACCAGGGGCCCGTGGAAAAATAAAGCTTTTTTACTTGTTTTTTTATATTTATAATAAATGAGGAAAATAGCTGGCAAATGAAAGTCGTAGAGAAGTGCTGCACTAACATAAGACATTAAATCAATTTCTAAGATAAGTCGAACATAAAATCAATATATATATATATATATATATATATATATATATATATATATATATATAAATTTTTAGATGTACCAAATAACTTGTTCAACTTTATTTTCTCCAACAATTAATTAAATAAGAAAACAATGGATAAATTATATTTAGTCGCTAAAAAGTACAAAAAATGTAAAACTGGTCATCAATTCAAAGATAAAAAAAAACTCTGATTTATTTCATTACTGTTATTATACTTGATTGAATTTATTAAATTTTACCTGATGGTTAACAGAATTTTATGAAGATTGTTATATTTACGAGTTATATTTTACATAGTGACGTTATGATAAAAATATGCAAGAAATTAAGGAAGTTAGAAAATAGACTGTTGAAAGAAGTCGGAAAACAGAGGTGGAAAAATGAAGAAAACTACAAAACATTGTCAAAACATCTAAAATTGAATGAATCTGCAGAAGAATGTAACAGTAATTAAATTTTCTGAACCAATTTTATAATAAAACTGAAATAAGTTATTTATTCATCGCGTGCATTAAATATTGTCTGAATTTATTTATCCCCTCATCTAATTTGAATTGGATATTAAATAACCAATTTTAAACATTTAAAGCAAGCCCAGGGCGACTCCTCCGATAGAGGGGCGAACAAAATACTAGTCGATATAGATAAATGACTATCGTTGTGTCAGATTTATATAAAATACACAGGTGTGAGTAAAATTATTCAAGCTTGAGGCAAATTAAAACACGTAATCTTGCAATATGTCAACCGTATCGATATTCAACATCACGTTGCGCCGTCTACGTTTTTACGTGCGCAACTTTCCGTCTTATAATCCCCGACGCGACGTCGATAAAATCTTGGCATATTCTTGACAACGTCCAGATTAGATTTCAAACTTGAACGTGGGATCACTGTTATCGACAGCTTTTTACTTTGCAGCAATACATTTTTTACTAGTTTTTTGTGAGCTATACTGTGGTGTAATTAGAAGTTTATTCAAAGTAATGTTGTGTGTAAAACAGCCCACGTAGACGCGCACGTTTTCCATGTTTTTACAATTACTAGTTGGCTATGATTGCACTTTATGTAAAATTCTTTTTTATACATCAATAATTTATGGTTTATTTATTAACGGTATATTCAGTTATTCCGTGCTTAACGCGCAGTATACGAACGAATGGCCTCACGTAGAAACAAAAATGCATTTATCAAATGACCTATAATAAGTGGCATATTAAATCCTGAAGTTTTTATCTATACATATAATAAAATTGTAATAAAGCGAATTCTTTAGATGGAAAATTGTTAAATTGATTTAGCGTATAGAATAATAAAAGAAGCCAGAAAGCCTTTTGGATTTTTTGTCTGTCTGTCCGTGTAATTTACTGATTTTGCTTGACTACGGAGGTGGGTGACCAGTTTTTTTTTGAGTATCGCCTTAAGAAATTGGAATATTTTCAAAATCTGTTTAGGTCTTATATAAAACGATCGTAATTCTGAACACTGAATAATAATATACGAAGACCTGCAATAAAAATATACGAAGACCCATAATTGGCAAAACTGGTATATAATTTATTTTTGAACAGTTTGCTTAACCGAAATTGTTCAATCTTATTTGAGACGAATCTTACTAGATAGAAGTATGTCATACTTTTAAACGTTCCTGGGAGTATAGTCAAAAAGTCAAAGACTCTCCGTTATTAATGAGTATATAATTTTCCTATTAAAAAGTATGCCAAGGTACAGACATAAAGGAAAGACAGCAAACATAGTATTGCAAATGAAATTAATATTATATCTCATTTACATATCCACTTTGGTGGCTTCTACACGATTACGCGCATGTAGATTAAACACACGTACGAAATCTAAAAATGAATTTTCGCTGAGAAATTAAGACGAAGGTTTGCGTTCTTCAAGGCAAAGGTCGTCATTTCTGCTACACCACACAAGACCTGAGCTTAAATAACGCACGTGAATATTTAAAGAAAGAGGCTTTGTGGGCAGACGCCTCTGTAATATTTGCCTTTCTGAATGACAGACCTCTATCCAGGCGATGTGGGACGATTAACGATTGGAAGCCAAGAAATAATCTCACGCTTAGAATGCTGATAACTCATTCAATAGTAATGGAGTAACAGATTAAATTTAAAAAAAAAACTGGAATGAAATTAGTCGACCTTTAAAATAAAATAATTCGCAATCATCACTAATTTTCATTTTCTTCTTTGTGGAAATTGTATCCATTTCACTCGTAAACTTAAAAAGATTAGCATGTGAAATATAATAAACACACATTTTTTAAATGTAATGGAACAAGTGCAGATTTTCCATTCGCTATTTTGGTAAAAAATATTTTTCATAAGATAAATGTTGAGGAGTTTTTGTAAATAACAAAAATCATAAGTCTAGTAAGTACGGAAATACGAAAATTTCAAAACTAAAAAGGGATAACGACACTCCTTTTCACAAAAGTTTTAGAAAGTGGCTACTAGAATTTCGTTATTCTATATTTTTTCACAATTATTTAGAAAAGAAATTAAAAAGAAAATTATTAAAGAAATTAATACTTAAAATATTAAATAAATTAATACTTAAGGACCTTTTCTATACTACGTAGCTTCATTTGACCATTTTTAAACTACCCCTATCTTCCATATTATAGCCTACCTAGGCATTTTCATTGCGTTCTACTATTATGAATTATGTTGTCAAAAACTTTCAAATCATAGTCCATTAGTGTATATGAAAACGACCTATATCATCCTCCATAAATTTAGATCCTGGATCATCAGGTTTAAAAATCTGGATGTACCCAAAGTCTTCTTCTTCGAGTTACTATATCGGTTGTCAAGCTCACATGCACGCACCCTTCTGTTTATTAAAAACATTTTTCCCACATTACTTTTCGCATAAAGCAATATAGCCATGAATCAATTTAAAATGCGTTTTTTTTCTTGTTGGTTAGCCTGCGCTGCACGTAGGACCTGCCCTTAAGAAAAAAAGACAGCAAAGCGAATAATTGGATGAAATAACAGGCAGAGAGACAAAAAAAAGTAAAAGCCCTAAGGATAGCTTTTATTTACCTTGTAATCGATACAGAATATTGTGTACTTGCAAAAATCGAATAATGGGTTAAAGATTAATTTTGAAATACTTAATCTGAACGGGCTGAATCCGAATTGGCATATACTACCTTTAAATAATTGGTCACGACTAAATGCGATTTTAATTAAATTTTGTAAATGTAGGATACATTTCTGAGATGGCATAATATTATTTTTTTTCCTAAGATAAAAGAAATCGTTCTTTCAGTTATCTTCAAATTACTTTAATAGTGTTTATGTCGGTAATGTTTACCAAAATATGACCGAACTTATTTTAGAATAAAAAATATGGACTCATTGCCAATTGTTTTCAAGAACAACCTTATTAATATCAAACAAGTAAAAGGCTAACAAACCCTGATTTGTGCGCAGCATTAAATTGGTTTTATTTTAACATACCAATTTATTGCCACTTGAAAATAAAACGCCTAAAATTATTTTATGAATTTTATGCTAATACCGATTAAAAACAGGTATTCTATTTTCTTATGAAAAATCATGAAAAGCAATTTGTTCAGAATGAGTCTAAGTAGCTCCAGGAACATCAAGCGGAGAGTCGCTTAGTTAATTTAATTAGCTTTGTCATTAGTATTAATACGCAATTGAATAACGTAGATGAATTTAGTTCGTATTTGTGTTCCTTAAGAGGGTAACCTTAATACTAATAAAATTAAATGTAATTCAATATAACTGTAAATTCAATTGCTTTATTTTGGGACAAGCATTATTAACTTTATTTAACGTTGCTAATAAGGACTTAGAAGAAACTATTTAATCTAAATAGCCTTAGCCATTTATTTCATTTTAACTTAATGCGTGGTAACCAGCCACGTCAATTAAATTTAAGGAAACTCATCTTGTACAATATAAAAAAATAATAAAATAGTTGGAACTTAATACATAATAGTTATAATGAAATCTATTAACTTCGTTTAATTTCTCACATATTAATCGCGTAAATAGTTTACAGATATCAAGTTTAGGTCAAGTGAAAATACTTAAATAATCAACATCGACCTATATCTTTAAACAAAAAAAATGTTACAAACTGCAAACAATAAACAATTAGAAAAAATTATCGTTGTATTTATATTACTTTGTTGTCAGATTTACAAGCGCAAGGTGAAATATTAGATTCCCAGGTCAAAGCTGACCGCTCCCAAAGGTGTCGTCGGTAGAGTGGTGAAATATGGGTATTCATAATGATTTGTACTGACGCTAATCCCCTTTCGAGGTTTTCCATGTCGCGGCAAATTGCCAAGCTATTAACGTGGACCGAAACAAAATCGTATCCATAGACGTACAAATTTAACTTTAAATTTTAATTTAAATTAGGCGACACAGGGCATTATCATGCACGCTCTCAGCGACTTTATTAATGTTTTATTTACCTTTCTATTATATTACCTTTCTATGATATTTAATCTAAAGTTGACAATTTACTATTAACTTCTTCGACTGACATGAAATATAAAGTGAAAAGTATTTCCTTTGAGTCAACTATATAAGGTAAGATAAATAGATTTCTTTAGTTTACTACCTAAGGAGGTACAATTATATTTTTTTTACTTGCAACAAATACCCGCTTCGCTGGGTATTTTTGGCTGTACATTTATTCATATCTAATAAGTTTTTTTTGTATAAAACATATGTAAAAAACCTCTTTTCTGTAGTTTGCACATAATTGTTTACAATCTAAGTATACATATATACGTATATATATATATATATATATATATATATATATATATATATATATATATATATATATACTAAATAATAATTTTATTCAAATACATTCCGAAAACTGTAATGTATGTTAATGTTAAAAAGAATGAGAAGGTGAGTTTTGTGGGAGCGTGTGAGAGAAAATTCGACAATGTTCCAGAAAATTGTAGGAATTTCTTCAAATTCCTAGAACTTTCTAGAAAAAACGGAAACTTTCATATTGAAAGTCACACGTTTTTGGGGTCGACTACTTTCAACCCCTCATATCTTCCACACCCTTATAATTATCGACCAAAAAACTAAAAAATTCCTGAACGCTTAATACGTTAAAAAAAGTGTGAAAATAAACTAAATTCATACTATTAATATCAAATGCCAGTTACTGAAGATAAATATTGGTAAACAATTAACGTTATATTCAAGGACATCATTTATTTTGGCATAGAGTTACTTATTAGCATCATTAACTAATTTAGAACCTCTTGTCGACTTCCAGTCGAAATGGACGCTTGAAATTTGCTATAGACTCATAGCTTTGCATATACAAGAAATTATCAAATAAGATATTGATCAAGTTCGATTTTTCTTAAAATTACGAATGAAATTTCATTTTACATGAAATTTATATGAAAAAACTTGAATATATATATATATATATATATATATATATATATATATATATATATATATATATATACATATTCTAAAAAAACTCTTGTTCCAAATTTCACGCCAGTGAAGCCATGGGTCAGAATTAGTTTGTAATAAGATATAATGTGCTAATAATATACTCTAATTCATAAATCTTTAACAGAAAGAGTTCATTCTTAAGGGATATAATTAATCATAATTTTATACGTGACATCCAATTTCATATTTCCTAAAATAAAAGTAAAAAAGGAGAAAAAAGAGCATTGTTTGGAAAATTTCCTTCTGATTTTTATTATGTTTCCTTGGTAATTTTTATTCATATTTTATCCAAGCCGTAAAATGTATGCCGAATATAATCATCTCTCTTATATTGGTATGTGTAAAAGACCACAATAAACTGGCAAATAACTAATACGATAATAAAAATGTAATCAGATAAATAGTTTCTTTTTGAGTCAAATATTTTTGTACGCATGAAATAAATCTTAAATCAATAATATATCTATATCGTAAAGTTCATTCATTCACGAGTTTTTATATTTTAATCTTACTTAATAATTTAAAAAAAAATATTGCTTTATAAGGTTCACTAAAATTAAGCAGTTATCACAGCAAATACAATGTATAAGGATGACACGATAAAAACATTAGAAGAGGACGAACGGGAAAAAATAAGGAAGTTGAACTACATATAACTAGAAATGAGAAGATGTAACCAGGAATTTTGAACATTTCTCTAGGAAAATTAAATACTAATGTATAAATAGTCGAATTAAGAGTAAAAACTTTGTATAGGCCTTTTCCCGCAGCATATTTTGAAAGAGGATTTTTTTGTATTTCCAAAACTACGGAATGTGAATTATTTACTATTTAACGTAAATCTTCATGAAAATTTCTACTTGTTCAAGATCATTTCAAAGACTTAATATTGTTTTCGAGTGCAGCTTACGGCTGAATATGAGAGAATGTTTAGTGGTGTAGTATGTCGAATATCGACTTTCAATATATGCCATCTTTTACATCGGTTAAGTAAATTAAAATTTAACTCTTCATATTGTGAAAATATAAATTGAAGTTTTTTTGTCGTAATAATTTATGCTAACTATTCTTGATGAGTATTATCATTTAATTTTATGGTAAACCAATAATTACAAACCGAATGTTACCAACAATTAATAATGCAAGAAAAAAAGGTAAAAATTAATTCCAATAATCTATATGAAAATTGTTTTCGGCTGCTTTATTTCTAAGCTTCTTCTTTTTTTAAATCCTTTACCATGTTTTCTCCCGTATCCGTGCAATCAACTATTGAAAGTTTTTCTTCCACATAGTGTGAATATTTTTTATTCTATCAAAATGTAGTAAAATTTTATGCGTAATGTTACATGAATAAACATATATATTGTTATTCAATATTTAATCACCATTTATTAAAATTTTAAAAGTTTTGTTTATCGTGCGTCATCTATGTCAATGAAATATTATATAGATACATTATAATAAGGAAATTAGTCGGAAACGGATTCTATGACCTTCCTTTGGTAATCCAACAACATTCAACCCGTAAATGAATAAGAAAATAAAATGAATAAGGTTCTATTAGGTACCGGTCTGAAACGACCATTCCATTTTACATTGTATCGCTGTCTTAATCGCCATTCATGATTTCAGTCACTTGATTTTTAGTTAACACAAATATCAGTCATGGAACAAAAATACTTCCCTTCAACAATTCCCTTTCTTCTAACCGCAGTCCGCTGATGAATTTAGAACTTGAATATTCTGTCTATGCTACAAATAGAAAGTAAATATTATAAAGCTGTGTGATATATATAAAAAACGTGGAAGAATGCGTAGAAATTTTATTATAAAGGCTCTATGAACATAATATTTCTGTTAAATTGTTTATAAATATTAACATTATTTGTCACCAAGTAAATATGTCGTCAAGTATATTTCTCATACCCGTAAAGTTATAGCGAATTCCACTATAGTTTTCCTGTAAACTTCATTTAAACTCTCAGAATTCCATATCCAAATTGTAAACGGGAACCCGTAAAGTTTCATCGTGTCTATTCGTCTCCCCATTCCTTTTTGTCATACAAGGGTATGACAAAAAGGGGAGTTTTAACAATTTTGAATTTTTATTTTAATTGAAAATGTAATTTTACAATTACGCGATTCATGTGGAGACCTCAATAAATATGCAGCAAAAATATTTATAAAAAATGAGTACTTGTATTTCGATATGCCCATACATATAAAGTGGAAAAGAAAAATTTATTTTTCAAACATCTGATTAAGTTGATTACCACTGAATAGGTCTTTTGAAATTAAAATTGGGTTCTATTTATCATTTTTCTCTTCTCATTTTGCAAAAATAGGTGTGAATATAATTTGTTAAGTCCAAGCAGAATTCGCATTAGTTTATTTCATCATTCTAGATTTTAAAATTAAAAAATAAAATATAAACGACATGATTTGAGTTCGACGCACTTGTAGGCGCTTATAAAAATGTAAGAGTACACAGTACATCTATTAAATTATTTTCAAATATTACTTTGTCACTAGATGAATATATTGCCTAATATACCTTTCACAGACGAAACAAATATAGTTTTTAAAATACAAATGTATTTTTCCAGTCGATTTAATTCACTTGTATGAAGCCTTTACATGTCGACTAATACTCGTAAGTCTATTTAGCTGTATAATTTTCCTTTTGATTCCGTTACATACACTACTATTGCAAATATCTTCCGATATTCACTAATACTTTTAAGTCTATTTAGATGGATAATTTTCCTTTCGATTCTGTTATATACACTACTATTGCAAATCTCTTCAGATATTCACTAATACTCGTAAGTCTATCTATCTGTATAATTTTCCTTTTGATTCAGTTATGTACACTACTATTGCAAATCTCTTCAGATATTCACTAATACTCGTAAGTCTATGGATAGTGGATAATTTTCCTTTTGATTCCGTTATATACAAATATCTTCAGATATTCAAAAATAGCGGGTTAGCTGATGGGGATACGTAACTCTAGCAAAGACGAACAATTTAGTGAATAATATTCCATAATAGTATTCTTTCTATCTAATAATATTCCATAATAGTATTATTTATTTTATTAATTTCCAGAATAATATTCCGTAATATTCCATAAACGGTTCTTTGCATTGAAAAAGTGTTCATGGCGATTGTTCATAATTTTTTGAAAGATTATATATATATTCAATGATATTCCATATATGCGAAAAAATCACCGTCACCCTATACGAAGGGGGGGGAGGGGGAGGGGGTTATACACTGAACATAATAAAACTCGACATAATAAAATTTAACTTTAAAACATTTTATAGGCGTTATGTATGTATAGGTATAAACATTTTTTGCAAACTTTTTGCAAAACCTTTTGCAAAATTATTTGTAGAGATAATATAAATTATTAATTTTTAGAGATTTCCATTAATTGAAGTACATTTAAACTTTGATAACTAAACATATGTTGAAAAATGTAGTAGTACTCGATATATGAAATGGATTATAAAAGTAGGTAAAAGGAATTTAGAGGAATATTAAAGAATAATTTGACAAATATTTGTATGCAAGCTTCATATTATCATAACACCCAGAGGGTACGCAACGTAGCTTCAAGAAAATTAATAAAGAAGACCTACAGGCAGAAATGTCTGCCGAAACAGAAATAATTAAATTCGCCAGTAACATATATCTTTAAGAATTTACCTCATATTTTGTAGATAAAAAAAAGTATTCATAATACTGTCAGAAAAAAAATAGGATAAAAGCTTAAGCCGTTCTTCGTCTGGCAACACAGATTAAATGATATGAGAACAATAATGCGTGGTCATAAAAAATATAATTTTGAAGTATAAGAAAGAAAATTATTTTGAGTATTCGAGGTGACTGAAAGTATTTTACTAAATTAAATAGATGTACATAATTAAATGAAACTACGTGATGCAGTACTATTTCTACTTTCTTTAAGTTCTTTACCACGATTTAGGTTTCGTTGTATTACAACATCTTCAGGTGAGCTGTTAGCAAATATTAACCCTTTAATCTTTGCTAACAGCCCAACTGAAGATGTTGTAATACAACGAAACCTAAGTCGTGGTAAAGAACTTAAAGAAAGTAGAAACAATACTACATCACATAGTTTCATTTAATTGTGAATGATGAATTTCTACAAAATTAACGCCAAATATATACCATAGATAGGTGTAGGTAACCGAATAATTTGTCTTACACTTGTGAACGATACATATACTAGTTCTATACACATATTTACATGTGACAAGTAGTGACTTATATCAGTAACAGTTTTGATAGAAATAGGTAACGTACCTTTGTGCGTTTAAATTTATATGTGTATATAATTTCTTACGGAGGACGGGTTCTCCTATTCTATTTTAAATTTGTTTTAAAATAACTTAGAATCACCTTTAAAAAAACTTCGATATGTTCTTGAAACAAATTGTTTCCTCTAATTCTTTACATTACCATATTGTTTTTGCAAGGATTATATTCTGACCGGAACGAATATTTTCATTGCATTTCAGCGAGATTTTTCACTGTTCCGATTTAAAACTTCTTTTTTAGGATTGCGTGGTCAAATGGTAAAAACGGAATTCTTATATTTCAATTTGCTGTAGGCCATTGGAACTATTTAGATGAAATTTAGATTATAGGTGTCTTCTATGAACCGCTAAATGAGTGAAATTATTAAAAAAATATTATTAGGAGTGGCACTCAATACATGTAACTGAGGGATGAAAACATGAAACCCTATACAATGAAACTCCACTGCCCATAGGCACGTGGGTATTCATTATATAAGTCTTATAAATGATATGGAGGTTACAAAATAACTTTCTTATTTAAGTCAACAGTTGGTGAGCGCATCAAATGCTTCTGAAGTCTTTAAAAAAAATCAATTAACGCTTCTAAAGTCTTAAAAATTTACCTTTATCTTTTCAACTAACATGTGTAAAATTTTGAAAGAATTAACTAGAATTACTAGAATTTATAATAAATTTCCAATGAAAGTTTATTTGAGTAAGATATGTTGCAGTTTTTGAGATATGGGATATTTTAGATACCGAAAGCAGCAATAAATTTGTTTTCAGGGTGTTTTAGGGAAATACAAAGTTACAAATTTAATATTGTTTGGTCCTACGGAATTCTTCGTTGACATCTGCTTGGGAAGCGTTTTCTTTCAAATATTCAAGAAAACTATTCTTCGTTATTTTATATTCGAGGCTCAATACTTCCTTGGTGTGGCGGAAGTATGTCCATTTCTTGCGACCATTACCCTGAAGTTTAGTTTAAGTAAAGTTGATTGAACATTTTCGTTGAGTCGCATAGGTGTTGTGAATAACCATCGTCAGGATGCATTTACATATTAAACATTTAGATGTATAGAGTGTTATTAAAAATATATTTTTCACACATATTGCCTAGTATAATCTGCATAGACCTAAATAATCCTGAATTTATGAGAAACCGTAAATATCTCAAACATTAGCTGAAAAAGATTGCTGTGGTTTTTAGTAGACCATATGCAAAGTTTCAGTATCAAAGTGTTTTTTTCACATTTTACTTAAATAGATTTGGAGATAATGGGAGGTTCCTTTATATACAAAATGGAAAAGTTTCTTTGTTTATTTGTGTACGCTAATTTCTAGAAACGTGTGTCTCATTTAAAAACAATCTTCTTGTTTTTAAAAGGTTATGTTTTAAAATTACAAGCTATACGTGAGAATGCCACGATGTTTAATAGAAGGGCAGTGATAAAAGTTTCTTGATTGCTTTTTTGTCTGTTAGATATTATTTTTAAAATCACAGGTTTGTTTCTAATACTTATTTTTGTAATTGAATTCTCATAACTTGAGGTTGACCATAGATTATATATTAAAATGGTTTCGTTTATGGAACTGGAAAAGGGGTGAATATGTCAAGGAAGTCGGGGAATACAGCTTAAGCGTCGCTAGGCATAGAGTGTTTCTTTATTGACTGAAAATTGGTAATATGGGTGGATAAGGAGCGAGAAACATAATTGAGATAATTAAATGTGGGTGAAAATTTGGCGCGCAGCTATTATATATATATATATATATATATATATATATATATATATATATATATATATATATATATATATATAACTCTATACATGATGAGACAGGATAATGAGATATAATATTGATATAAAACAGAAGATTACATTTTTTTGTAAAAAGTTTGTAGAACTTTATGAAAAATATTTATTTATTCCATTTGTGATAAAAAAAATCACAATAGACTGCGGTCAGAATAAAACTAAAAATGCAAAAATGTTGACATTTATTACATTTAAACAGTAGCTTTGTGATTACATTTTTATATTTCTGTCGGTATTACAGAGTACGTGACTTGATTATAAAATAGTGCAAAGCGTATTTTCAAGCAAATTTAATATAGTTGAACTTTACACCTACGTAAAATGAACCCAGTTTCAACCGCCCACGAATATTGAGCAAATCAGTCGTCGGTTAATTGACGATAGGTTGATGTTGGTGAAACTATCATGCCAAGGCGAGTTACAAAGTATCTAGAGTCGCTAAAGGTTCATGTACACATTAATTAGATTCAGAGAATGTCAATTTATTCGGTTCGTCAAATATTAGTTTAAATTCAGTTTAAATTAGAAGTTACTTTTAGAATTATTATATTTTAGTTTCAGTTCATGGAATAATATATGCTAGTGATTACCCATACATATTAAATTCAAACTTTATAAGAATTTAAGTATACTTTATTAACTAAATTTTAGAAAAGATAAAACTTCACACTTAAGCAAAAAATTTCCAACTCATTTAATTTCTATTTTTTAAATTCTATTTAAAGTTCTGGAATGATGTGTCCATGGACAACTTCGTTAAAAAATTAAATCTCTAAGTACGTAAATCCGGTTTCACAAATGACCGCCGTAAGGTACCAAAATATTCCAATATCCACTTTTCCACTTCTTGACATTAACTGGTTGATGTGCAATAAGAAAATACTTCTTTCCAAGCTTTCATTGTCAGCATTTTATTGCTGGTGGTTGTTTTAAGGAGTTTGGCATCAATTGTCTTCACAATTAAATGAAACTACGTGATGTAGTATTATTTCTACTTTCTTTAAGTTCTTTACTTCGATTAAGATTCAACTGATCTTTGCTAAGGGCCCACCTTAAGATGTTGTAATACAACGAAACCTAGATCATGGTAAAAAACTTAAAAAAAATAGAAATAATACTACATCACGTAGTTTCATTTAATTGTGAATAATGCATTTCTACAAAATTAACGCCAAATCTATTCAGTATCAATTGTCTTTTATATGCTAATAATCTACAAAATTTCCAAATATTTTAAGCTTCTTTCTCGTTTTATTCGAATACAGATTTCTCTTTGATCAAACTCTGTGCTAGTATCAAAAAATTTCAGATCGTTGTTCATACTCGGGCATATTTTATTAGGTCAAAGAGAAATTTAATTACATTATCAGTAATTTTAAGATTTATTTGCTGATAGAATGTATTCTTAGACATTCTAAAAATGTATTTATTTTAAATTATAATAATATTTTATATAACAAATCGTTTAAACCGACTCTTTGAAACTCAACACTAGAAATTCATCTTCTATATATATTTTCATAGGCCGTGATACAACTTTTAATTGCTCGTATTTAAGCTTCTTCTATCCTCTTATTTCTTGATTTTTCATGTACATTAAAGTGTTTTAAATACATACTTAAGTTCATTTATTAAAAACTTCATGCGTACGTGACATGAAGTAAATATGACAACGGGAAAAGTTTAATTATTCAAACCGTCTAATAAATAGAAATTTAATTTATAAACAAAAGTAGATAAAAATTATATTATTAAGGATTGCATAACATTTTAATAATATCTGCAACAAGAAAGAATATAATATTTAAGTTTTAAAAAAGTCAGCTTTTAGAATAAAGAATTAAGATTAGACGATCACTATAAGATATCTTAGAAAGTTATAGGAAAATATCAACATTTTATTGGTTTCATGGCCTTAAGTCATATGTAATAAATAATTTTGAAATATTTTATTGTTGAATAAAAAGATTTCGCAATTTTCAAAATTAATCAAGGAAGCGCTTCTTTACCACTTCCGGGATTTAATAATTCACCGCTTTTAAGGGACGATTTGGACAGAATACTATTCTGTACTCACCCAAGTATAATTTTGAGATAATTCGAATCTGTACTCGCTCAATTACAATTAGGAGGTAATACGAATCCCTACTCCTTTAAATATAAATATGAGATAATACGAATTTCCACCCACTCAAATACGATTATGAGATAATACGAATATCTATCCACTTGAGTACAATTATTTAATAACATGAGTCATAACCCACTTATAAACAATTTTGGCAACTTATCGCCGATTTCAAACACTTACGACTTAACGCGAGCAATTGCTGAATGGTAAGCTGCAGCGCATTTTCATATTGATTACGAAGTTAAGACCAGCAAGTGTTTCAGTGCCGATATACTGAAGACATTGGTTTTAATGCTCAAAAACTTTCTTGACTGATAGAATATTATGAGGAAAACAGTTGTAAAGGAATATTTTTGATATCTACATGAACTTCTAATTGGATTGCTTTTATAGACAAGATTTCTATAGTTTATTAGTACGATTGTGAGAAGTGCTTTATTTTACTGAAAGTAGAAACATCAGGTTTTAGTACAATAAAAAAAAATTATTCCATGCATTAATAGCTTTAAAAAAGGAACAAGAAACATTATATATGTATTTTTTGTTAAACTTGCATTTACGAAATTAAAATTCTTGATTTTCTTATCAAAGGTATTTCTACCGCACACGATCGTGTCGCTAGTAAAGTGAAGAAATGTACGCATTTCAAATAATTTGCGCTGACGCTAATCCTGAATCGCTGGCGCTAATCCTGAATCTGTTCGAAGGATTCCATCTCGGGACAACGTTCCAAGTCGTAAAAGGGGTGTGAAATAAATTGGATCAAAGGATGCGCTAATTTTGCTGGAATTTCTATCGTAATCGGATGTCGTTTTCACATCCTCATTTGTAATCTTCATTAATTTAATAATTCCCTTTAGAGTAATAAATTCGTAACATTTAGTTACTTTTCAGTGTTTATTAGTAAGTGTAATAGATAACGGATATTTTATTCGTCAAAACAAAATTCAATTAAACGAAATATTATTATATGTAGAAGCATTTGTGATTCTACATTTTTTAATGCTGTGGATAATATGAAACCCATATAACATTTAAATGTGAAGCAAGATATTTTTCAAGGATATACATTGTAATATCCAACCATATAGGTATTAGATTTTGTAATATAACATCCAAATATTTAATACGTTTTTAATTCTGTAGATTCTAAAGACTTAACAGAATTATAATGTACAATATTGATATCACTTCTTTTAAATAATAATTACACTTCTAAGACCATATCAGTAAATAAGAGAAAGCTTGATTTAACCAGAGCAAATGCTAGTTTTTCACTTTTGATTTATAAGTTTATCAGTCTTGTAGCAAAGCAGCTTTATTCAACAATATCTTATCTTTTCCCAGTACGTAATATTAATTATCCAATTTTAGTTATTTTGCATTAAGAGTTTAGTTTCTTCATGCACCGATAACTTTAATAAATATTTTGATCCGAAGTGCCAAGCTACGGATAGCTAGGCCATCTGATTAATCCTATAAAATCTCAGGCTGTTAATATTATAATTGGCGATAAAAAACTATTAATAAAATATACAATTTAATAAGAGATTTCAATCAATCCTCCTAGGTGTATATTATGGTGAGATATAGTGAATCTCAACGTAATTTCCAGATTCAAAATCCAATTTAAAAATTTATATAAATTTAATAACGTATATCTACTATCCCGCCTTGTACTTGGAAATTTAACTCTTTTTAAATTTAAATGTACTGAATTTTCCAAATCGATGTTCAATATATTATTTCTCTTCCTGCATTATCAACTTACCAATTATAGTCTAAACGCATGCATTTACATCCGAAATTCCTTATCGATATGAAAAATGTCTCGGTTATATATTACCAGTCAAGTCGACATAAAAACGTGCCCTGCATATTTTATATATTCAGGCCCAACCTGTGGCCTCGTTAGATAAAAACTAGGTTGAAGCAAATCGATTCGTTAGGCGGCAAAAAAACCACAAAGTCATTGATAGCATAGGAGGTAATATTTCACGAAGGCTTTTTTTAAGAAAGTGTGCCATTCTTTACAATATGTTTGACCATTATTCTCCTGCGCAATGTGATATTGTCACTAGGGATCGATTGATGTGACCATGTAATAAATTTAAGAATGTTATGCTTTAAAAATGACAAATGAGAAAGATAAATTATATATGTAAAATTATTGTAATATTGGTGAAATATTTACAGGTCGATTTTGCTTTCTTCTAAATTTTTTTCGCCGAACGTTTCTAAAAAAGCTGCTGTGACTAATAGATTTGAAGCGTTAAATTCCAAGTCCCTTTGCAAAAAGTTTAAAAAAAACGGCTTTGATTGAAAAATGTGAGATGTTAAAAAATATGTGAATGCATTAGAATACCGTGCCTAATATAAGATCTCTTCATATCTTTCCGGTACGTATGAAACAGTTGTAATTTAGGACATTTGCAGCTTCCATATCTACGCAGAGATCTCTAAAATATCAAGCTTATACGAATGATGACCAAGTCAATCATCAGTTAATTTTTGATAGCTTGGTGTTAATAATACAATATGCCTAGGAAAGTTATCAAGTTTATTCATGTCCATAGTAACGCGAAGTTCTTGAAATGTTGAAAGTTTTCACATATTTGAGGAATGTTGAAAAAACATCATATTGGACGGTCATTTATATGTCCAAGTATACTAGATTCAAAAAGCTGCCAATTCATTCATTTTTGTCAAAATTTCTTGTCACACTTAAATAACCGCCTTAATTTTAATTTGATTTTTCACAACTAATTTAAATTACGTGGTGTAGTATTATTTCTATTTTATTTAAATTCTTTGCAGCGACCTAGGTTTCGTTGTATGACAACATTTTCGTGTGGGCAATTTGTAAAGATTCGTTTACAAATTGCCCACTAGGACCTGCTCTTTTATGATGTAATGAGAGTTATGATGGAATGAAGAAAAAAATTAAAACATTTACATGGAAACCTTTTTTGATGATAACACAAGCAACTTAGAATTTGGCTTTATTATTTGAAGTCCACATGAGCTTCCAATTAATGTTCTATTGTAGGTTGTAGATTTCTGTTCATGAATCTTCAAATTGAAACAACAAAGTGTTTATATAAAAATCGGCTTGTATTTAAATATAAGAAAAAAGTTGGTGTACGACCAACATCAATAAAACCCGAACAGCACGAAGTCCGAACAGCATCAATAAAAGAATAAAAACATAATTCTCTTTCGTTGTATTTTTTTGTAAAACATACCCTGACGAAGTAAAATATTTGATTTTTAGGTCGAAGCTGACCACCGCCCGCCACCTCGTTAGAAGAATAATGAAATATGCGCGTTGTTAACCATTCTCGCTGATGCTAATGCCGGTTCAAGGGATTCCATCTCAGGACAAATTGTCGAGCTATAAACGAGGACTAAAATAAATTGGGTCAACAGAAGAGAATTTCAATTTTAATCGGATGTCGTTATTAAATCCTCACTCTGAACTTTCATTAATGTGAGGCTTACCTTTCTGTTAATGAATTCATAATATGTCACTCCCCTTTAATATTTGTTGGTCAATATAATATTAGGTTGAAAACCGATTTTTGATTATCAACACAATATTTCAATAACAAACATGTAATTCTTTTAGAACTCTTTTCCTATTGTTATCAATTAAATTGAGTTACGAAATTTTTGCTGACACTCTTTGAAAATGTTTGTCTAGCGAGCTAATTTTTTTTACGTTTGAAAGAAGAGAAAATCGCAAAGAGCTAAATCTAAGTAAATAGGCGAGTTGTCAAGATGAAAGAGAATCTTCTGTTTATCCTTCTATTTAGCATAATATTTATTCAACTAAGAAGCATAATATGCTCTAGTCATAGTATTTTTTTAAATTTTTATATAATTCCCAGAACGTAAGTCTTAGGAACTTAAGAAAATAGTCGCCATGATTTTGTAATCCTAGTGTTTCGATAATTCTATTAAAATTGACGAATCCATGTCTTACCTATCATAAAATATTGATGAAGAAACTCACGTGTATTGCCCTCAAATATGTCTGAACACTGAAAAGAATTACGCAATATTTTTTCGATCGACTATTAGCAAGCATGACGCTCGGCTTACGAACAGCTTTTTGGTAAATAAATATTCATGCAAGGTACAAAAATAGGGATAATTGAAATGTCCATAATATTATCCGTCTCGTGATCACGATTGGATAATGTTTTATTATTGAATTATTTCGTCCATAGTGACCGAGATCGGAACACACTTGACACACAATCACTGGTGCTGACTCGACCACAACGAAATTCATTGAACCACTTATGAACAATGGTTAATAAGCATATAAAATTTGCTTTCTTCCATTGTAACAGCGAAATTCCTACGCGTCCGATTTCACACTGGATATAAAAATAAATTTTCGTTCGGTCTCAATAAAATTTTGACGTTAAGGAAAAGAAAAAAAAAAAACTTAAGTAGTGGACCGAATTTGTGGAAAAATTCACCGATTATCAAGCCATCCTTATATTTTGGTTGTTACCAGAGATTATTGTAAGTAATGGTGTAGAAATTAGCTAATAACATAATAGACTTCTTTGGCCCTTGTTTGGATCTTCTCATTTATTTTCAATAGTTAAAACACGCGGCCAAATTATTTTCGAAATATCTTAAAATGTAAAATCATGTGACGTTTTATTTTTTATGTTTGGTTTATAACCTTAATCTGTGTATATATATATATATATATGTAAAAGAATAAATGCATTCCAAACTCATTGATAGGTTTAATTTTTTATATTCTCAAAAACGTTTAGTATTGCCTCGCATAATATTGATAATAAACGAAATTAATGGAAAATTAATTTCTAACGTTATTTACCTTTAATTAACGAATGAACACAGGTGATAGATTATTTAGGGCCCAGAGGGGCCCCAAAAATATTTTTCAGTAAAGTTGCAAGCTCACATTTTATTAACTCGATTTTAATAAGCGATTTGTATCGATTTTATATTTCTCAACATTCCCATCTGCACACAAATGATGGACACTTCATGCTTCGGATGATGCAACACTTTTGTAAAAATATTAGAGACCATAACCTGAATTTTAAGATATTTCATTGCGCTTTGTTTTGGCCAACAAAAAATTCTCGCCTAAGAAGTGAGAACGAACATCAATCAATATGTTTGATTTTTGAAGGATAATCTTTGGCACTTAAAAGGCTAATGACACTTTATCACAATATATTAATAAAATGTATTTATCAAATCTGATTAGAACTAGCCTTCTAATTGATTTAGCCATACAACTTTTTAAATTTGATGAAGCTAAAAACATGTATTCTCCCGCTGTACTTGAAAGGGTTACCGTTTACTGCTTTTTAAAACATCAAATTAAGGCAACGCCCTAAGAAGGAAATACATGTCCTGTGCAAGATCTTTGATCTTCTAAATGACTTAATAAATCAGTGTCGTAGATAGCAATAATATTATTTACAGTTCGGGTAAAGCCAGTATACAATTTTTAGGAGCTTTCAAGTACCTTTGTATTGATTTTAATACGTACCAATATTAATTGGTTGGTTGATTATTAAGTATGCTTATTATGTTAACTATGTAAGTTTTGTCAGACCTTGGTCCATGGGATAAATTTAGCAGACAACCGACGGCTTTATGATATGGCACATTTTTTAACACTTCTTCCCTCATTTTGTCTGTTTTTAACTCTAAATTTGTATCACACGGTAAATTTGTGTCCATTTAGGCTTGAATTCAATCATATTAAATTTAGCTAAAAGTTTATGTGTGTATTGATTGGTCCAACGAAATTTTATTTGTTTCTTCTGTTACACGAAACTCACTACGTTAACTTTCTTATACCTTCCGTGAGGAATTTTTCTTCAAGTTTAAAAAAAATTTTGTTTTTTTACCAATTTGTTGTTTTGAAGAAATGTTTTGTTCTTTAACAACTTTGTTTTTAAATACTTTTGTCTTTAAAACTTTGTAAGCCATCAATGTTAAAAATCTTGTATTAAATACACGTATCTATCTTTTAGCAAGATGAAACAAACTCTACAAGAATATTGCTTAACTTTTCTTTCCATAGTCGACTAACTTTTCTGAGGGCATATACCGATTTATTCGAACGATAAAATTTTTCTTGGCTCAAAGAATAACAGTTAAGATATTTATATTACCTATGTTCCTCTAAAGACATTAATCTATGTTCCTCTAAAGAAACGATGTCATGGCTTTAAAGTTTCATCAAGATTTTGTGGAGTATTGTTCAGTAAATTGATGTATATTCAATATTCATACAAAAGTAAAATGTGGTCATTCTTCCAAAGCTCTCTGGGCCATGACTTGGTCTTAAATTCCATCTAAATTCGGAAGGAGTGTCAAAGCTTTCACCAGGGCCGTAAGTTTCATCTTGACTGCTGAATACTGTACTAATTGGGCTCAAAATATTTAGAATCAAAACATTTAGACAATCACAGTATCAATTCTTACCATTATGTGTAACCAAAGGGCTCGTCGAAAGAAATGAACTCATCACCATTGAAGAGTTCTGTTACCGTCTTACGCCCCATCATAAGACTGTGGTAAATTTCTGTGACTAAACTGTAGTTACAAAGACATATTGAATGAGTTCCATCTCGGTCTGAAATGTTCGGTCTCATATAAATCTTAACAATTTTTTTATGGGACCATACTCTTTTTCAAAAATGCCATCAAAATTGGTGCTACATTATCGAATATATGTACGTATGTAAAATAATATATTATATATATATATATATATATATATATATATATATATATATATATATATATATATATATATATATATATATATATATATATATATTTATAAATATATGTATATATATATATATATATATATATATATATATATATATATATATATATATATATATGTATATACACAAACACACACACACACATTTAAATAAACATACGTACAAATATGCTGGTCGAATTGATACGCTCTTCCGTTTTTGAAATCGGATGAAACGATATTTTTGAAGTGTAAAATGCGACATTGAATTTCCTTCATAGCATTTTAAGCGCAACATTACTTTTAACAGGTTTAATTAAATTTATATTCCTAGTGATACCAATTTCCGTACGAAGCTAAAACCTTTAACAAAATGTCAAAACATCACAAAAATTATATCTATGAATATTGAAATATAGAAAAGTAAAACAAAGCAAAAAAATGGGAATATCGAAGGAAGTTAAAAAAAATCTGAATTATTGAAGGAAGTTTAAAGTAGACTAAGGCTTCACCTTAGTCTACTTTAAACTTCCTTCAATATATATATATATATATATATATATATATATATATATATATATATATATATATATATATATAAAATAAGCTAACATTATATTCACAATGTTAGCTTATTTTTTCCGGTCACTTATGGCGAGCCTATAATATGAATATATGCAAAGCTGGTGCTTAAATCAGTTATTATTACTGATATATTAACATTTTCGTTTGAATTGCGTATCTGCAATCAGTAAAAATCCCGGGATTACAATTTGAAAAATTAGAGTGTTTTGAAGATAATGTCAATTTAAAAAACACCTGTCAAGCGCGTAGAATCGCAAGCAAGCAAGCAAGAAATCGTACTACGAGGGTTCCATACATATATAGGTATTTATAAACATTTATATAATATTCCTTATTACGTAACATTCCTATTACACTATTTACAAAACTTTAATTTTTAGAACGAAATTATATTTCCTACTATATCTTTCACAGCTGTATATTTACAAAAAATGTTTTTTTATGTGATATAACAACAAATTAACAATTCTTGGTTAATTTGTAGTCATATAAATTTTTCTTTTTCTTGTGCTGTAAGAACTTTCTTCTGACCAAATTTCATGACTCTAGTTCAACGGGAAGTACCGAATAGATTTTGATTTATTTGGGTGTGTCAAAATATGCTGCATAAATTTTCGTATTTTTGGGATTCTTCTTAATGGCTTTGACTTAGAAGCTTCTTTTTTCTACAACACCAAGAGACCTAAGTATTTTACATTAACTTCAACTTGATACCTCCACGCCTTCCTGAGAGAAAGGGTCTTGACAGACCGACATACGGACAACGAAGTAATCTCATAAGGGTGTTATTTCATTTTAAGGTACGGAACTTCAAAAATATAAAATCCTACACTTAAAGAACGTTAGCACCAATTGTTATCGAAACAACGATTCTCAATTTTATTTCCCAAAAACACAAATCAAATGCATATCATTAATACTAGTAAATAGGTATGTTATTAGTTCAGAGCTATGTCCCAAAGAAGTTAAAATGACAACAGTGTTTGGAAAAATATTTAAAATATTCTCATTTGTATCTATATTATATTTACATTATTTTAATCAATTTCAATTATACTGATAATTACATTTGTAGTTAAAATTTATTTTCTTTCAACTTATTTGTTTAAAACTAAATGAATACTTGACATAGATCAAGATATTATATCTTGACATGGGAAGGCCAAAATACAAATCTGCTTGGAATTAAACTTAACGATTTTGGATTTCTCATAAATTGTATTTTTTCCTCACGTGTATTAAAAAAATTAAATTGATGTTCTATGGATACATATGTTTTCTGACCCAATTTTGTTACAATTCTAATTTATAATGAAAATTTGTCTCGGAATGGAATCTTTCAAATGGTCATTGGTGCCGGCGAAAATTATTTGAAATTGCAATTTGCATGTTCCATTACTTAAATTAAATCACAACAGGGTTGCATTAGAATGTGGAATCATGAATTTTGTTTGTAGTGAATATTGGCGGAAAAGAAGACCAAAAACGTTACGTTTACGTTTGAACAGATTTGAATCTAAACATTAAAACAATTTAAATTAAAATTAAATATATTAATGCACTTGAGTAGCACCGACCGATGAAATTATGTAGCAGTAGACTGATATAATTATATTGTATTTTTCAGTAGAATTTTGATATTTCATCACATCTCAATTTTATAATTAGTAATTATATTAAGTAAATGTTTCAATAAAGTTTATAAAAAAACTTATTGGCAATATTTATTCATTTGTTACACTTTTTGATGAGAATGGAGTCTATCGAATATTACGAAAGCACGAGAGTTTGTTATTTTGTATGCATTCATAACTATTAAAATTGAAAAGTATAAACAGTATTACCATTAATATAGTAGACATAATTTTAACTAAATCTAATATAAGAATTACTTAACAAATTTTAATTATCGTAGTTACATGATTGGGTGACAAATTTCAAAACTCGTCAAGATTAAAAAGGCGAGACAAAGTAGGTAAAATAGCACCGAATTTTGTAAAGTAACTATCTAAGCTTTGAAGCTGTAGGGGAAAAATATATCGGTCGTTTTTCCGTCCTTTCCTTTTTATTTCTTTAGAAGTTAGTTTTATTATTATATTTCGTAATATTTACATTAATATTAATTTAAGTATGTATATATACTTCGAGTACGCTTCCTAATACAAAACTTATGATTGTAAAGTCAAACGCGATCGCGATCAAAGCGGACGCCGCCAGCGGCGCCTTAATTACAATTATGAAATGTACGAGTTTTAATTCAAAATAATTTTCATCAGCGTTAACACTCGTTAGGGATTTTCATCTTGGAACAAGTTGCCGTAATAAATGTAGTCCAAAAGAAAATTGGGTCGAATTTCACTACAATTTCAATTTAAATTAGACGCTCGGTAATATCGTCATTCTCATACTTTGGATCGCCGTTATTAAGTGGCACTTTTGTTGTGTTAGCTCCATGAACTAGCCTCATATTCTACAATGTTTCGGTTAATTTAATATAATATCGGCAGTCAATATCAGATGTTCTATTCCACAAGCCTACATTTAATGAAATTATGCTTCATATTAGGAGTTTTAAACATTTAAGCAATATAGAAAATCTATCTAATACGATCATAAATATGATTTTATTATTTACGAAAATATTTAATTTCCTGTTTTACGAAACGAATGTGTCTCCAACGAGAAATAGTTTATATATTTAATTTAATGAATAAAAATCAAAAAGATTAATTTTTTTTTGCGTGCCTAGTAAAATTTTGTTGGAATCTTTTTCACTGACCTTGCAAAATGTTTATAGAGAATGATTGGATAGCAGATATCATCCTTTTTTTGATACTATTTTTTTCTGTCTTTTAACGTATAGGCGTGTAGTAATATATGCCAACGTATCAAAATTATGCCTTAATTAAATCACAGGAACAAACCCAATCTAGAAATGATTGGAAATTTTATTCGTTGGCCTAAAAAATATTTTTATAGTGAAATATTTGGGTAGTTTATATAAATATTTGTTATTTACTCACCAATTAAATACTATGTATGTAATTTTCTCAATAAAAACATTTCTATGAAACCTGTGTCGCGGAAAGTGGGCGTTTACTTTAAAACATAAAAGGTTATATTAATCGAACTCCACATCAAAAGAAATAAAAACGATCCATGTTCGATGACTCTGATCGCTGTTATAAGTTTTTGAATGAACGTCTCTTTAGACGCTCATTCAAAAACTTATGTCAAGTTGACATATCGGTAATAGAAAGAATGTTCTGTTTATGGCTCGGTAGCTTATCCCTCTCATCTTTTTAAGTATTCGTGTATTTTAATTGTTTATTCATTATGTCTGAAAGTGCATTTATTGTCGATTATGTTATATAGCAATAAAACAAAAACAAGTGTGTGTACGTGTGTACTCGCGTTAGGTGTTATACTTCTTTGGCATAACACAAGAATACTTTATTTAGCACCCAAACAATTAATGGAAATAAAATAACCAATGGAGCGTGACACGGTTGGTGAAATCTAAATTCAATCAAATATTAAAATTTAAAAAATTTAAATTTAAAATTTATTTGACATTTGAGTATTTTATTTTCCTTCTGGTTTTCAATTGTGATCCAATCATCTGCCAGATCGTTATCAAATTATGGCGCTTCAACTTTATTATCTTCTCATCCAGAGAAGTAAATTTAATATTTTTATCCAGAATTATATTTATCATAATTTAATTATTATTATTTATTAAATTAATTTTGAAATTACATTTAAGTATCTTTAATATTCAAATGAAAATTCAGCATTCAATTTAATATAAACACGTGTATATAATTAACTGTTAAATTCACTAGAACAATTGACACAAAGTTTAATTAGTAATGAAAATAAATGAATATGTTGCAAATTTATTGTAATTTACTAATTTTGATTATTGAATAAATGTATAAAATAATAACTCATAATTTAAAATAAAAATCTATACATACTGAATTGCAAAAAAAATCAGCAGAAAAATAAAATGGTGGACCACTCATCTGTCAAATAAACTATGTAAATATAAAAACCAGCAGAAAAATAAAATGGTGGACCACTCATCTGTCAAATAAACTATGTAAATATATTTTTAGTGAGAAACTTCCTAATGCCGATTTTCTGTAAATTTTATTTTGCATAGTAAGCAACTTCATTGAGTCAAATTTGATTGCATTCGTAAAATTTATTTATTATAATTTTTTCCTAACGCGCCTAAAAACATATAACTTGAAAATAACGCAAAAAGTGTGGTCATATCAGTGATGTAACGCGTTATTTAATAAATCATTTTTAACGCAAGTTGATCCATGCAAATATATTTCTTTGTAATGTTTTGATAAAATACCAAAGTTTGGTCAGTATCGAATTTTAAATAACCCCAATTTTGTGAAAAATATAAATTAGTAAAATCATTATTTGGCCGGATTAATTACAATCATTCTTATCCTAAAAAGTCAAACTTGGTGACCTGAAAATGAAACCAGTTTAAGAGATACAACATACAGTCATAAAATCAAAGTGCAACAAGAAACAGGTGATACTCATTTTGACGATTATGTTTGGTATAAAGCCTTTTTTCCTTACATGGCATAATAAACAGAATATTTGAAACGGACGAGAAAAACATACAATGAAACGGCAGAGAAAAATAATAGAAGTAGAAAAAGCAGTCCATGAACAAATTTTTAGCTTACTTGGTAGGCAAGCAAAATATACGTACCGAAAAAAGTAAACGTAGAGAAGATATACCAAATATATTTATTGAAAATCCAATTCTACCATCCAGAATAACTTTGATTGTAGGTAAAACAAAAATTAATGAGGAAACTCAAGAAGAAGAGAGAGCTTGAGAGCTTAAAGTATGCAAAATTACTTGGAACCAACCAACAGAATGTAAACTTAAAAAAAGCAAATTATGTCGCAGTAGTGGTATTGCCTTGGTGAAACGTCGTGAAACACAATATTTAGTTATATTTCTAAGGCATCTGTGTCTACTGTCATATCAAAGGAGTTCTTTAATGCTCACCCTTCTCTCACAATGAATATTATCCGAGGGAAAGTTTCGTACGAGAATTCAATCCCATATTTTGGGTCAATTTTCGATTAGCGTTGCGACGACATAATAGGTAACTTTTGACTTTTGAAGCAATACTTTTTACCAACACTTTTTTCTTTGTTTGTAATATGGAAACCTAATAAATCATATTAGGAAAAGCGCCCGGCGCCCTCTTCTGTCCTGACCTAACTTTAGAACCAGGGGCCCGTGGAAAAATAAAGCTTTTTTACTTGTTTTTTTATATTTATAATAAATGAGGAAAATAGCTGGCAAATGAAAGTCGTAGAGAAGTGCTGCACTAACATAAGACATTAAATCAATTTCTAAGATAAGTCGAACATAAAATCAATATATATATATATATATATATATATATATATATATATATATATATATATATATAAATTTTTAGATGTACCAAATAACTTGTTCAACTTTATTTTCTCCAACAATTAATTAAATAAGAAAACAATGGATAAATTATATTTAGTCGCTAAAAAGTACAAAAAATGTAAAACTGGTCATCAATTCAAAGATAAAAAAAAACTCTGATTTATTTCATTACTGTTATTATACTTGATTGAATTTATTAAATTTTACCTGATGGTTAACAGAATTTTATGAAGATTGTTATATTTACGAGTTATATTTTACATAGTGACGTTATGATAAAAATATGCAAGAAATTAAGGAAGTTAGAAAATAGACTGTTGAAAGAAGTCGGAAAACAGAGGTGGAAAAATGAAGAAAACTACAAAACATTGTCAAAACATCTAAAATTGAATGAATCCGCAGAAGAATGTAACAGTAATTAAATTTTCTGAACCAATTTTATAATAAAACTGAAATAAGTTATTTATTCATCGCGTGCATTAAATAATGTCTGAATTTATTTACTCCCTCATCTAATTTTAATTGGATATTAAATAACCAATTTTAAACATTTAAAACAAGCCCAGGGAGACTCCTCCGATAGACCGGGCGAACAAAATACTAGTCGACATAGATAAATGACTATTGTTGTATCAGATTTATATAAAATACACAGGTGTGAGTAAAATTATTCAAACTTGACGCAAATTAAAACACGTAATCTTGCAATATGTCAACCGTATCGATATTCAACATCACGTTGCGCCGTCTACGTTTTTACGTGCGCAACTTTCCGTCTTATAATCCCCGACGCGACGTCGATAATATCTTGGCATATTCTTGACAACGTCCAGATTAGATTTCAAACTTAAACGTGGGATCACTGTTATCGACAGCTTTTTACTTTGCAGCAATATATTATTTACTAGTTGTTTGTGAGCTGTACTGTGGTGTAATTAGAAGAAGTTTGTTCAAAGTAATGTTGTGTGTAAAACATCCCACGTAGACGCGCACGTTTTCCATGTTTTTACAATTACTAGTTGGCTATGATTGCACTTTACATAACATTCTTTTTTATACATTAACAATTTATGGTTTATTTGTTAACGGTATTTTCAGTTATTCCATGCTTAACGCGCAGTATACGAACGAGCGGCCTTACGTAGAAACAAAAATGCATTTATCAAATGACCCATAATAAGTGGCGCATTAAATTGTAATAAAGCGAATTCTTTACATGGAAAATGTTTAAATTGATTTAGCGTATAGAATAATGGAAGAAGCTAGAAAGCCTCTTTTTAGAAATTTTGTCTGACTGTCCGTGTAATTTTTTTTAAATCGCGCAAGACCTTCCGGACTGATTTGGATCTTTTATTTTAAGCAAATCATTCAATGCAATACCTAGATACGATTTAAATAACGGATATTTTATCTTTAATTAAAAAATCGAATATATTTGGCGTTAATTTCGTAGAAATTCATTATTCACAATGTAATGAAACTACTTGATGTAGTGATGTAGTATTATTTCTACTTACTTTAAGTTCTTTATCACGACCTAGGTTTCGTTGTATTACAACATCTTTAGGTGGATTATTAGCAAAGACCTTTGCTAATAGCCCACCTGAAGATGTAATATAACGAAACCTAGGTTGTGGTAAAGAACTTAAAGAAAGTAGAAATAATACTACATCACGTAGTTTCATTTAATTGTGTTTAATTAAAAAAAGTAGTTTTTACCCGCAGCTTCATCCGCGTAATTTTATGAAAAGCCAAAATTTTTTTTTATAATAAATATGTACAGATTTCAATCATCAACTAATATATATAATTTGCCACACCTAGTTTAACATTTGCTCTGGTTGCGGTGCGGCGCATAGCGCGAGATTTTCCATGAGAGTTTGGACTAAAATTCGGTGTAATAGTTAATCCATTAATTTGGTATGTTTAATCAATATATTTCACTTATTTTTACAATTAAATCAATAAAATAACATTCAGTTTCTCGTGTGGGGGCATAATTTTTTTTAGTATTTATTTTCACTATTCTGCTCCGGTAAATGACAGCGTAATTATATATATTTTAAATGTATTGTAAATGATAGAATTTAATCGGTATCCTTGATTAAAAGTAGATTTAAATAATATTTCATGTGAATGTATCGATTTCGACGATTAGATAATAGATCCTGGAATGGAGTACAATTTGAAACATAACAAAATACATCAGTAAAGACAATTAGAAAACTATTTCAATGGTTCTGTCGATATAGATTCAAAATATTACAATCTGACTGTTTTTGCCTTCAAATTACATATTTTACTGATTTTGCTTGACTACGGAGGTGGGTGATCAGTATTTTTTTAAGTATCGTCTTAAAAGTTGGAATATTTTCAAAATCTGTTTAGGTCTTATATAAAACGATAATTTCTAAACACTGGTCGCAATAAAAATATACGAAGACACATAATTGGCACAACTGGTATATAATTTATTTTTGAACAGTTTGCTTAACCGAAATTGTTCAATCTTATTTGAGACGAATGTTACTAGATAGAAGTATGTCATACTTTTAAACGTCCCTGGGAGTATAGTCAAAAAGTCAACGACTCTCCGTTATTAATGAGTATATAATTTTCCTATTAAAAATATGCCAAGGTATAGACATAAAGAAATAACACCAAACATAGTATTGCAAATGAAATTTATATTATATCTCATTTTCATATCCACTTTGGTGGCTTCTACATGATTACGCGCATGTAGATTAAACACACGTACGAAATCTAAAAATGATTTTTTGGCTGAGAAATTAAGACAAAGGTTCGCGTTTTTCAAGGCAAAGATCGTCACAAACGGCGATCTTTCTGCTACACCACACATGACCTGAGCTTCAATAAGACACGTGAATATTTAAAGAAAGAGGCTTTGTGGGCAGACGCCTCTGTAATATTTGCCTTTCTGAATGACAGACCTCTATCCAGGCGATGTGAAACGACTAACGATTGGAAGCCAAGAAATTATCTCACGTTTGGAATGCTGATAACTCATTCAATAGTAATGGAGTAACAGATTAAATTTAAAAAAAACTGGAATGAAATCAGTCGACCTTTAAAATAAAATAATTCGCAATCATCACTAATTTTCATTTTCTTCTTTGTGGAAATTTTATCCATTTCACCCGTAAACTTAAAACGATTATCATGTAAAATAAAATAAACACACATTTTTTAAATGTAATGCGAAAATACGAAAATTTCAAAACTAAAAAGCGATAACGACACTCCTTTTCACAAAAGTTTTAGAAAGTGGCTATCAGAATTTCGTTACCCGATATTTTTTTACAATTATTTAGAAAAGAAATTAGAAAGAAATTAATACTTAAAATATTAGATAAGTTAATACTTAAGGACCTTTCCTAAACTACGTAGTTTCATTTGGCCATTTTTAAACTACCCCTATCTTCCATATTATAGCCTACCTAGGCATTTTCATTGCGTTCTACTATTATGAATTATGTTGTCAAAAACTTTCAAATCATAGTGCATTAGTGTATATGAAAACGACCTATATCATCCTCCATAAATTTAGATCCTGGATCATCAGGTTTAAAAATCTGGATGTACCCAAAGTCTTCTTCTTCGAGTTACTATATCGGTTGTCAAGCTCACATGCACGCACCCTTCTGTTTATTAAAAACATTTTTCTCACATTGCTTTTTACATAAAGCAATATGGCCATGAATCAAGGTTAGCCTGCAGTGCAAATACTTGCAATACGGCAGGTCCTTAAGGAAAAGAGAGAGCGAAGCGAATAATTGGATAAAATAGCAGGCAGAGAGACAAAAAAAGTAAAAGCCCTAAGGATAGCTTTTACCTTGTAATCGATACAGAATATTGAGTACTTGCAAAAATCG
Source organism: Druceiella hillmani (assembly GCA_039881145.1). Taxonomy (NCBI): domain Eukaryota; kingdom Metazoa; phylum Arthropoda; class Insecta; order Lepidoptera; family Hepialidae; genus Druceiella; species Druceiella hillmani. The sequence continues at coordinate 1,322,655 of JAYKKI010000126.1, forward strand.
AATAATGGGTTAAAGATTAATTTTTACGTACTTAATCTGAACTGTCTGAATCCCAATTGGCATATATTACCTTTAAATAATTGGTCACGACTAAATGCGATTTTAAGTAAATTTGATAAACGTAGGATACATTTCTGAGATGAGATAATATTATTTTTTCCTAAAATAAAAGAAATCGTTCTTCCAGTTATCTTGAAATTACTTTAATAGTGTTTATGTCGGTAATGTTTACCAAAATATGACCTAACTTATTTTATAATAAAAAAATATGGACTCATTGCCAATTGTTTTCAAGAACAACCTTATTAATATCAAACAAGTAAAAGGCTAACAAACCCTGATTTGTGCGCAGCATTAAATTGATTTTATTTTAACATACCAATTTATTGCCACTTGAAAATAAAATGCCTAAAATTATTTTATGAATTTTATGCTAATACCGATTAAAAACAGGTATTCTATTTTTTTACGAAAAATCATGCAAAGTAATTTGTTCAGAATGAGTCTAAATAGCTCCAGGAACATTAAGTGGAGAGTCGCTTAGTTAATTTAATTAGCTTTATCATTAGTATTAATATGCAATTGAATACCTTAGATCAATTTAGTCTGTATTTGTGTTCCTTGAGAGGGCAAATTTAATACTAGTAAAATGAAATGTAACTCAATCTACCCGTAAATTGAATTGCTTTATTTTGGGACAAGTTATTTATTAACTTTATTTAACGTCGCTAATAACGACTTAGAAGAAACTATTTAATCAAAATTAGTTTAGCCGTTTATTTTATTTTAACTTATTGCGAAGTTACCAGCCATTTAAATTAAATTTAAGGAAACTTTTATTGCACAATATAAAATAGTAGGTTAGTACATAACGCTTATAATAAAATCTATTAACTTTGCATAATTTCTTATATGTTAATCGTGTAAATAAGCTATAGATATCAAATTTAGGTGAAATGAAAATACTGCAACTGCAAGCAACATAAACAAATAGATAAAAATTATAGTTGTATTTGTATCATTTTGTCATCATATATCTTGTTGTTGTCAGACTTACATCCACAAGGTGAAATACTAGATTCCCAGGTCAAAGCTGACCGCTCCCAAAGGTGTCGTCGGTAGAGTGGTGAAATATGGGTATTCGTAATGATTTGTACTGACGCTATTACCCGTTCGAGGTTTTCCATCTCGCGGCAAACTGCCAAGCTATTAACGCGGACCGAAACAAAATTGCATCTATAGACGCCGACAAATGACTTTTAATTTTAATATAAAATACGCCGACAAATGACTTTAATATAAAATACGCCGACAAATGACTTTTTCTTGTTGATGAAACAAAACTCGGTAAAGTCAATAAAATAATTTTCAACACTTCTTTGGTATTCACAGTTAAAAACGTATAAATATTTTTTCAACTGTGAGTACCAAATAAATGTTAAAAATTCTTTTCAACACTTTGTTGATATTCACAGTTGAAAATATGTTTTTAAGTTTTTAATTAAGTCCTTTAGATTATTTTAGACTTCTTTTGAATAACTCAGTAGAGTAAACTTAATACAAATGGAATAAAATGTAATTCAGTGTACCTGTAATGTATTGATTTGTTGGCAAATGTCGTTGATTTTATTTGAACCTCATTTATTAACAGTATGGAAAAAAACCGTTTAATCAACATTTTTTCTGTCATTTATGTCATGTTAAGTTATTTTATCATCAATGACATAAATAAAATGTAAAGAAATAAATGTTCTACTAATTAATAAATCCTAAAATAAAACCCAGTAACTAGGTATAGAGTCTGCGTCGAAGAGTTTTCAGAGAGAAAAAAGGCTGCGAGAGACAAGCAAACGGAGGTATAAATCCTAAAAAGAGTTATTGGAGTTATTTATATATAAGATATAAATATTTTTATAGAGGGTTTATATTAATAAACACGTAAAAATAACCACGTTAAAAAACTATTTTCTTAAAGTTTATCCAAGAATGTTTGTTTCCTTTTTAGTTCAAAAAATACTAATCAGTTTCGGTGACATTTTCATTATTCTTTGGTCTATTGGCTTAAAGTTTAGTCATTGCACAAAATTTACGTATCGTTGGTTTATGAAGACAAAGAAAACTAATTGAAAACTGCCATTGATGTAGTGCCACAATTATACACTAATAATAGGAATTTTTATTCTCAGCAATCGTACTAATTTATTAATAGACTCCCCTGCAATATTTTGAAGTACGCAGGTTGCAGTAACTAGATTTATAACTATGCCTCCTATATAATGTGAAACTTTTTACACAAAAGGAGTCAGGAAGAGGTCTTCTTTGGGATATATATTAAATCTCTGAAGATTTATCTACAAAACTCTCTAAGAATTACGAGATTTATCTATAATGCTTTGCTTATAACTTCTCTTCATTTCGCTGGTGTTTTTCGTTATAATAAACGATCAGTTCGGAAAAAGAAGTGGAAAACGAATTTTTCCTTAAACTAATTTTTTAAGAGGGAATCATCTTAATGTCTGTGGATTCCGTTTACGAAGTGAATATATGTATATATACATATATATATATATATATATATATATATATATATATATATATATATATATATATATACAAACATACGAAACCAACCCATTTTCTAACGAAGGCCAAGTGGCAATAAATGTCGTCCACGTTAAAGCAAACATTATTATCCCCAACTTAGACCTCAAGCCATATTACCTCCAGAGTATGATACGACTTACTATTTTAGATATAAATTAAAACCTTTCTAGTAAATAAGTCAGTCAGATTTCCAAAGGTGTTCAACTTGAAATAAAAAATAGGCAACTTGAATGAAAAAATTGTCCAGGATTTTTGTTCTAATCCCTTCCTAAATTTGTTCGTGCATTAGTACCACTACAGCATGTAAAACTTATATTTTACCCATAATTTTCAAGGAGTAAAATCTGTTAAAAATTTCAGGAAGTAATAATGTTGTGGTCAATACATCCGTACATTGAATCTACGTACTTAATTTAAGTTAAAAAAATAATTTCAAGCAGAATGTAAAATTTTACAAGTAGAAATAATTAATATATTTGGCGTTAATTTTGTAGAAATTCATTATTCACAATTAAATGAAACTACGCGATGTAGTATTATTTCTACTTTCTTTAATTTCTTTACCACGACCTAGGTTTCGTTGTATTACATCTTCAGGTGGGATATTAGCAAAGATCTTATTATTAGCTAAGATTATCTTTACTAATATCCCACCTGAAGATGTTGTAATACAACGAAACCTAGGTCGTGGTAAAGAAATTAAAGAAAGTAGAAATAATACTACATCACGTAGTTTCATTTAATTGTGAAGTAGAAATAAATTATTTTCTTGTTTTTAACATTGTTCTTCAGGAAATAAACGTGAACTACGCATTTTCTCCATATCTCATTCGTCTATGTGCATACTGTAATAGTTCATCTTGTTACCCAATATAGGGTGGCTTACATTTTCATAATTTTTTTTGGTCCCTGCGCATTTTTTCCTTTGCCTAACAGTATTATAACCTACTTTTTTTTTTTATCAAATATAGCACGCGAATATCTGAAGGAAAATAGAATTGAGGTGCTTAATTTTTTCTTATTTTCATTGACATAGTTTCAATTTTTCCATCTATTTACTAATATTTCTGCTTGTAATGGTAAATCTTTTTACTCCAACAAGGTACAAGTTTTCTTCACGAACCTTTCAAAGCTAATTTGCTGTACTTTTGGAATTTAAAAGCCATATGATGCTTTCACTTGTATAGAAACTCTTTACTTCCTTTTATTCAAGCTTATTACAACACTTCACATTTTTGGGTACTGATGTATTTTTCAATAAACATTTAAGTAATGTTTAGATATTTTCTTCAGTTAAGGAAATTTTTATTTTATTTTTTGAGGAAAAAGTCTATATAAATTAACATTAATAATATATATATTTACATTGTATATTTCATGAAAATATGCTTCAAAAGAACCTAATGTATACCCATTAGATATGAAAGAATAGCATATTTGTATTATAAAGTGGTATTTACTCATATTGTAAAATAGTTTAAGTAAACACAAATTGTTGTGTTGTCCTAAAATTGATATCAAAACAAACTCCTTTGCTTATAAACCTGTCATAAATTCGTGCTCTTCGAAATTGCAGCCGCCACTACACACGATCTTGCCGCCACATCAAACAACGCGCAAAACAACATGTTTACAAGGAACCCCTGTTACGTGGTGAATATTTAAACAAAGCAGCCTAACGAACATAGGACTCTGTAAAACTCGGCTCCCCGCGTGCCAAACTAAGTAACTGTAGAGACCCATATATATATATATATATATATATGTGTGTATATATATATATATATATATATATATATATATATATATGTATATATATATATATATATATATATATATATATATATATATATATATATATATATATAAATATATATAGAGACCTCTATCGCAACTAATTCGCAAGATTATGTTTAAATATCATTCACAATTGCTTACGTTACTCTAGTTTTGGCAAGAAATAAAGTAAATACATTATTAACCGTTAGAGTGCCGAGCGCTATTGCGCTCGTGCGCGTACTAACTAAATTTGCCACGAGCGCGATAGCACTCGCGAAATCAGTTGCTGTTTAACGCGAGGTAGGGGAGGTCGCTCGCACGCATCGCTATTTTTTTTCTTTCTACGTGTTACATAAAGTTCAAATTATAATATTATTAGTAATTACAATACAAAAAGGATTCAGGAATAGACAGTTTTTAACCCATAATATCGGAATACGAAAATAATTCGAGTGAAAATGATCGTTTTTCAAGTTGTGAAGAAAGTGACATTATGGTGTGCTCATAATTTGGCGTAATGCAAATTTTGAGTGATAGTGATAATACCCTAGTGATATCACAATTATTTATAACAATTATTTTGCTGATACGGAGGATATACCGGACTGCAAAATGACGATGTGACCTCGATTTCAGTTTTTGTTATAATTTTTGTTCACAATATATATTTCCAAAATTTTCTTTGTCTCTTATTATACTTGTACAAGTTTTTATTAAGAAAACACCGAAAAAATTATTAAAATTGGATAATTTTTTCGACGACATATAACAGTCGGAATCACGGTTGGCTTTATGAATTTTCTTTTGCAGTAGAAGTCAACCCAGTATTTGTCAGAGAGTAGATCTTGATGCCGTGTTGGAAGCTATTGCAAGACGATAGTTTCAGTGTTTCCACACGAAAACACTAATCCAAACCTGGCCGATCGCTTGATTAAAATCCTTAACTGAAGATCGGTTCAAATTTTAAACATGGTTTTAGCTATTAAATTCGAATACCCTCAAGGTACAGTGAAGATAACATTTATGCAAGTTAGGTAAACTTTATAAACATACTGATATCATGCTATATGAGTTGAGTTAGATTAAACTCAATTTTTGTGCAGATATTTGTATACATTTTTTATCTTCTTGGCATACGTTCAACTGGTTGAATTACGACTTAATGACTTATTTATGAGAATTATACCCATAAACGTCACAGATTTAGTTAAAAGGAATTAGGCAAACCAATGACAAAGAAAGTACCCTCATTACAAAGAGGTATGATTTATTGAAAAATATCTACTTACATCGTAAGGTATAAACTTTAACATATATTTATTGTTAACGTCATGTCAAAATGTTCCTAATACTTATGGTAGAATCTTAAGGCACCAATAATGACAAAAGTATGCAAAAGGATAAAGATGCATATTAATTTTCTCCAGAATGAACTAAAATTGCGGTTCTGAATATTCACGTTTTGCCAAACCGTAAATTTCGTTATCATGGCCTGCACCTAAAAGATAGACAAATGCCATCTAATCTAAAACTTTTTTTTAGAATTATTTGCGGCAAGTAATACTTTATTACATTGTTTTTATGTCATTGTAATGGTTTTTGTAACGTAAGCCAATAAAACATCCCGCGATTTATTTTTTTTGGTGAGAAAAATTGCCCAGTGTCGGCTAATTTATTTTGCACGTTTATAAGTTATATATCTAGACTTTCCCCTGGCAGTATTAATGGAAACCGAAATAAAATTGGTACTGGCTGCCTATCTGCACGAGCCATATATAGACAGGTTCTATATTATATATTGACGATTTTTTAATGAAAGTAATCCTACTTTTTATATATAAATGTATTTAAAGCTCAAACTCCATGATAATTTATATCCATTATATGTATAAGATCTTTGGAAAAAAAAATTGAACGAGAGGTGTCGTGGGACACCCGGTTGGAACGAAGCTCCTTTTACTATATATTATGTATTAAATTTATTTTGTTTATAGGAATAAAAATATTTCAGCATAATAAAACATTCGCTACATCATTTACTAAAAATTCAAAGTTTATAGGTTATTAAAATAATTTTCCAGTATGTTAAGTACTGCAATAAGAATTTCGAAGACTAAAGAAAAGAACAATATTTTATCAGTGGAAAAGTTGCGTGCGTGTGTGGCCACGGGCCCGAAGAGCATTAATATACTAATTTTAGAAACCAAAGCTTTTCGTTAGAAAACAGAATCGGTAAATTTTCTAAATAGTTAACCTTCCAAATAATAATTATCTATAAATTTAATAAAATTGTAACAGAGTGAATTCTACACATGGAAAATATTTTAAAATGAGTAATTGATTCAGCGTATAGAATGATAATAGAAGCTAGACAATTTTTTTTTCCAATTTTTGTCAGTCTGTCCCTTAATTTGTGCATCAATCACGCTAAATCCACTGAATAGATTTTGATGAAATTTGGTATGGTAATAGTTTATGTCCAAGAGCAATATATAAGAGAGAGAGAAAATTCTAATAACTTTCCTCATTCCGAATTTCACGCGAACAAAGTCGTGGCACAGCTAGTTTGAAATATTTGCAAATAATTCCACATAGAACATGTCACTCTTTAAAACCAATTTACATTTATTGTGTCAAAAGTGTTATTAATTTTTAAAGCGGGGAAGAGTAATTAGAAAGGGAATTTTTTGTAAAGGTAAACAAAACAGGAAAGTATAACGTAATTGAAGATGGAGGAAATTCGCGTTTTCTTATGTGGTCAGATATAATTTAAATGTGATCTTTCCATGCATATGTCTTGCACATTTACAATTTTGCATTAAAGTAATAAACATATATTTTAAACTAAAATAATATAAAATACGAAAACAGGGTAAATGACTATCGAAAACGTACTATAGATATGTACCTGTATGTAAACGGGGAGTATTATAACATTATAATTTCTTTAAGACAAATTTTATTTTTTTAAATCTTAACCTTTTCATCGCTGATGAAGTATAAATCGTTTTTTTATAATCGTCTTACTAACACCGACAACTATAAGCACGCAACTTTCCGATACTGGGAATAAATTAAAATTGATTGGCACAGAATGAAGTTGAGATAATGTACCCACTTTAATTCTGAACCATTGCTATTCGCATATAACATATGTATAATAAAGTGCCGTTGGATGTACCTATTATAATTGCTTTTTTGATATTTAAAAATAACTTTTTTCATTACTATACATAAATTCCAAGCTATTTAAACTTTGTCACGTCAATAGACATGTGTACAAATTGAAAACTATTTCTTTTTTAATTTAATTAAAAAATAATAAAATAAAATAACGCCACAACAACATTACATCTACGGTCGCATACAGTCTGTCATGTGACCGACGAAGTGGTTTCGTTTAATTGCAATAGATGACGCCACATGAATAGGTGTTGTCATTTTCGATATGGCTTTTGTCCCTTTGGCCGTATCTTGATATTTAGATCAATGAAAGAAACGAAATTAGTTTATTTCTTCTCATGATAATTTAAACGATAGGCGTTTGGGAAATGTAATACAAAATGCGTTTAAAATGTTGACCATAAATGAGAAAGTTTGGATCATAATAGGACACTTTATTTTTTATACTTACAATGAATTACGAGTATATAATTTTAGCCACATAATGCCTCTACTGTAGATGTCAAGGTTTCAAATCTTTTTTCATTTATTTTCTTACAATAATTCTCTCCACTTTGATAGAACTCATTTTTTTACAAACTCAGCCATAAATCGTTTTTAAGTAAAGCCCTCTGATGTGTGTTAACTCTGATCTAATTTGGTACCATTTGTAAATATGCAAGCAGTAAAATTTTTAGAAATTTGAATTACTTTGAGGTTATCATGTTTAAGGGTTTTTCTTCTTGCTTCTATCATTTCGACATTATCCAGAAATACGTCACTAAAACCACGCTGAAGTTCTTCTATCATAATTTATTAATTAAAATCTATGCACTTGACAGAGATCAAAGTCATTTCATTATTTGCGAAATTCCCAAATAAACACAAGTAAACAATTAAATTCAAGAGGAAAAATATAAATTTTTATTAAGATTCTCAAGACTTGAAAATACCTAAACCGTTGTATACAATTAATGAAAATTTGCCAAGTAATATTTTTACACATGTTTCATTTTATTTCCATAAAGAATAATAAATTAGTAAAAAAAGTGCAACTATGTAAGAAATCTGTTTCATTTATTTTCCATTATTTTCGTTGGCAACTAAAATGGCTACGGGTAAACATTGAACATTGTACCTGGAAGTAAAAATACACAAGTTATTTTACTCTAAGAAAGTATAAATATCTGTTACGCAAAATATAAAATAAACGCTTTTTGCCTTGACGTACATTCCACAAACTATTGAAAATGGCACATTTTAAATCACATAATGTTTAACTCGAAACTCATCACTCAATCTAATGTTTTAAAATTCTTTAGTGAAAATGTTTACTTTGTGCAACTGTTTGATCCCAGATTATTGTGTTTGACATTGAAAGTATGAACGTAAACAATGAATCTTTTAATGTATTTATAACACGTATTATATATAAATTTTAGCTTTCTGCACTCCTTCTCCATATAAACTTTAACTTTGTCAAGAAACCAAAGGAAGTATAAAGTTTTGTCTACGTATTAATATATAAATTTATTATTTTTTCCTGCTTTAGTTATTTCCTCCCCTTAAATATTCGGATTTTCTTGAGGATACAACGGCACATAACTTGCATTCTATTTCATCTTATTAGGTCAACGAGTCGAAATCCGTAGAAATAGATTTAACAAACCGTTGTGAAAAATAACTTGACTTTCCCTAAAATAATACAGTATCTTTATTTGGGTAATTGAAAATTGATTTCATATTTATACTGCCATGAAGGTCTTAATAAATACTAATAATGAAATAAATCGGTTAAATCTCCTCTTTCGTAATATTGAAAACTTATTACATTTTTTTATTTTCATTATACCATAAAACTTTAAATGATCTTCACACAAAGCACGGCAATATACACTATCAATAAATCGTAACGATACAATAGAAAGTTTTTATTGAATATTTTTGTGTCCAATACTGCCGATTTCGGAAGTTTCATTACCTACTCTGCACTCTAACGTTAATATAAAATCTAATCGCTATTAACGCATAATGTATTGCAGCAGACGTATCTCCTTAATATTTTCTTATATTCTTTAATATTTCCTTATAAAATATTTAAAGAATAAAACCAGGTTTTTTTTTCTGCGATAGAATTAAGATATGAAACTTACCTAATATTTTGGCATGAAATATTATCTTTTTATCTATAACACAATGTTATAGACCAACAAACTTTTTCTGGTTACCTGTAAAAAGTTTAATATAAAATACAAAATAATAAAAATACGAGTACTTAGTTGGACATGCTGCGCTACAGTATCATTTCCGAACATACATAAATTTGCAAAATACATACATTTGGTGTTTACTGTTTTAATTTGTGTGTTTACTTTCTTGCTTTCACCAGGACAATTCAAACGAGAACAAAGTTATTAACTGATATTAACTTTAGGTTTCTAAACTTCGGGTCAGTAGATTCTTAGCACTAAGATGATTTAAACAAATTCAGTGAATCTGATCGTCGCCATTGTAGTTTTTGTTATTATCTTTTGGCTCTATATTTAAACCCTGTCCACTGCTACTGATCAAAGAACTCGTTAAAATAAATCCAGTGAGCTGAAACACGATAAATTTACTCCTCGCCATTGAGGTGTTTCCGTCACCAATTCGTTACTCCATTACCAAACTCTGGCCACCATTAGTGAGTAAAGAATTCTGAAGATAAGTAGAATGCGCGAATAAAAAGAAATTATCAAAAATACATTTATAAAATCAAATACACGAGTCGAACTGAAAACCTTGAAGTCAGTAAAAAATCGATCCAAGGCGTAATGAATAGTAGTATAACGGCGTATAACAATGCATCCTAGATCGCTGAAGTATCTCAAATTTCTAAATATTTGTTGATGAAACTTCTTATTACCTTATTTAGTGAAGAGAAGTATATCTCAGTGACAGAATTAGGTTTCATTATGTTAAGTGATACAATTTATTTAAAATGTTTAATTTATTTCAAATGTTTCAATCCGTTACGTGCAATACTCATTTCATATCCTTGAACCCTATTTTATTTAACAAGTGAGTACGCTCTAACCACTTAAATAACAAGTGTCGTATCTATGTATAATATATGCTACTTTACTCAGATATTATATTTAAGAGTTAGTGCCTTGAAACTATCGAATATAATTTGATATTTCAATATTTTCAAATAACTATATCATCATTTATATAAAGTGACAGACTATAATTGAATTTAAATAATTATATAAATTAATTCATATAATTACGTTATATATAATTTATTTTATGAAAAGAAACCAACCAAGTGAAAGACATGTATCCATTATTTTCTGTACGTTGAATCTCTTTGAGCATTCAAAATATTGGTAATATTAATGAATTTGTTTCGTAATTAAAGATTTCAACGCTATGTAATAGACATCTGTTAAATGTTTGACAAATTAAAGTAAAAATCTATGAAGAAACATAGCACATAACAAAACTACCTTACTATAAAGATGATTTGAAATAATGGAGGAGGATGTTCCCCGGTATCAAGTTTCAATTGATATTTCAATGAATTCGTATGTTTTCTGACTCAATTATATTACGGTTCTCGTTTGTAATGGAAATCGGTCCTGGGATGAAATTCCACAAATGGTCGTCGGTCCCGGCGAAAATCATTTCGAATTGCAATTCGTATCTTCCAACGTCTTAATTAAAGCACCGTCAGCGGGGTTGCTTTTATGAGGTTGCGTTAGAATTTGAAATCATGGTTTTTGTAATGAATACACGAAGGTATAGGTACTGAGTAGTTGTACTCAAAGCAAACATAAAACATTTTAAATTAATATTAAGGATATCAATCCACAGGAATACGACAGGCCGACGTAAATCAATTCTTGACCAAAATTTCGATATTTCGTTGCATCTAAAAAAGAAAAAAAAATTTTGAAAATCAAGAATTTAATTATTGTCACAATCATACATTGAATAAGTGATTCATCAAAATTTTCAAAAACTTGCTAATCATATTTAACTACTTCACTGTCATTGTAAAATTTGGTTTTTCAGTTACAGTTATCGATTACGATCGAGTCTATCCGAATTTAACAAAAAAAATGAGAGTTTGTTTTTAATTTTACACAAACTGATTCGTGTATTCTTCATTATTAAAATTGAAAAATTACTACAATATTACACAGTACACAGAATTTAATAGGAAATCTTGTGAAAAATTACGTGATAATTTAAATAGTAAAACTCGACAAAATTGAGTGAACTTGACTGTAAGGTTAGATTTGGTTAATATTGTATATTAATATACGTATAGTAAAACTTAGAATGAGGTTTTATGTACATTGGAGATAAGTATGAAAAACAAATTTAGGGGTTCAAAATGAAAGTAATAGAAAAAAAACATATAATTTTGGAGAATTTTTGTTTGTTTATTTGTATACTGTTTGTTTATTTGTATACTTATCAGTTAATAACTAATAAGCCAATTCTGATGGGGTTTTCGAAAAATATAGTAAAAAAGTAGGTGTGAGTTAACTTGAAGTAACATTTAGTTTTTAATCCATAGCAATATTTTCAATCAATCAGAAGATATGTGTATTTAAGGTTTTCTAAAATTCACTTAGTTTGCATAAGTACAGCGACAAAAAAGAAGTGCCTAGTTGCTTTATGTGTTGTAATTAGCGTTGCAACTATACTTACATACGTCAATAGATGGTGGGACGGGTATTTTAAATCGCACAACGGTGTTTTCACACGGAAATGAGTTAGTGAAATGATCGTGGTCACAATTCAAGTATGGAGTGGTGCGGGGGGGAGTATGTACTTAATTGATTTTGTAGAGGATCCAGTAGGCTTTTTTTAACTTTGCAGTATTGGATGTGCTTTAAATGTATAACTAATAGTTTTAAATGTGTAACTAACTATTTCACTTAAGCTTTTCTCACTATGGTTGAAAGATCTATGTTTATAGCTATACATATATGTTATAATATATCTTTGTTGTGTTTTTTTGGAACATAAACATGCACATAATATTTATATTTTACATTTATATACAAAACAGAGATGGCCAAACATATAACTGCGCTCCGTGTTAGTGTGGTGTAGGGTGTATACTAAACGGACTCTCACTCTTAGGTGAATTGAAAAGCGGTGTTTAATGAAGTTATATAAGATTATATATCAGTCTGAAAAATTAGTTCAATTTAAAATCGAATCGTCACCGAAATTAGTGGCTTCATCACCTCAGCTCACTATAGCTATACTTGTATCGTTATATCATCATCGCACATATGGTACTTTTTTGAACAATTTCAACTCTAATAACGAATTTAGAACATGAATATGCTATCCGTGACACGAATTGAAAATAAATATTTCAAAACTGTGTTGTCTATTAAAAATCTCTTAAGTATGAGTATCACTTCCATTATAACGGCTCTATATACACCAATGCGTTTATGGGTATATAATATATATATTTACAAATAATGGCATTATTTTTTACATTACAGATATGTTGTTTAGTATATTTTTCATAGGTTTAAAAAATAAGAGATTGCACTAGACTTTTCCGGTTAAATTTAGGTAAACTACTGTAACGCTTTTTTATTACGTATTAGTGTAGTATAAGTTACAAATACAATTAAGTCGGTGTAATTTCTAAAATAACGAAAATGTTAAGCACCAATAATAGCACTGCTTCCAAACTCATAGTTAAAATTCCAAAAATTATGATAATTAGAGTTATCGTCATAGTTTTCCGGTAAACTTTAAGTATGTTTTCCATGGACATTTCCGGTAATATCCCTAGAACTAATATACTCACAATATTTCATAATTTTTGTATCTTTAAAATAGTTTTTATATCTTTACTACTTGCTCTTTCTAGTAATTCTCTACACAACAATTGGAATTTTTAAAACTTTAAGTTCTTAAATTTCTCCTTCTAAAGTTGTATTTTATATTAAATATTTATATACTTTAATATACTTTAATGTATACGTTAATACTGACGGTGGATTTATTGCTATGAGAGCAATTTCTTACAGGTATCCAGAACACCACATGTACACATGCGCCACTGCCACAAAATTTTCGTACAATTATTTTTGAGTTTTTGCTCAAAAATTGTTATTGCTATTGTGATGTACGTATTAACAAGTTCATGTAAAATTTTAGGTTTCTCCGCCAAACGTTTTCTGCGAATGGCTGGAAAACACAGTGAGACTTATGGATGCGTGAGTAACTTTATACGGCTTCCCGTTTGTCATTTTACTCTGAATAAGCTAAGAAATAAATAAACATACAAAGTTTATTTTCATTTTAAACTTAAGTTGTTAAACTTCGTTCGCAAATTGGGATCTCGATGGAAATAGATTTCCGTCATAAATGTTGCAATTAAAACATGAAAATGTACCAGTCGTAATTCAAAATGATTTTACTCGATGCAAACGCCCGCTTTTGGAGAGAACTTCTTGGGAGAAATTGCAATTATGGACTCGCTGGGGCACAAAATTGGGTCAACAAACGTAGAAACTCCATTGAAATTTCAATTTAAATTTGATACCAGGAAACTCCCTAACGCCGGACCTTCGTTAATATGGATTTTACCTTTGTTATATTATGTACGTGAAAATATTTTATTCTTTATAACGTATAGGTTAATGCCTAAAGCATACGTGTTACAAATAAGTATTGCGGCGGATAGCGTCACTCATATGTAAATAGAATAAAGTTAGATAAATATATATTTACCCCGGGCGCTCTTTAAATAGCAAAATTGATTGGAAAATGAAAACCAGCGGGTAGATTAATATCGGTGCATAATTTTCTTTTTACGTCTTTTCTGTCATTGCTACCTTCCTCAATATTGATTGAAAACTATGGAAATTCAGCACTCGCGTATCCGTAACTCATAGTAGTTCGAGAATCAGTAGGTTTTCTCAGCTTTTTTCTCACCTGGCAAAATTATGAATGTAATTGACTTAAAAATTTTCGTGGTTAATGAAAATGAAATACTTCAAGAAAAAATATTAACATAACTTTGACTACTCTTTACATTTTCACTACATAGTACTTGGGGACTCTTCACAGCAGTAGATGTAAATGATCATATTGGAAGAAAATGACGATACAATCTCTAACAGAATTCTCTGAAGCTATTAAAAAAAAGCTATGTAAAATATTTCTTTTTTCTTTTTTCAATTTAGTCTAATAGTTTCTTTCGTTCGTGTAAATCATTGCGTCCCTATTAAATTCCTTAAATATTTCTTAGGATTCCGTACCATAAAAGGAAAAACGGAACCTCACGAGATCAAGTGTCTACCCGTCTGTTGTCAGTCACAGCTGTTTTTCTTAGATGCCGTTTGACATATAGACTTAAAATTAGAGATAGTGACTGTTTAAAGCTGTTTTTTTGGTAAGTACAAAGTAATCAAACATATTAACCCGCACTTATCTAAATTATTAAAACTCAGAAGCATAAATTCGGAAATTTTAGGAAGGGAAAATTGAGAATCTAGTTTTTTTACTCTCATATGCAATGTAGGATATTGTTTGAAAAGGCTAATTATAGATATTAAGAGACTCAAAAATATTTTTAACGTAATTTTATATATTAAATCTTCAAAGATATTATGGAAAATATGCAAAAAAAAACATGTGCCCTTCTCATTTCCTAAACTACTATGTTTAAAATTATGGAAAAAATGGGTTTTTAGAGGCCCATGCAAAAATTATAGGAAAACTATAGCTTTGATTCCAGATACCTTAGTTCCTAAAATATTCATCATGTTTTAACGGTTATGATAGACGATTGACTATTTACGTTTCTCTATATTTACAACCGATTTTTTCAGAAACAATACGACGTAGGGACTTGAAATTTGGTATAGTTAAAGATCTTTATTAATCCACATGTTCTGACTTTTTAAAAAAATCATGTAAGCATTAAATGGATGTAAACAAAAGTCTTAATTTTTTTAATGTTTTATCTGCTGCATGGAGTATCATTTGAAAAGGCACTTAATGAAGAATATATATATATATACATATATATATATATATATATATATATATATATATATATATATATATATATATACTTTAAATTTAATATGTAAAAAGTGATATATATTAAATAATAATAGAGCATTTCATTCCCTCATTTTATCGGAAATTAGGTAGTTAAAAATCATGAAAAAATTAGATTGGTAAAATCTGATTTGAGCATTACAGGAAAATTACAGCGGTTAACTTGACTAACATTAATATTACTGAGATATTTCATATATTTATAAACGACCTTGTATAGTAATACATACTTGTAGTCAATCGCTAGCGAATTAATAATACGAAAAGAATAAGGTGAAAATTATTTCTTACATTTAAATACATTCTATTTAATGAATATCTGTTATTGACTATATATTTCGGCTAGCTAGGTATTTCTTTGTTTTTGTATCAATGCAATAGAAATACATTTTTGAAAACATTAAATCACATATCTTCTGATGGACAGAACTAATGGCGATGAAACAAATATTCCAGTAGATTTGTATAATGTTATTAAAAATAGTATCCGAATTAGCTTAAAGTTTCTACGTCATGCGTATACAAACAAGTATACAAGCACAGATAGACAAAAATTATAAACACAAAGTACGAGTATTTGTGGTTTATTACATATTTCATTACAAATACTTTTACATGTAGTCAGGCCAACTCTACAGTTTTCTTATAAACATGCATATATATATATATATATATATATATATATATATATATATATATATATATATAAAGACAGTAACGTATGTAACAATCAAATTTACACAGGTTAAATCTAAACCTATCAAAATAATTATTATGAATATTAACAATATCTCATATGGTGAAATATTCATAGGCGCCTAATTTATAAGGATTCTGTACATACGTACGAAACTAGTATAATGTGAGTTTTTCTAGTACTTGATAAGTTTATTTCATGATTTCATCTTCAACAAGTTCTAGAATATGACAACAGTGAAAATTTAATCCGTTTTCAACAGTTTAAATCCGTTTTCATGTGATGTACAATCACAGAGACAGATAAACATGTTCGTATTGTATTAAACAATGTTCCTTGGGAAATATTTATGGACACGTACGACACATATGATATTGTGATCATCTTTCGTTTCTCGCTTTCAAAACTTAAAACTAATGGAATGTGGTGAATGATTCCTTAACTTCATTGATTTCGATTGTTGAGAACCGATTTTGGAAGCAAATAATTTTGTACCAATTTTGGTAAAATTTTACGATGTGTTTGAAATGTGACTCCAAGATATCTTTTTTCTCTATAAATTCAGAATTTATCATTTTTCTCTATAAATTCATATTTCAATTTATGAGTACAACTCCAGACCGCAAACGGGCAATCGTCGTGGCCAGTGATACAAAGCTGACCTTGTATTTGTTATTTCACAATATCTATTACCATATGTTTAAATTTTTCAAATTCGTTTAAATGTTACATATCATATCTATTATTTATCTATTACTATATTTTTATCTATTTGTATTTTATGACAATCATCTTTTCGAAACAATTTTTTGTTTCTTTTAATGCTTTATTTTTGGTTAAGTCAAGTTAGATAATGGCCACTTAATTTCAATAATAATCTTGTACTAGCTGTATAATAACGCTCCCAGAAAAGAAAATTCATTATTAACTAATACATCACATTCCTCAACGTTGGCATGTAAAAGTGGGGCTAAATTTTATGTGAGGGTTATTCCTGTACAAAATTGTTTAACTGATAAAGTGTATTTCGTATTTACACGTTTCGTGCACATTTTGGCTTTAACCAAAGTGGATTGGCAGTTTATTAGACTGTATTGGCGCATTGGATCATGCTGCTGATCAGAGATCAATATCAATTCTTTCAGAAATCTTTTTTTTCGCTTCTTTGTATACTCTGTCAATCTTCACTACTTTTTTGATTCCATTGGAATTTCTAGCGTCAGTAAGACGTTAATGATGTGATTCTGATTTCTTTACATGAAAACTAACGTATGTTTTGAAAATAAATTTATACAGAAAAGATTGTGAATAGCATATAAATATATTGAAATACTACGGCAACTGTACAATAACAGTGCACGATAAGAACCTCGGCGAGAAAATTTAACTCTCTTTCCTCCTGTACATTTGCCAAAATGTGAATTAAAATTTTCTGTTAAATATTCGTTTGATTATGAACTAAATTATAATTTGTTTCAGCGTAATTATTACATATTTTCTGATAAATCGAATTCTTTTTTCAGACATTTAATATACCAATTTGGAAAAAAAAATGCGTTTTCCTAAAATGTTATACTGGTTTTAAGTTCTAATCAACCTAACAAAAAAGGTATATAATAATAAAGACGTGTTAATGTTACTTACTGGGATAATTTTCTGAAACAATTCGAATGCATTAAATAGTCACATAAATGGAATTGAATTGAAGTTGATTATCATTAGATTGAAATTAATTCGAGTACCAATATAACGCTTGAATGACTGTGGTAGAGACAATTTTAGATTTATAGATTTCCATATAATAAAAAAAACCTTGTCAAGTGCGAGAAGAACCGCATTGCAAGAGATTCCGACACATTAAGGACATATTTAAAGGGAGACTATTTTCAGATATTAATCTTTCATAATAAAAACGTTTTGAGTAGTTTCGAAAGTAAGGGGCCATGCTAAATTTTCGGATGTTTTTGGAATATATTTTGAAATATGATATAAAGTAAGAAAAAAAATGTTTTCTGTGCCTCATAATGAAATGATACCGATGTGATATAGAAATTAAAAAGAAAATTTTAAGGCTCTTTATATCATACGTCTTTATTTCTTAAAGAATTTAGTAAAAAATATAGGGGTTGATGAGATGTATTACTATACAAATTTCAAATTTCTACACGTGTGCATATTTTTTACATATTTTTCAGTATATTTTTGAAGGTATGATACCTAAAGTTGTGAAAAAAATATTTGTCAAATCCTTATAACTAGTCCTTTCAGACAATGCTACGCACAATTTACGGAATCGATATAAGAAAAAAGTGATTTTAATGAAAAGTTTTATTTTTAGTCTCAAAATATGGAGATAAACAACTATTGTGAATTGGAAGATTGTTACGAATAAAACAAATGGAACTAAAACAAAAAATTTAAGCCCACAGATACTAAGGCACTCTATATACTTTGACAGTAAATGTCGGATGCGAATATTTATTTTCTCTAGGAATATGGATGTTTGCTGTAGAAAATTGATCTCTTACAATAGGTAAATGCTTTCCTCAAAATTATTTTTAGTAAACTGAAAGTAAATATGAAACATAACATTTAATTTCTCGATTTTAATAACAGAGTTGGCACATATTTGAAAAGCACCGTTTATATTCAATTAAAAAATATTCTGTAATTAAGTTTTACTTTAAGTTTAAATTAATTTCCGTACATTGAACACTTATCGATTTCAAAGTGAAAGACGTTAATGAAAATAACAAGACCTTTTATCTTACACCTCAGGTAGTTTTAGCTTTGGTCTATTTTGTCCTATATATATTTTTGTCATAAATCCTGCTGTTTTTGTCTTCTTAAGTATTTCCTTTGCATTATTTTGTGTAACTCATTTAAATATTGGTATTGACCTTATTCTCATTTCGTTTCGGAAATCATTTAGTTTTTAGACGTGTTATCGTATAATATTGTACTTTTTGGGATTTAACTAGTATTTTTACTTTTTTCGAAGTTTTAGTACAGTAATTTTTATTTTAAGGATTTCTAGCTCTGTTAACATTCTTAAAATATTTTATGTATGACTATTTATGCATTAATTTCTGTCTATGAAATATATTGTTATGTGTTTGTTGTAATGTTGCTTTTAATGTCTATTTTTCCTCTTTTTATACTATTTTTTTGAGTTTAAGTCATTGGGCTGCTGAGTGTGTGTGATTCATGTTGTATATTTTTCTTGTGACTTCCCTGAGCTTCTTGCTACTACTCATGCTAATTCTGCACCAGATCTATTAGTAACCCGAAAGGAACACATGAGAATGGACTCATAGTATTTTTTATTGATAAATGAGCTTTTTTTAATCTCTCTTTTCACTTTATTTATGTAAACCTTTAACCTATCAGTAATCTATTGAATAATTTTGTGCGTAGCATAAATAGCTGTGTTTCTTTAAATTCCGTACCATTTATTGCAACTATTATTAATATGAACTTTCATTATCATTATTATTACTATAACATAGAATTAAATAAAATATAGTTTTAAATTTTAATGTATACCGATATCGTACTATGTGTGCAAGTTTTGCTAAATAGTCGATTAATAACAATTAGCGTATATGCCCATAAATTTTAGTTAGATAAATTGTAATGAGATTTCTTTGAAAGAGAGTACAATAATCAGTTGAGGGTCGGTCAAGAATTTATATTTGTACTCATTTCATAACGGCGTGCATGTATATATACGGTGTATAAAGTAAAGTTCATAAACATTCGAACTCAGTGAAAGGTAACCTAAACTACATTAAATCTTAAAATCATCTGTTATTAAGAACATGATTTAAATATGTTGCTTGCTAAAGCTCTATGTTGCTTGCTGTCGATTACTAAAGGAATTTAAGATAACCCTGGATAATCCTAGATGAAAACACGTTCCATAGAGCATCATCTATGGTGTAATAAGGAAATCAATTTCATAGGGAATCTACGGTGCAGTGGTATACGCATTGTTTATTAAAAGCTTTTTGGACAAAATCCATAGAGTGTAATCTATGGTGCACTAGTAAAAGCCTCGATTAATTTTACATGTCAACGGTTTATTTCAATTATTTAAATGATTTGTCTCTACAAAACCAAAAGTCCACGAGAGAGAAGTTTTGGGCCCAGCTGGTTATTAACATTTGTGAAAAATTTTATAAAAAATCAACGTATTCTTAAAAGCCTAAACTGTTTACATATAACAGTAACCTAACTGTGTGTAGACATTTTGTAATAAGGGTTTTATATATACTTAACAAACTTTTTTGTCCTAATTCTAACAACGTTTCACCTGCTTCTGTACCCGTTCTTGAATTTAAAATTTCAGACAGAATTTTTTTTTATAAGGGCAACAAAATTACACTCCGTCGAATTCTGAGTACTGCTCTTTTATATTTATAAAATGAAGATGAAATAAAATTTAAAATGAAAATATTTACTACTGTACGAAAACTACTCTCTTTTTTCTAAAGCGAGCTTTTTATTTTATTATTAAGTTAAAACT
The DNA here is from genome assembly GCA_039881145.1 of Druceiella hillmani. Taxonomy (NCBI): domain Eukaryota; kingdom Metazoa; phylum Arthropoda; class Insecta; order Lepidoptera; family Hepialidae; genus Druceiella; species Druceiella hillmani. Next base: position 1,343,525 of record JAYKKI010000126.1, read on the forward strand.
GTTTGAAAGCGCATATATCCTATAAAGTTATTTTAACCCACAAATAAAATCAAATTATCATCAACCATATTTTAACTACTATTTTGTTTGATTTTAACGACTTTTCGAATATTTTCCCTAATATTAAATAATTGAATCTTTTTAAATGTATGTTTCAGTCGTTAATTTTTTCTGTACAATAAATAAGCCATGAATATTTGCAATATATAAATGTTTAACAAGTTTTTAACATATTCGTTTGAGAAATTTAATCTACATAAACTAAAAACTGATGCGATGAACTAAATATTGATGAAACATGACTAATCGAAACCAGTGCGCAGTTCAGAAAATTAACGTAAGTACTCGCAGCATACGTGTCTATCGCTATCACAGCATGCGTTATCTTTTTTGATTATTGTCATTACAATTGTCATTCGTATATGCAACCCTCTTGTAACCCCTAAGGATAGACCATTTTCCTGTTGGCATGTACCCGGTCCATACGTCACACGATGAGAGCCTCTTCACAGGCTCAATTTAGTTAACAACATTTGGGTGCACAGCGTGGAATTAGCTCCCCGCCTCCACATTTTAATTACGGCTGTCGTTGTGTCCTCGTTGGTGAATTGAGCGCTTTGTTACCGTGCTCGAAGTTAGTATACGGCAAGAATTATGCTTGTGGAGACATGAGAATGAGAGTGGCGTGTATACGGTGCAGATATGTTTTACTGTATTATTATTATTATTATGTTTATGCAATATGAGCAGTGTTTACATTTTACGTCAGGAGAAAATTTTAATTATTTATGGATCGTATTAAAACAAAGTATAATTTAACAAAAATACATATTGTATAATATCAAGATCCCCACCTAATGAAAAACATGTAAAATTGAAAGTGTTACTACGAAAATTTAATGAGTTTTCCTATAAATAAAGAAAAATTTGCTTTTTTATGACCTTCAATCGTTTGAATAATTGTTACTTAAATAAATGACAAAATAAATGTTTATCTCTTCTAATATACCATAAATTAAAAATATCAAAGTAACCAAAACCGTGTTTTAAAAAAAATTATCAAGTCACGTATAGAAATCACATAACGATTTTGGGTACTTATAAACATTTAAGTGTACAGAGTATTTCTATTACTTTACGAGTATTTGCTTATCACAAGGTACATATATTTTCTGAGCATATTTAAAAAATTACAAGGTCTAGAAAAATAGACATAGTTTTCCTACGTTCTTTGAGTAGTATTCTAAAAATATTCGGTAGTTTCGGAAAAAAGGGCTAAGGGAACATATTTTTAACATATTTTTTAGTATACTTATCTAAAATTACGACAAAAATATTTTTTCGAACTTATTAATACCCCCTCAAACGGCATTCCACAATATATTTAATTGAAGAAGAGAATTAAGCACATCATTTGTACCCCCAAATCTAAAATTTCCAAATAAACATTTTTGAGAGTTACCATTCAACATATGTGCGGGTTAACATATTTTATTACTATGTGAAATTTTGAGTGTTATCGTCGAGCAGTTTCTGGGGAAAACGACTTAGATAGAAATGAAGTTAGACACGTTAATGGTTTTATAGGATTCCGTTTTTCCTTTTGAGGTATGGAACTCTAAATATATAGACCTAATCGATCAAAATTTACAAAAAAACGCGAAATATCAATAGATTGGTAAATATTAAGTATAACGTGTTTAAAATTGGACAAAATATACAGATCTGTCATGATAAAATAGTTCCAGACCACTAGGGGTCAATATTTAGCTATATTTATTAAAGAAGAGCTTTCTCTAAAATAAATTTCATATTTAAAATTATTTATTTAAATTATATTATTATGAATATTTTTGAAGAAAATAGAGGAATTGAGGTGATATTTTTTTAGATAAGGCTAATTAATTTTTACAAAAAAACCTTCCCTATTAAAGAAAAGCTTCTTTCACAGAAATGCGGATACTTTCAAATTTATGTAAATATTTATAAATTTTCCACTCCATTAAATTCCAATAATCTAACGCAAAGCTAATTGTTTCATTCCTTGCAAAAAATGGTCAAAAAATATTATATTCCTCCAATATTAGAATCTGTATATAATTGCAATTTTTTTAACAACCATGTAATTGTCATCGAAAATCTTCACAAATAATTCTTTCTGCTATAAAATAAATCTTTTCCATGATATTTCTTACAAAATTTAACACTTCTTTCTAACTCTGTTTAGGGACAAGCGGATGATATAGTAACATTAATAGAGGTGAACTTAATAGGGGTCTCTGAACATAATACTACGTACTCTTATAATACATAAAAGTATTATAGCATTATATATATATATATATATATATATATATATATATATATATATATATATGCATTATGAGTGTAATTGTTTCATGAATATAGATTAGCATATAACCACCACTCACAAAAATGTTCTATTGACAACGTTAGAAACAGAAGAAAACATCTTAAAATCATGCAGAAGATATCAAATTACTCGCTTGTCAGAATGGACATGACATTTTTAGTTTTCGCACCTTAATTGAATATGAATTAAAGATATTGGGAACTTTTCCAATTGATTTTACTAATTTGCAACTTCTTATATCTCTATTAGTTTACCCCTAACAATCTATAACATTTAAGATGACTTACCTTTGTTGTTATTAAAACGAAATAATGCTCCAATAGAAACAAACTTTCAAAAGTTCGTAAGTAGTTATTGTGATGAGTTAAGTTATTTCGTGTAATTAAGTTGTTGATTCCTTTCATCTTATTTTTTTGAATTTCCGTATTCTTAAATTCTTTCAATAGTCAAACTCTGTAAATAACAAGCCCAAAAACAAGCCCATTTTCATCAAAGGGATTTCGGAATTGCAAACAAATAATAAAAAAATTAATTAATCGATATAGGTAAAAGTCACGAAAAGAGCAAGTCATTTGGGTCCTGTAATATTTTAACCGTAACTACTGTCTTTCGATAGTCAAACTCTATAAATAACAAGCCCAAAAACAAGCCCATTTTCCTCAAAGGGATTTCGGAATTGCAAACAAATAATAAAAAAATTAATGAATCGATATAGGTAAAAGTCACGAAAAGAGCAAGTCATTTGGGTCCTGTAATATTTTAACCGTAACTACTGTCCTTCGATAGTCAAACTCTGTAAATAACAAGCCCAAAAACAAGCCCATGTTCCTCAAAGGGATTTCGGAATTGCAAACAAATAATAAAAAAATTAATTAATCGATATAGGTAAAAGTCACGGAAAGAGCAAGTCATTTGGGTCCTATAATATTTTAACCGTAACTACTGTCTGCTGTGCCGCCACAATTAGTTGTTGGCCACTCGCACGAATAATTCAAGGAAAATACTTACGAGTACATCCTTGTACAAGTCAAATTCAGTATTACCAACCGTTGCGAATTTCGTTTAAGTGAATAATTGCGAATTTCGTAACAGTTCTATTATCCTCGTGTCAGTGGTAAAATTGGTCGAATACATATTGGGTTACACACAAGAAACATATTTTTAGTTACCATTTATACACATAAAAATAATGTTTCTTAATTATTAAGCAATATAGAATCCAAAAATTAACTGTAAAACTACAAATATATATAGTACTAAGATCCTAAAACTAAAAATTCTGTATGTGCTTTATGAAGAAAAAATTGTGCAGAAAAATTAGTAATATAATTAATACATTTAAAATAAAGTCAATTTTAATAATTGTGAAAATATAATAAAAGCAATAATTTGACGAGAAAATACTTTTATAAAAAAAATATAATAAATACCAACACAACCATTCATACCTTCAAAGAAAAAAGTTATGTATAGTCAGCCTCAGCAGCTCGTGCTCGTATCAAAAAGTACACTTAGACCAAAAACAAGGCAACCGTCTTTTTTAATATCGAAAATTGTATCAAAATTCGATAGAGCTTGAATAGCTGAGTATATATATATATATATATATATATATATATATATATATATATATATATATATATATATATATATATATATATATATATATATATATATATATATATATATACATATACATATACATATACATATACATATACATATACATATACATATACATATACATATACATATACATATACATATACATATACATATACATATACATATACATATACATATACATATACATATACATGTACATATACATATACATATACATATGCATATATACATAAGGAAAATATCTGTGCGTAGGGTTACTATATGACAAATGAATGACCTTGTCTATAATGAATGATGTCCTTTGCATTTTCTAGATAAACAAGTACCATTAAAATTAATTTTTCTATAAAAATGCAATACTACACTCTATATAAAATTCAATTGTTTCGTGTCCATTTATTTGTCTTACGGTTGTACTATTAAACCGTTGGGTTATTAGAAGACTACTTCTTTTTTAGTTTTTACTTACTTATTGATAAGTCTGGTAATGTTAAACATTACGTTCTATAAATTTCTATAAATTTGTGAAATTACAGTGATCATAATGCACTATGGGAAAAAGTCTATCCTTTAAAATGCGACTCAGAAAAGTTAAATTCTAATATTTATTCAAACACATTATTTTTATATTTCTAGGTATACGCAATGAAATACAGATTACTTATAATTTTTTCACATCTGTTCGACCGTTTGATGCAGCTTCACTGTTCCCACAGTTTTAAGTCGATGTTTACAAAAATTAGGTACTTCATATTGGGATTTCAATTAATAGGTAGCAAAAAGTTTGAAAAATATATCAATAGGAGATTAGGAGACTTTTCACTTAAAAGTGAGAATTTTTTTTCGAACTCCCGACAAGTTTTATTCCAAATAAAATAATGTCAAAAAGTTTTAAAATTAAATTTAATTCGCCATAAATCTCGAATTATGTTTGCGAAATGATTAATTTCAAAGATAAATATAATTATTTCTCAATTCTTTATTTTTCAATTGTGCATTTGAAATATGTAGAATAAATTTAAATACTAGATGTTGACTAGAAAGTTCAAAAAAATATTTTTGGTTAATTTGTATAAATATCAAGACTGTACAAATACAAGACTATAGAAGATAATGAGTATTTTGACACAAATTTGTATAATTTTGATATTTGCTTTCATTTCTTTTCATTACATTACATATTTTCTATCTCTACCAAGCGGCCCTCTCCAATCTGTCTGATACAATTTCTTTCTTTTATAATTAGAGGAGTATAATAAAGCTCATAAATATTAATACATAGTACATTCTCATTACGACGCACGTTATTAATTAACGTAACATTAATTAATAATTTTTGAAATATTGACAACAAAGGAAATAACAATGTTGAAGCCTAATCAATTTGAAAGCATCTGGTACTACTCGGTTGCCATAAAAGAAGTATATTAGAAAAATTAAATGGCCCACCATTTTCCTGTCAAATCAACTAAATTTGTATGGTGTGAAAATAGATCGATATATATTCAGATATAGCCCAGATCGGATATCACAGATCAAATCATTAATCAAAATATTTTTTGTGGTGGTTTATTTAAATATTTACAACAGCATTGCATTGCTTGTTTTGAATTATATAAATTACAGAATTTGTTTGCCTCTTTTCAGTTTTTTATTTTTACCCAATTGGGTTTTTTGAATCTTTTATATTATCAGTCGTGTTTTTGCAGTCAGTTTTTAACAATTTTGTTTATTTTAATTTTTTTTCAGTTTTACTATCAAATAACTTATTCAGTTAGATATTGGGTGGTATTAGTAAGTAAAACCCTCTACCATAAAGTGAGGTGAATAAGTTGTGGTTTCAGGGAAAAGGAACGGACAAAATTGTATTAAATTTTAGTTATATATGTTGCGCCGAAAAAATCATGTTGAAGACGACGGACAACGATGTCTGCCCCTCATGTATCTGCTCGTTTCGGGTCACTCACTCCCATAGGCAGCACCTCTCACGCCGCGCCTCGCCAACACCCACGCGACCTAGGGCCCCGACTCCGGCTCACACTTGCTAGTGCAAACGGCGTATTTAATAATTAAAATCAATTCTGTATATGGTTAATCCGTAGAACAGCTACAATCTGACGTTCTCTTGTATTTTATTATTCAGATGGTTGTATTTGATAAACGTATTTTATTACTTATATATTTCTTTATTACCCTGTCTTGTTATATTTAAGTACATAATGTCAATTGAATAGTATAACTAATAATTAAGAAAGTTTGCGCTGCAGTTAAAACAAAAGCATCTCTATAAGTAGTGATATTTTTTTGAACACATTGTCGTTCCAATTAACTTTAACATATAAGTTACGTGTATTTTCGTGATTCAAAACCGTTCAATTTTATATCCTACTAGGAAGGTATAGAAAAAACGGACTATTTAATTTAGTTTCCAAAACTAGCTATTTCATATTTTTTAGAATTTGAAAGTACCTATTGTCTCTCGCACCGCTAAGACGAATCTAACGATGTCGTATGTGTTAAAATTCATGAAGTCATTTAAGCTACAGACCGGCCCAAAAAAATAATATCTGTATATATATATATATATGTATATATATATATATATATATATATATATATATATATATATATATATATAATCTGTATGTATATATATATATATATATACAGATGAACATAACCCTCTTCCTGAGGCCGTCGGGTAAAGATATAAGTATCATGATCTATATAAAATTGAGCGTTTAATGCAATACAAACTTATAATTAATATCTACTTTTGAGAAGCCATCTTTCATTTGATAATATCAACCATTTGTTATCTCAAGCAATCATTTGTTATTTTATCTCTTTTATGTGTTTATATCCATTATATAAAATTTTTCAACGTGTTTGTTTTTACAAGCGAAAAGAGGTGAAATTGCATATTTGACTCGCACATATACAGTTAGTTGCATTAAATTGAACCTTTTTTTTATCAATATCTCCAATATCACGCAAGTGGCAAAGTGATAAAAATTGTAGTGTAATCGTAGTCGGACTCAAATTTGTCGAATTTTTACTGACTTAGACATTTTTTGTAAAAATGTTTTAAAACTGTAGAGTAGGTTTAAAAAATCCTTGGGATGAAAAAAATTATGTATGTAAAAAACAATTAATCGAAACTTCTAAATAGAAAAAGTGTAAATTTTTTTTCATTAAATAAAAAGTTATTATGAATTTAATTTCCACCCAAAAAAATGAGAAAATGATTGTACGCAATATATAATTTGAACACAATATTTAACGAGATAATAAAGATATTCAATAAACTCCCTTATAATAGATGTTAAATACGGGCCAATGACGTCATAATCCAGTTGTCTTTTGTATGGGGCGTTTTCGCGCGAAACATAGTCCGTCACCTTTTAAGTTGTTATAACTTTGTAATGAAAAGTCTTAGGTGAAATTAAATACATCGTATGTATTTATTTTCACCTTTTTTTGTTTTACTTAATCTATTTTAGTAATAAATAAATACAGTCAGATACTCTATTGTTATAATGCAATAATCGTATTGTCATTGTGTATTGTTCAAACTATTTGTTTAATATTAATATTTTTTCGCCATCTAAATGCATGTAATCATGATAAATATTTCAGAAACATAGGTATAAACATAGGTATATCTGAAATATTGCGTGAAATGAAAAAAATGTGGCTCTTTATTTATAGTCTCAAAAATTTCTAAATCTGACTATCAAGATAAATACCCTTTAACATGCTTTAGTTTCAACGTCAAAAGATTTTTGAGAAAATATTTGTGGACATTTTACATAAAGTTCTAAAATAAATAGTTTTGTATACCTTATAAACTGCTTTTTCAAATGAAATTTTATGGAATAAACAAAATTTAAAAGAAAATTGAGAAACTTCATTATATTTTCTGTTAATATTTACGCAAGCGTACGCTTTATGACCATGCCAAATTTCAAATTGAAACTGTTAAACGTTTCTGAGAAAAATAACTGTGGCAGATGGTTGTACACCATGTGTTCTTAAAAAGGTACAATATTGTTCTTTTTGATTTATATGACCTTAAATGATACAATTATGTAAACAAAAATGGATAGTAGAGGAATTACTGAGAGCGAAAATTAAAACAATGGCCCGTAATAGGTTAACTACCTTAAAATTCCTTTTAATATGTTAAGTATATGAAACATTTGGGCGTAGTTAAATATTCAGTATCATTACGTAATTAAAAGTACGCATACAACGAACCCTCGAACGATCATCTTTTTCAACAAAACTACGACGCTCTGATTAGGTCAACACGAACGGAATCGAAATAATATTTTTGATCTTATTAGCTATTCATTTTTCGTTATTCTTTATTCAAAATTTTTATACTCTGGATCGTCAATTTTTACAAGAAATAAGACAAATACTTCAATAGTTAATCTTTTTTTATTTTTGTAAATTTTCTGATGATACGCTTCTCAATTTTTTTTCCTGCTCGCGATTTCTACTATTTTTCAAACAAGTTTTATTGCAAAAGATTTTAAATGGTAGATGATTGACTTCCTTATTTTATTTGCCCTCATTTGATGCTTTGTACACATAGTTGTAGAAAATAATTTGTAATTTTTTAAATCTAAATTTGACTAAATTTATGATAGTCAAATTTAGTAATAGATATATATGATATTTATATATATATTTATAACTAAATTTGACTATCATAAATTTAATATATGTATGTTCCGTTCACAAATATAATATGTGTATAATTCATTACTATGGACAACTTCCCTTTATATTAGCTTTAAGTAAAGATATTGTTACATACAAACACCTAATAGATTCTGTAAAAAAATTTCTACTTCAAGTCCCAAAACTCCAACAAATGGACACAAAACTAATGGTCGCTGTAAAAAAATTGTGACGGACTGACATATAATAAATTTCATAAATATTCTTCTCGTCAATTTTAAGTCCTGAAGTTCTAAAAAATCGACATAAAACAAATTTTATGTTGAATATGAACGAAATATTAAAATTTTTAAAAATATTGAATTTTTATAATTCAAAACCATACTAAAAATTACAAGCCTTTTACAACCATTGTACCAATATATAAACAAGGAAAAATGGTCATCCGACCCACATACCCACTTTTTCGATGCAAACAGTTTAAAAAGGGACCGACGGGACAAGAAAAGGGGGTAAACTTTTCTATTAGAATGCGTTTAGGTTGAACGCGACTAAATAAAAAGATGCGGGTATTTCGAAGTTAATACACCATTGGCTAAAGAGTGCAGTTTTGAAGGTCAACAGTTAATATGTTTAACTCGTGTATGTGTTGTAGGAAAATTTCATTTATCATATACTGTAAAACAAGTATTGAATGACCTTAAATTAACACAGATAATAACACTGAAATCCTGTCTTTGTTGGCTACTTTATCTGGGCTGTAATAATTGTATCATTGACACTTTCGATGACGTAGACTAATGAGCGATCTGAGAAGACGTAGAAACAACCACCAACAATGAGACTTAATACATATTAGTCCAATGGGGAGTCTAAACGAAAGCTTTAGTTTAGTAACTAGCAGATTTAAAGGCATCGCCTTCTGTCCGCAACAAGTTTCCGTAGTATAACAGAGAATCTTTATTATTTCGTCATGTCTGTCCGTTAGTTACTGTCTCACAATTTCTACAGATTTTACAGACACATGTGCGTTTAGTTTTGCAACCAGACGTTTCGGTTTTTATGGAAATGTTATTTAATGTTGAAATACCTATCTGATATAATATATATATATATATATATATATATATATATATATATATATATATATATATATATATATATTACATTAGGTAGGTATTTTAACATTAAATTAAAATTCCATTTAACAATTTTTAAACACAGTTTACAAAGTATTAAATATCCAGGTGCCATACAATACAATATCCTATATTAACGACTATGGATTTGAAAAATCTGAAAAAAATTCTAATTACTAGCGGTTTATTGGAACTTTCAAACGAAATTATTTATTTTTCCTTCCGTCGGCCATTTTAAGAGATAATGATGCGTACGGCACCTTGCTTTAGACGTCTTTCGACAGGCACTCGACCAAGTTAAAGGGTATTGTATGAACGTTTGTATGTATGTAAATATTTTTGACTATTCGATCCTAGTATCTAAACTACAACACCGATTTTGAAAAACAAGGTGTCTATAGATTTGCATTGTTCATATAGGTATTCTAGTCTATATTTTCTTTAGTTAAAATCAATAGAGCTGAAAGGGCGGAATATCAAATATTTTTATTGCTAAATTTAAATTCAGGTGACATATCGCATTTAAGAATACGAGCCGTCATATGGTCTCCAATTATACAAAAATTACGTTAAAATCACATCGATAAAATTAAAGGTCTAAATGAGAAATAACAATGGTGCTTATTATATGTATATATGTATGTACGCATATATGGGCCGTATGTTTCCTCTTAACCCTTGAAAGTATCCTTCGATTCGTCTTGAGCCTAAGATATGTATAATAAATAATAAACAAATTCTATATGGTGGCCATAGAACATTACATTTTGGTCCATTTTTTCCATTAAACTTCATTATAATGAATGTCAAATGGAAGAATTTTGAAAGATCACTCCAAAATATATATGCAGTATCCGGGAACAATAAAAAAACAGGCGCTGCTTGATGATAATTAATTGAAATTTAAATAAAATGAAAAAGGTGTCTTTTTAGAAAACTCAAAAAAATATTTATTATTACATATGACTCTTTTTTGCACACAAGATACTTTTACGCCAACATATGTCCCACAAAAACCTGCGAACTTATATATCTATATTACGTAGCACAGTATCGCACTCAATTTATTTATTTAATAAAATTTAATATGACTGTCATAAATGCAATAAATTATATTATTAATGTACTCTCATATTATTATTCCGTGGAAACCATTCAAAGTATAACTTTTCACAATTTGTAAAATATTACACGGAAAATTTTTATCAGTAACAATTATTTAATTTATAATTTATTCATTCAACGCACATAAAAATTATTGCGCTTACTGCCTAAAATATTTTTTGTTTTACTGTAAACACATTCACATTCTTCTAATTTCTTAAATTTTTTACGTATTCAAACATCTGAGTATTTCTTTTGATTTTATTAGAATTTTCACTAATCCTTTCTCATAAAGTTTGTTCATCAATGCATTCATTTGAGTATGCATCAGATTTCAAGCAACTCCAAAGAAAAAAATCCTAATGGCATTGCTCGTCTAAATACTCACTTGTATGAATATCGACTTGAAAAGACTCTACACTATGCTACCACCATATACCTCTGGCTACACTCGAAGGTAAATTGGATGTAAATTATTCTACCGTATTTCGCAAAAATAAATAATTTTCTGGCATCATTCTGGTAGGTAGGAAATGCGAGCTGATTAACCAAAATTTCCGCACATACATGTAAATTGTAAATCATATGATTCCAGTAGTATTTGTTACACCCACCAAATACACTACGCTGCATAAAGGTGCTTTTATCTGACTATAAAGTATATTGAACAAAGATAGCAATTCCTCATTCCTGCAAATGAGTCATTGATGAAAAGTACGATGATGGCTGAAATCTTTTTCTCTTGGGTAACATGATAGTGAAACAGAGCCTGACTATTTCCTCTGAGCGTACACCAAGCAAGCGTTTTAGATAATTCTTATATTTCGGTAGTTTTGTATTATTTGTTAGTAGCTCATTCGCATGAATGTCAAACATGGCAGTCAAACAAACGCTGCGAGTAGGATCTTCGCCAAATGCATCAAGGGATGCTTGTTCTCCCACGTGATATCTTTTACCAATTGGGCGCCCTTTTTATAGGACACTAAGTGACCAGCACCATGTACTTGATCAGCGAATCTTGGGATTACCCATTTATTTGGTTTTCTGGCACGATTTGAATAGATAGCCGTATACCTTATACTCGTCTGCCGAGCATTGCAACTCCATGCACCTAAACAAAAAAGCATGTCATAACATATAATAACACATTATAATAATTAACAAAATAATAATTATGAATTAACAAAAACAAACATTAATACTTTAGAAAACTGAAGTACATTAAAAACGCAGATAAATTATTAAATTTTAGAATTATTCGATGGATGCAAAGCGCGGCATTTGAGTATTTTTGTTACTACGTAAATAACTAATACATGTGCTCTGCTGAATATATTTTGATAGGTGAATCGCCGAGTAGAGATCCACTAGTTAAAACTTTGTTGATTTCATGTAAGTACAACATCATATTAATACATTATTGCAGTGATTTTTTTTTGCCTTAAAAAACATAATTCAACTAACTGTTTAAATTAATAAATTCCAAAACAAAGCATGTCTCTTTTCAGAATAAGAATCATAAACAATTCTGAGCTTATTTATTTCTTATTAATATAATAAATATATGTTATTGATTTTCTCTATGATCTATAATTTTTTCTGCTTTAAGTATAACAAAAAACATACCAATAACCGTCCGTATACTCACATTAATGTTATTTGTACTCATTCTTCTTATCAACGCGATATTAGTTTCCGCAATGGTATAACGTGGTATATTCCGTCTTTCACAATTTTAGATCGCTATCCCCTTAATTTGTGTTACTTGGGAAATTTAATTACACTTCCAGTCTTTAATTGCAATTTTGAAAATCACGGGAAAACACAAAACAGTTGGCACGTACACGCATGGATACTTACGGTACGTTTTACTTTGACGATACTTTTTAACCGACTGATAAAAGTAAATAAATTTATGAGGTGATCGCTGATAACGGTATCTATATAGCTTCTGATCATTTTTATTGATAAAAGTGCACAAATCGGTAAATATTTATAAATTCCTTTGGAGTTAGGCCATACCAAGTATTTACAAAACAGGGTAACATACATACAATTAATTGGTACAATAACATAGTCATTTTTAAACCGTTATTTTTATTTAATTTGGAATGCACGCGAATACATTTCCGCTATCCACTATCCGAACCGATACCTGCTACTACCTGCCCGTTCGACATCGAGAAGTTTTGCAAACATGTCTTAGTGCGTGACTTTTGTTGATTAATTTTTAATTGTTATTCCTATATAACTGAATGCCTTCATAATTAATACTACATACCATGCTTTACTTTTTTATTAAACATTTCATCAAAAGTTCTTTAATTTTTATGGCCAGATCATGCAACAAATAATACATACGAACATACTTTCTTAATTTACGTTGTTAGTGAGATTTGGATTTATTTAATAGATATAAATATCTGTAAACATTTTATTATAAATGATATATAGATATTCTTAAGAACCCTTTTACAGAACTTTTTTAAATTTACAATTTTTTTCATATATTGTTGTAATGGGTCGTGAAATTTATAAACAATATAAAGCAAAAAAGCACCTATGATAAAAATAAAATTGATAAATACTAGTTTTTTAACATAAAAATATGCTTTCCCTTTTTTAAATCTGTTGATTTGAATTATACTGAGAATGATTCTTGTTCTCTAAACAGCTCAATATTGTTTCAAGCACTATTATATTATATAGTCCGATGTTAGCCATTTTCATGATTCGGAACGTATCTTGGTCATGTTGCTAACACTCCACCATGAATTTGATAGTTCCGACTGTCTTTATATGTTTTTCGGTTTTGGGAAAGCTTTTATTGAAGGGTAATTGATTAAAATATTTCTTAAGGAAGATAATACAATTATATATATATATATATATATATATATATATATATATATATATATACATATTATAATTGTTGTAGGTAGATGTAATAACTAATTACAGAATTGTGATAATTTTAACTCCATAAATTTTTATATGTGCCTAACCTTGAAAATATTCATATTTTTTTAAAAGTTCCTATTATGATATCCTTTTGAGTTTATAATAGAGTTTCATGTCAGAAAACATGATAATTAACTGTAACATGGTTTTTCTAATTTTCAGATGGGACCACCACTGAAATAGCAACAGCGGGATAAAAATGTAATGATATTAGCTGTTAAGGTTATCAGGAATATACCAATGTGAAAAAAACGTTAAAAAACCCGATCAATGAAATATCGAAGGGAATATTGGAGTACTAAGTAAAGAATACGTCTCAGTCTCCCAAAGATCTTGTGTCTGTTAGATTTAGGCTCAAACCAGTATTTGGTGAAGAGCTGGAAAATTGGTCGTGGGTTATTGCACTGATATGAATGAAATGTTTTATGGACGAAGAAATGGCGATATCCGACGTATGGCTATCCAATTGACCATTTCTAGTCGCAGGTGTAGAACTTTTTCTATTAATAAAGGTATTATAAAGAAAGAACGGTTATGTAAATTTGTTTTACGTAGATATTCAAATTTATCAGTATAACCTCCACAGGGCATTTCATTTGCTAGAGTTGTTTCGAAATGTATGAACTCACTTTAGCAAAATTCAACATGGTCTGCATAGACTGCAATGTGGATGAACCATGTTCCCTCATTGTTCAAAATAAGATAATATGTTCTAAAAGCATAAAACAAGTAACAACTATAGTCAGAAGAAAGGAATGTTCTGATGGCTGTAATAATATTTACGAATGCGTCTGGTAACTTTGTTTCTCTTTTAATTATTTAACCTTGTAAGAAGTAGTTTACGATTTTGATTTTTAATATTGGTCCTCTCAATTCCCAATTCATTTTTTCCTCACGACAAAACGGAGGAAGTATACGCGTTTAGAGTGAGTGATTGTTTGTTTGTTTGTTTGTGCGTGCAATCCAATGTTCCAATTTTTGGAAACTCAAAATGGTTTTACCGCTTTAAATACGGGTTTTCTGTATAAACGTTTTAATGGAAAAGTATAAAATTAAAAATTTTTACATTTACAAATATGTATCGATATGTACAGATTCGCAAAAATATATTTCACTTTTATCTAATTTTGCACGAACCAGTTTTTTTATTTTTGCTTGGGGATAAGACATTTCCCAAAATAAATATTATCCTATATGTTGATCCGCATAGTCAGTTATCATCATACCAAATTTCATCAAAATCCTTCTAGATACTGCCAGTTCAAAATACTTCCAGTTTTAGTAAATAAATATTATTTACTTTTACAAGAAAAGTAAACGTAAATGATATTTATTTACTAAAAGTGCTAATGATTTGAAAACTTTTTACCAGTTTATGTCGACAATTTCTTGAATTTCTGAAAGAATTCTAAAGAAACGAACAAGTTTTACCTATGATTTTCAGATTAAGGATTGAGGTCTTGTTTAACAATTTCTAAATATGAAGGTTATTAAGGAAAAAATGTACAGTTGACCAAGAGTAATATAATAACAAATTTTTAGCTAAGTTTAATATAGTTAATTCTGAAATAAAAGAAACTCCATTGAAAGAAATTTGAATATTAAAAAGTCAACCTTTTGTGATACAAATTTTCTGTATTAAAATGATTAAGAAACCTCATGCATCTGTCAGTATTAAAAAGACCATATATTACTTTAGCTGTTAATTATCTAAGCCAGTTTACTAATAGTTATTCAGACATACATTGTCCTTATGTAATACTTAGTATAAAATATTGAAATAAAATAAAAAACCATTATCTAAAATATGTTAAGGCTAAATTAAAATAAGTAAGTTATGTGGTTGCGGATTGGGCCAGTAACTTAATATATAAGAGGCGTTATACTAGTTTTTCTTTTATGATTATTGGTTATTTTACATTTTGTTAAAGTAAAAAAAAGGACAATTGTTCTTTTTAGTACTGATACCAAATACAAGGCTCTCCCGGTAGCAACTGGCATCCAATATTTATCGACATCAAATGTCTAAACTTAAATATATTACGTTACATTTTAGCGCCAGCTTGTTGCAAATAATATGATAAATAGTATATATTTTCTTACCATCATCTATGAACAAAATGGTTCCAGTAAGTAATGAAAATTTATATCTGAATTAGACATTGTTACAAATTAGTTTTTATTTATTTTCAATAACTTTATGTCTTGATAAGTGATGGTGTTACAGCACATAAGATTATTCTTTTCTTTATTCCTTTCATATTAGTACGCTGCCGTTTATTGTCATACTATGTAACATATTTGTCACCCTTCATACACATAAAGTATTCTTTCTATATGAGATAACCAACGTGTTTCAATAATTTTTCACAATATATTATCTATTATATTTTTCATAGGTTTAAAACCATGGAGCGCATTTCAAAAATTATAAGATCAACGATAATCGATATTGTTTTCCTAGAGCATTTGCATAGGCTTCTAAAAAACCGGATTTATTCATAATTTTTGGTTGATTACCTTCGAAAATAAGATGTAATACCAAAAATTATGAAAAAAATATATTTAGAAACCTGATAGCCAATTCTATCAAACGCTACTCCACACTTCAAGTGGATTAAAAAAAAATTAAGTAATTAAATCAGTCTATACAAAATCAATTAGTAATAAAATATTTCGAACAATAGAGAAAATAGCGTTACAAAGTATATTTTAGTTTGTATCCATTTCGTTTACTTAGTGGAAAAAAATTATGACAATAATTTTTTTGTTAGAAATACTAATTTGGTGTATAAAATACAATATACATAAATGTATATTTAATAACCGAAAAATTATTAAATTATAAACAACAATTCTATACACCCATAGGTACTTTTTGGCAATTGTATGTGGGCATGCATATAATAACAAAATTTTAGCTAAGTTTGATATAATTTAATTCTGAAATAAAGGAAACTCCATTGAAAGAAATTTGAATGTTGAAAAGTCAACCTTTTGTGATACAAATTTTATGTATTAAAATGATTAAGAAACCTCGTGCATCTGTCAGTATTAAAAAGGCCATATATTACTTTAGCTGTTAATTATCTAAGCCAGTTACCCAGGAAACCTCAGTGTAGTAAGAGCTATTACTGGAGTCACCCGCGTTTCAGTATGCATGCGACTCCAATGATACTCCCTTTTAAGTCATCTATTGGTAGTTATTCTTTTTTTTACCAGTTTTGTCACTACTCTCCTGTGGGAAAAGACTAAATAGATAATTATACACAAATACATGTGTATATATATATATATATATATATATATATATATATATATATATATATATATATATATATATTATGGTACATTTTATAGTCATAAGTCTTTAAATTAAGATTTAGTAACTGTTATTATTTTTCAATTGTGAAGTCGTGTTTTTAGTTAACAAAATGAATATACTATTCACAGGAATATACTAAGTCTTGAATTTTTACGGCACATGTATATTAATATTAGTTCCTTTTTCTTTAATCTATTCCAACGACTCAAAGCACCAAAATAGAATCTTTTATATTTACGTAATATGTACATATTCCAGAAATCATAATTTTATATCAAATTTTCATTTAAACTTTATTCCCATTAAGTGGAGTCATTAGATATTGTAAAATTTGATATATATTTTTAACAAATTACTTTTAATACAATCGTTTCAATTTTCATATATCTGGCATTGTATAATCATAATGATAATATTCCAGCGAACCATACCTGAACCTACCAATGCCGCTCTCGCAACAATCTCTTCATGAGCGTAATATTTCCGGTATGATAGCATCAAGCGATAATAAAGCACACTATTCGCCATCAAGGCCACTGTTGCGGCCCGTAATTAGGGTGTGGAGGCGAAGATCTGATCACACGCTGCGCACCCGGATATTATTAACTAAATTGAGCCTGTGGGAGGCTCCCTTCGATTAACGTATGGGTTGGATACATGCCGATGCGACATTAATTTGCTCTAACGAATACAAGAGGGTTGCAATTATGAATGATAATTGTAATGAGGGTAGAGCAAAAAATATAACGGATGCTGTGAAAGCGAGAAAAACGTTATCTCTGCTATCTGAAATGGACACTGGTGTTTAGTTCTCTCTTCACCTCTCATGGTATCAGTTTCGGCTAATCACAATCGGATTTTAGTGTAATGTGATTACATTTTGAAGTGCCAAAAACATTTTTAGAAATGGGTTTAAAATGAAGGAGTTATGTTTCTATGCCATAAACAAAAAAATTGTGTGTTCTTATTTCCATGATTTTTATTTTTATATACTTTAAAATAGAAAAATATAGTAGCCCAAGTACGATTTTGAATACGCAAAATGAAAAATGTACAAATCCATTAATTCTGTTTTCCATAAATAAAGTTAAATAAGTGTGCTCGCTAAGCACTAATAAGAAATTTTATCAGTTTCTTTTCTTGACTAAAACATTTAAATTTCAAAGGAAAGTAAAAAAAAGTAAAGTGCTGAGGTATAAAAATAAAAATTACGCTCCTTTATAGAGGAAAAAAAATATTTTAATCTTTAATTATAAAAAGAAATCTTGCATTTTTTTATGAAAAGTCAGATCAGTTTCCCATATTAGTGTATGATTTATTTCCTTCAATGCTATTTCTATGAAACTCTTTCAACCGGCAAGATAAAACACAGTGCGGAAGGACACATCCTTTTGCATACAGATATAACATATTAATCCATAAAACTTATAGGCACGACAAAGGATATTCATTTTGGCAACACGGAACGAATGTCAAGGTTAGTTACAGGTTTAATTAATCAAAAATAATTTAAGAAATGGCTGAAAATAAAAAAAAAACATCGTTAATGTTTATTTTTTAATAAACATGTTTTCCGTTTCTCAAAATGAAAAATAATGCAATCTTTATCAGATCACTTGGTTGTCGGTCCACCCGTCCGTCTATCTGGCAAAGCCCTTTTTTTGTCAGAAATAGTTTTAGATATCAAGTTTAAATTAATATAGACCTATAATCTTAAATTACAGTAAACATTTTTAATTTTCGTGGTCCGTGCAGTAAAAATATATGGTCCTTTAAAGCGTATTTTTTCTTCATATGATAGTATTACTGATGATCAAACCCCATAGGGCACTTCCGGTCGACGTATAATCTTGAAAAGCGGCATTATAGGAAATCTCATTAATTTTTTTAATTTTTTCCTTAAGTAAAGGGAAAATAAAAAAACCATTCCTAATTCTTTTTGGAATTATATATTTTTGTAATTAGTTCCTTTTTGTACCTTTAAAATATGCATTAAGCTATATATTTACGTTGTTAAATATTTATTTTCTAAAAAATGTAATTAGAAATGCTATGTAGCCCCATATATTATAAACAAAGTAAATTATTGGTGTACTTTATATGATATTTTATAATAAAAAATTCTAATATATATATATATTAACATTTCATAAACCTGAAACTAATAATATTAACCAAATTAGTAGTCAAAGAATGAGACAAGTTAATGGAAACAGGGAACGCTTGCGACCAATTTTCAAAACGATAATTTTTTTTTGATCATCAAAATACATCGCTACTTAACCATCATGAAAATGGCAAATTGTTGGATAAAGAAGAAAGTAATGACAGTGTGGAAACTGATGAAGGAAATTTTAGAGCCCTTCTAAAATTTCATATAAAATCTGGTGACATAATATTGCAGCATAATTTAGACTTCTAAATCTAACGCTACATACATCAACAAAACTGTGCAAAATTAGCTGATTGATATTTGCAAGGAAATCATTCAGGTAAGTATTTTACAGAATGGGAAGGAAGAAATTCTTTTCAATTTTATTCGATGAAACACCAGATATATCACATATCTCACAGCTGATATCTTCACAATGAAAGAAGATTTTGTGACTTTGTGTGATGCTTACAATACCCTTAGATATGATGAAATTGATGATGGGGATAACCATACAGACAATATAGAGCCTCGGTTGACAGGTGTAGCGCTGACGAAAATACTTAAAAATCTCTGTTTCAAATTTAACATAAATTTAACATGGTGTGTAGTATATATATATATATATATATATATATATTAATATATATATATATATATATATATATATATATATATATATATATATATATATACATGTATACGTATGACGAACTTTGTCACACCTATGGTGTTTCTCGTAAAACTGTTCACTGAAGCCGTTGTGTGTTCTATGGAATCTTTAGCATTGCCAAAATTAATTCTATTATATAACTATATTCATCTAACGCCACAGGTAAACAGTTTTTGAAAAACAGAAGAGCTTACCTGAAGACCTCAACTTTTGACCTTATAAAACGCTAATTAGATGAACGATTTCTATACAAATTTTTGTCATCGTATCTCTAAATAAGTATTGGCAATAGACTTGGAAAAAAGCGGACATTCGATACTTCAAACCCTTCAAATTCTAAACATTGGAGGTGTTCGTTTTACTCCAGGTCAAAACACCATAAATCACGGACTAGATACGATAAAGTTAAAACTTTGATTAGTTTAGTAAATATTTAATACCACGCGATCCTCTTCTCTGTTCAAGTGAAACTAAGAAGTATTCATTTTATATTCTAGCCAGGTTGCGCTCATCTATCATAGGTTATCAATATAGTGATCTTTGTAGTACTGGTTAATTTTTATAACCATATTAATATTAACTAGCGTGACCCGTGCGAAGTCTTCGCATTATTATTTATTCCATTATGAAGCTCAGATGACAGATCAAACAAATATTTTACTAAAATTGACATATAGAGGCGCAAGTATCAAAAGCATTGAGCTAAAGCGCCACTTTATTTATACGTGAGTGGATTTGAAATTAAACAAAAATTTTACCGACCGTCAATCATATTGACGTTGAGCCGTTAGATGGCAGCATTGCTGTTTTGTGTAAATAATTTTAATAATTAATTAATTTGCAAAAACAATAGCAATAATAAATTGTTTAGTTGTGGATGCCGGTAGAGCAAGCAATTATCTATAAAATGATATATAATTTATGTGGATTAGTTGTGAGGTTTTTTCTAAAAAGGGAGAGTAACATCTTAAAACCTTAGCGTATTAATATATTTGATGATTATGCAGTAACTTACATATCATGTTAAAGTAATGTAGACACTTTAACATCTGTTAGTTTCTTTACACTTTATCGCAAATATTTAAAAAAGTTACTTCATCCTTTTTCGCACAAAATGGTACAAAAATTAACCGTAAAAACATATGTACTTAATTTATTTATAAATCTTCAATGAACTCACGTATATAGTTGTCGTTAATATAACTTTCAATAGGAGCGATACATCCCGACTTCCTTCAACTACATGTGTGTCGGGTTACTGACATCGCGGCTATTTTTTAAGCTGACACTTGTCTTTCTAAATCTATATAAATATATTGTTTGATATTTACGTCAATTCGTAACGATATTTTATTATTTTTTTAGAATGTTTAAAATTAAAATGTTCTTATGGGAACTTTGTTCAATATATGGCCTTGCACTTAATTTTCTTTAAATATTTTACTTAAAGTATTTATCTTGCACTTAAACACGTTGCAACTATGAAGTGGCATGTGCGAAAACGAAGATTTGCACAGTATTAAAAAAAAACAAGGCACATGCGCGACCATAAACAAGAGAGACATATCAAACCGAGCGAATAAGACAGTCATTGTGAGTGACTAGCATTCCTAGTGAAAGTTTAGTATTAATTTTGTTATGTGCTGTATGTATATCAACAGGATGTAACATTTATAGTTAATTAATATCTATTTCTGTCTCTCTCTCTCTCTCTCTCTCTGCCGTTTTAAATCTTACTATATATTTACAGATCAAGGTTTAAATCGAAAGTTTCACTTCTGCCACGTGTATTGGGTTGCACGTGCTTGATAGTTTTTTTCTTGAAACTTTATACTTACCGTAAGCTAGGGCGACTTATATATTTAATGCACTAAAAATAAACTTAAAAAAGTATAAAACGGAATATGGGTTCCAAATTTTCTGTTTCGTACTTTTATGAGTTTTTATTATTATTGCATAAGATGGCCATACATCCCCTCTTCGTCTTCTGTCCCGCGACAAGCGTTTAAGTGGGAAATCTAATTTTGCTGTTATTATTATTATACATACGCTAGATTTTAAATTTACATGTTATGTCTATAAAAAAAGATCTCCACAGTCGGAAAAACAAAAAAGTGATTCTGTAAATGTTCAGTTTTTACCAAATCTTCTTAGAGAATATTAAAAAAAATAAACGTTGTCAAATAACAATGGAAAGAACGAACTCGAACTGATATAATGATATTAGGCTAAAATATATTTTCTTGCACTTAAATAAAAATTAATTACTCACCACGTAATTTAATAAAAATGCTAATTAAATAACAACTGAAAGAGAGTCTATATCAATAACCTCGCGTGAAGAATAGCTGATATCAGCTGTGCACATATTTTTATGCGAATAATATTTTGTCAGCAAAGTTACGACTACTGAAATCGAAAGAACTTCGTATGAGATATATTACAAGAGCTGAAATCGAAAATTAATATCATATTATTCTATTTATGTTAACCGATCATTATGTCTTTATTGTTTCTAATTTGTAAAATTTACAAGCAACGCACTTGTTGCCATGTCACTTCACATCGAACAAACATTGTATCTTCCATTTTATGCGCACACACGTTGTTATTGGTTAAATTACATTGTAGGAAAAGAAGTAATTTTGGTATCGCGGGAGGTATATATAACATTTTTAAATTAAGGTCCGTCTTCAAAAATTTGGGACCCATATTCTGTTTTATACTTTTTTAAGTTTATTTTTAGTGCATTAAATATATAAGTCGCCCTCTAGCTTACGGTAAGTATAAAGTTTCAAGAAAAAAACAATTAAGCACGCGCAACCCAATACACGTGGCAGAAGTGAAACTTTCGATTTAAACCTCGATCTGTAAATATATACATATATAAGATTTAAAACGGCAGAGAGAGAGAGAAAAATAGATATTATGAATTCATTCTCATCATGCTTACTGATATATATTTAACAAATTCTTTAAGTAAACGGATCATAAAATTTAAAAATATGAAAGCGAACATAAGTAACATTGTCAATAAGAAGACCATATAGAAGAACTGTATAAAATATTATATTAATATCATTTGTTCAAATATTAATCAATATTTTTATAAATATGGAAAAAAAATTCCTTTCACGTAAGGACCTGTTCTCGCGGTATTTATGGTAATTTCAACAACCTTCACCTTTTTACACTTTGGTACTATTCATAAAAAAGACTAGTGTCGGGGAAAAATATCGCAGCAAAATAAAAAGCTGCCAAAGCATACGATATCTAAGTTTCAAATCTAATCAAAACTTTCCCAGGGACGTCTTGTCGATTTTATTGATGTTGAACGTCGCATGAAGGAAAGTTATAAAAACGTTGACATGATGCTGGACATAGATATTGGTAACGAATGGTAAAATCTAATATTTTTTGACTCTAAGTAACATAACCCTTACGTATTTATTTTATATAAATATTGCCTCACACAGCTTCGATACCTGCTGGCTTTCCCGTATTTATTTTGCATGCATACAAGCATTAAAGGAGTAATGGATTTTATACACGTAGCGAATTATAAGCTGCCATCGTTAATAAGCCCATTAATGGCTTAGTTTATACATAAGCTTTTAAACCTTTCTGGTGCGCGAGCACTCCATTTTGGAATTTTCCCTAATTTATGCAAAGCTCTTCAGCCAATTGGTGACTAGTAATTCCAGATAATTCTTTGTTTAGGTGTCGTTCACTCGTTGTTCATCGTTCATCATTGCATATCTAATTCAACAAGGGGTACAGAACGACGTTCGCCTTCAAGGCCATAGTTCCCGTTATTGAACTCCTGAACCAAATTTTCAGCGTTTCATGAGATGTCGCTAACTTGCTCATCTCAACATATATAACGTACATTGTTTGTACTGATATTACCATCGTGATCCGAATGGAAATTCTAAATTAAAAGTATCCATAAAATATGTCAAGTTAAATCCATTTTTTTATGTAATACACTTGAAAGCCTCCCGCTGTTATTAACCTAGTCTACTTCTGGTTAATTTTACTCTGCATGTAATACTCTAGCATCTACTAAATACAATATGGGGCTAAAATGTTATTATCATTTACAATATTTGCATGATAATGCAGTTGTTTTACAGAAGTTGTGTTCAGGTAGCGTTTTTAGGGTTCAGTACATGAAAAGGAAAAGCACAGCTGTTTTTTTTTCAAAAAAACGCTTGACGAGGAAACTTTAAAGTAGCATAATAATAAAAAATATGAATCCGCACATATCTCAAAATTTGAAACTCAAAAATATTAATTTAAAAATTTTCGGGGGCAAGTTTATAACACCAATTTTTGTGAAATTCCATGTATAATGTTGAGTATTGTTTAAAAGAGCTAGTTACGAGAGTCTCAAAAATATTTTATTTATTATTTTAAGTATTTTATCTTCACAGATATACTCGCATGACGAATCTGAGTGCTAATACCCATAATTTTTCTTGTTAAGTCTTATACTTAGGCTCCACAGGCTTTGGCAGAATTCACAGTTTAACTTTATGAAAATATGATTCCTTCTATTGATTGATCCATTCCTTTATGAAAATACGAGGTAGTTGCTTTATTATATACGTATCATTACGATTTATTTCTAGTATAAAGTGTTCATACTTTGTGTTAAGATCATTTAAAGTTTTATGATCAACATAAAAGAAAAAGTATGTTCTCAATATTCGGAAAAAGTAATTTTTTCGGTTTGTTTCATTATTATTGATGTGAACTATCTCCATGTTTACGGTATTACAAGTAGGAAATATTATTTAAGTAACGTAGAAAAGAACGATCGAAGTAGGAAATCTACCCGAGTGAGTGAACCCTTAGTGTCCACTCATAATTAATTAGTCTATATTTAGGATGTACTTATTGTAAAATGTTAGATATATTCTCTAATTCCTGATTATCACATTTGAATTTAATGATTTTAGTGACTAGGTGATAGGTTTGTTTCAGTGCTTCTAAATTATCTTAAGACAATAAAATGAAGACATACAGATTCTTTTTATATTTGATCACACAAACTTACCATTTATTTGCAGTTAAGAACATATGATGCAATGGAACAACCTGCCTGTAATTATAACCATGAAAATAAAGAATCTATTATTGTTCAGCTAATATTGCAAATAAGAAAATTTTCTAGAAAATAATTTATACTATTTAAATTAATTTTATTGATGTATTTTGTCGTAATATCGAAAGTATATTACTAAAATATTACTGAAGAATTTTAATATGTAATTATATTGCAAGAAATGTTATGAATTAGTAATATTTGTAAAAAAGCAGGTTAAAAACTGCTACTTGAACGCGTCTTCTGTAATAATAACTGAAACCTTGTGCAAAATATTTGTTGGTTAACAAGTTTTTGAGCCATGTATTTAATTTTGTAGGTGTACAGAATACTATATTACGAGGTGTATAATATTTCATTACGCAGAATATTTTGTGAATAGGTCGAAGTAATAGTACTTAATGATGGTAATATGCTGTTAAATATGAACTATTCTATGTAAATGTTTTGCTTGGATCATGACGTAAAAACGGTTACGGAAAATGTAAATGCAAATTTCTTCAAGCGAATTGAAATACAGGTAAGTACCTTCTATAATATACTGAGATACATTATACATTTGTGTAATACAACGCGTCGAGTAGCTAAGCACTGCTTTGTGATGCTAATGCAATTACGTCCCCATATATAATTATTAGTAAATAATTTCCATGCACAGAAAAACCAATTCTACATTTTTAATATATATATATATATATATATATATATATATATATTAATATAGTTATACTTTTCAGATCATATCTAACTTCCTATTTACGGTCGCATATACAGAAATGGAATTCAGGAAGAAATGTTTAATAACTGTCTATTTAATACTTAATTTTCGAAAAAAAAATAGGAGTAAAATTAAAACATTGTGAAAGGCAATCTAAAGCTTATATTATTTATAAGCAGAATACTTCGGCTTTTATCACAACCTGTATAATGCTATTGCTTTTGACTGGCTTTTGTCTCTGACTGCTTGAAATATGGATAAAAACGTAAAATTTATATTAAATCGCGATTGAATATTGAAATACTTTTCTATGAAGTATCATTTTGCCGATTTAGTAAAAGTATTGCCCCATCTATGAGCGTGATGTTGATCTCAATTCATATTACCGACTTATAAACACGCACCGAGTTTCATGTTATCAAATCTATTCTACTTATCATGTTAAATATTAGTCTGTGTATTTTGTGCATTTATCCTAATCACAAATAATAACTGCACCGAGTTTCATAAAATATATTAAAGGTCTAGTGTGTCAAACACTAGCTTCTTAGTAAGAGCGAAAAAACCATCCATTTTGACAACAATAGAACCATTGTCAATGTCTGTTAACAGTTTATTTTTAATTTATTTAGGCAATGGCTACACATTAAAGAAAGAACGAAGCATTGATTTTTTTTTATAATCGTTTCTAAAAACTGATTATGTATTCTATTAGATTTTTTTTGTCATTTTTATTTCTAATTAATAATTCTTGACATTTTAAAAATATAATATATTCCCATTTATGAATATAGCATTTTTTGTTTCGTGTTATAGTCGACGAATCGAATTTTCTTTTTTTTCTTTTCTGATTGTTAAGTAATTAATTATTTCTTCCTTATATTCTAAAACATAGTAGCTTTTTTAAGAATTATGTTTTATCTCTGTAATGTCGGGTCCATTTTAGCCGGTCTCCTTTAGGGAGCAAAATTATATGTCACTTTATTAAAATAATATAAATTTACCTTTTTATCATAATTTATAGGTACTTATGATATCGATATGTATAACCAATTGAAATGTTTCAAATATATATTTATATATATGTCAAATTATTGCGTCCACATATTAATTTATGTAATAATAATGAAAATGTTAATAAGAGCCCAGCTCGACAGGAAATGATATGAAGCTTTATTTAAACAAAAAAAAAATAACACCGTCTCTTTTCTAACTCTGGCCAAAAAAATTGTATACCAGATTACCCTCATACTGATACTCACCCTAATACTGATAATGCCCCCTATATATTACAAATAAATATAAAAGGCAATACACTTGAAATCCTATAAACATTAGAAATAAACAAACATAAAAAAAGACCCCAAGGTTAATATATTAAATGAACAACTAAATATAATATCATCACCCATACTTAATATCTTCTAGACATAATATAGTTAGACAACATCGATACTACAGTACTCTTCAAATTATTTCAGCCCAACTACACGTCTAAATATAAATATATATAAAGGAAAAAAAATAAATAAAAAGCAATAAAAAGAGAAAAATAAATAAACAAATAAAACGGAGATATCTAGAATTAGTGGTATAACCTTGTTCTAACTTTCAGATAACCTTGCTATTATATAAATATATCACTGAGAATTATTTCCATTGAATTTTATTACATACACCGGGACATACTGTTTAGATATATTTGATACAAGCATTTTGAACGAGTGGATTTGGACGCTTGTTCAAGATGCTTGCATCCAAATAAACTTGTGATTTTAGTAATCCACGCATGCACAGTCATGGCAACTCCGCCACGTACTAGTCTATGAAACACGTACACATCATGCGTTTACAGAATCGATTAGTGATTTTTTACTTACCTTAAGAGTTATTAGGTAACCAAAAAGGTACAAAGAATGAACAAAAATAATTTCAGTAGAGATAATGTGACAGGGTCGATAATTTACGTATGAAAGTCACTTTCTATCAATAGGTGTCATTGACTACTAGCCGTCAAATATTTCACTAATCATAAAATTAGCTTATGTAATCCACTTAAAACCAATAACTTCTCTGGTATCGCTATTTACATCAAACTTAGGACATGTCAAAGTTCATGAAGGCATGATAGATTTGCAGATTTTTTCATAAAAAAAATTATTTATGATGTATTTTGAAAGAAAATTTTATTTAATTAATCCTTTTTTTCATAATTTTTCCTTTTGTGTCCTTTACAAAAAATTAAGCGGAAAACGAGTCAAATTTTAGTGGCAAGAACAAGACAACGAGTGGAGTAATTAAAACGTGAAAGCTAGCAAACAAACATTCGTGATATCAAAAATTAATAAAACAATCTCATTTTTATTTACACATAAATTTGTCGAGATTTCTCAGAAGACGGCAGGGTAGGTGGTAGGGTTTTTTAGGGGTTTCATCTGCGGACATCAAAGTTTTAATTTAAACGAGTTACACTTCATTTGATCGCCAAAGCGCTCGTAGTCAGCGAATTTGATGAAAATACAGATTATTTACGAGTTTGAGTTAAATTTTCCACGTATTACCATTTCTATTAAATGTTTTATACCTAGACATTTTTAACCTATACATTTTTATTCCAGGGTATCGAACAAAAATAGAATTTATTCGGAAGCGCTTTACAAAATGCGAGGTATAAAATATTCACGTAATAAACTGATTCATAAATTAGTTACTTTGTAGTCATAATCTTGGTTCCAAATCTATTTCATTTTGAGTATCAACCGATAGTATCTATTGTTCGTTATGTTGTTACTTTGATGTGGTCTTCATAGGATTGATTATTATGAATTGTTATGGTTCAGCATATATTTGCATATGGCTAGTAATTATGAACAATTCATTTATTTGAATATATAGCATAAATTAATTGTTAATTGTTACTAGTCATGTGCAAATATGTTGCCCAATATTACTCCTAGCCTTTAAAGTTGTGGACTAACATTTCGGAAAATAGATAAATTAGGCACATCTCGATCAACTCGCGCGTTATTTTCTCACGTGGTTCGATATTTCTTCTTAATAAAATGTAAACAATAGTTCTGAATGTGAAGATAAATTTCTATTACATTACGCGAAGAAAAATGAGAATAATTTTGAATAGGGTAAAGTAGTGGGTCGATTAATGGAATTTTGCTTGTGGGATTTGACTGAAAGAATATGAACGGGAAGCAAATTGTTTTATCTTAAATTTTCGTGGAAACCAAATATAGGAGGCAAAATAATTTTTTATTGGTACACAAAAAACTGTGCAAACTGAATCAAGAATGTTTTTTTAATGTGCTGAAAATTTCATTTCATATTTTCAATTTCTATTTTTGACTCTTCAGAAAGAAAAAAAAACATTTTTGACATTTTCTTATGAAGCATGTGTATATTCGCGATTCCTATATTGATAATTCTATACGTAACTTGTATGTATAACTTTGCTAATTTTATAATACATAGTATGCGTACTTTCTAAGAAATATAGGCGGACGCGGCGAAATGTATGTCATAAAGGCGGACGGGCGAAGAGTCTCGTCCTAACTGTTTCTTTTCAAAATGTTGGTACCAACTCCTAAATTCCTAAATAAATAAATCCAATTTTTTTTAATAAATCCATCCGTTTCTTGTAAGTAATATAAATCCAAATGGAATTATGCCCTTCACATGTCATGCCTACGCCCATATGAATAGTTAATCATTTCAAATCTCAATTTAGAGAGAGTATATCTCAATATTTAAATCATGTCTTTATATCTTATTGCTGACACATCAGATATAAGGAATGGCACACTTTCTTAAAAAAGTCTCCGTGAAATATTACCATCCATGCTGTCAATGACTATGGCATTTTTGTAGCCCAAAGATTCGATCCGCCTCAAGCGAATTTTTGCCTGTCAAGGCGGTAGGTCAAGCTTTAATGTAAAATAAGTAGAGCATGTCTTTATGCTAACTTGACAGATATTATATAACCAAAATGCTTCTTATATTGATAAGGGATCTTAAATGTAAATGTATGTTTTTAATTAAGCGATGGCAAGATAATATTGGGGGAAGAGAAATAATATATTAAAAGTCAATTTTTAAAATTCACAATCTTAATATAAAAATAGTTTATATTTATTCAAAAATGTTATATAATTATTCAATACATGTCACCTTAATAAATTAAATATAAAAACGTCAAAGTAAATATAACCGTCAAAATACAAGTTGGGATGGGTAAGTCCTTTGGGATGGGTAAGACTTTCATTATTTAAAACATATAAATTTTCAAACTATGTTGTGAATCGAAAAAAAAACTTTGAGATTTACTATATCCACAGTATTATATACACTTAGGGGGATTGATTAAAATATCTAATTAATTTTAATTTTAGCAAAGTTTTTTATCACCAATAATAATAACATTAGCTTAAGATATAATAGAATTAAGTAGAAGATCTATCGGTCCGGATGCTAGCATTTCGTATCAAAATCTTCGGTACATTTATCAATGAAGGAAGAGACTAGACTCGTAATATAAAGTAACTAAAATAACATAATTAATATTACATATTGGGAAGTAATAAGATATTATTGAGCAAAGTTGCTTTGCTACAAGATTAATAAATTTTTGAATCAACAATAGAATAAAACACTAGCATTTGCTCTAACTAAATCAAGATTTCTGTTATTCACTTACTTAACTTAGAAGTTTGACCATTGCATTAATGAACGTGATTTTAATGTTCTATGGAAAGATTGAAATCTGCAGAATTAGATACTTAAGTATATATTTGGATACGTTATACCATCACTTTACTAAAAACAACAACGAGTGCGTTCACCGGACAGGTGCTAGCATCCGGACCGATAGACCTGCTTAATTCTATCAAATCTCAAGCTAATGCTATTTTTATCGGTGATAAAAAACTATTGCTAAAATGTAAATTAATTAGAGATTTCAATCAATTCGCCGAAGTGATTGTAATAGTGTGGATGTAGTGAAGCTCAAAGTGTTTGTTTCCATTCAAAATATATATGATTTAAAAATTTATATGATTTAAATGATGAAGGTGTCGAATTACCCATCCCAACTTGCATTTTGACGTTTTTCTTATATTTAAAATATTAAGGTAACATGTATTGATTTATTACATAACATTTTCGAATAAATATAAACTTTTTACATATTAATTGTGAATTTTAAAAATTGATTTTTAATATATTATTTCTGTTCCCACATTATTATCTTGCACACTTTACATTTAAGATTCCTTACCAATATAAGAAGCATCTTGGTTATATAATATCTGTCAGATCAACATAAAGACGCGTCCTGCATATTTTACATTAAAACATGACCTGTGGGATTGACAGAAAAAAACTCGCCTGAGGCGGATCGAGTCTTTAGGCGGCAAAAAATGCCATGATCATTGACAGCATGGGTGGTAATATTTCACGGAGACTTTTTTTAAGAAAGCGTGCCATTCTTTACATCAAATTTGATCATTATTCGTCTGCGCAATGTGTTATTGTTACTCGAGATCGATTAATGTGACATGTCATACATTTAAAAAAATGATATGAGCTTTAAAACAACAAGTGGGAAGGTAAATTATGTGTGTCAAATTAATATCATATGTGCATTGGTACAGAAATATTTGCAGATTGATTTCCTTCATTTCAAATTGTTTTATTCAAAACCGTGTCGAATGTAAGATGTCTCCACGTCTGTCCAGTACGTATAAAACATTTAAGATTTATTTATTACATAATCTTAACTTTACTGATGAGGTGATTAGATTTCTCTGGACTATATGAAATAATAAAGAGAAGACTAGATATGAGAAAACGGCGCCAATCAAATTCTTCAATTCATGTTTACTACTAAGATTGTATTTTTTAGAGCTAAATATTTATAAGTGTCTAAAAATTCTAAGGACATTTTTATATACACAAACGTTCTCAATGAGAGCACGTAGTCAATTAAAGGTTACATTCGTATTTTTAATGTTCGAATAAACCTTTAAAGCTTTCTATTAAGAATATA
This sequence comes from Druceiella hillmani, assembly GCA_039881145.1. NCBI lineage: Eukaryota > Metazoa > Arthropoda > Insecta > Lepidoptera > Hepialidae > Druceiella > Druceiella hillmani. Next base: position 1,375,454 of record JAYKKI010000126.1, read on the forward strand.
ATCGATATCTGGCAGTAGTTGGTATGTTTAGTAAATGGAATAATTTTAAGATTCAATACTAATTATAATAAATCATATAGTTCAAGCCCAAAAAGAAGTTTTTGGCTACAGGTAATGAGACCTTAGAGTTTATCTAGATTAACTAGCTAATTCATAATATGAGAAAAAAAATCGATTATAGTATGAGTTAAGTCATAAACGTATATAATAACAATAATAGATATTTCTTATAGAAGCTTGTGACCTAAAGATAATTTTGTATTTTTACTTCATAACTCGTATTTAAAATATGGTACTTTCCAGGAGAAGTCATTTAGCCAGATGCTTTCGAAGCCAACATTGGAAACTTATCTTTGATAAATATTTTCAAATGATGCGTGAAAAACCCTTACGTCCTTATCTCGGCTAGCTATCAGCTATTCTGACTTCGTTTTCTTTTCTTATTCATATATTTTATAGGGCTTTAAATATCATACTAATGTTTATTTATTTAGAATATAAATCAAAGTATTGACATTGAAAAGTAGATAAATTTAATTTTTTTAACCATACAACTAAAATTTACAAATAGCAGTGTATAGTCAGAATAAGAAAGTAAAGACAAGCAATCTACATAGGGTATCGTGACAATTTAATAACTTTCACGATACCCTATGATGATTGTTTGACTTATAACAAAAATTAATAACAGAGAGAGATGTAAGGTCAAACAATCGAAGTAGGGTATCGCGAAAATTTATATGAAAATATAAATAAGAAAGTAAGGTCAAACCATCTCCATAGGGCATTTAATAATTTTCACGACAAGTAGGGTCAAACAATCGATATAAGACAAAGTGAAAATTTATATAAAAAAAATCAAGATTTAATGGGTTTTATAACCTTCCATTGTGATTACTAAAAATTGAAAAAAATGTTTGTTGTAATAAAATATCCGGTTGTTTTAAAAAATTCAACCCTGCATAAAACATTTCCATGTTACTTCTGAGATTCAACAACTCACCGCTTCAAAGTGACGATTTGAAGGTAACACTAATCTCTACTCACTCTAGTACAGTTATAGTAACTTATCGCTACTTACCATTGACGTACTGCAAGCGACGTATGGCTTAGGAATTGCAAATTCTCAGCGGTATGCTGCAGATATAGAGCATTTCCTATCTGAAGTTACGGGAAGAAAGTCTTTCTGTGTCGATATACTGAGCTCATCGATTTTCATGTCAGAATCTTTTATTTACTGCTATTTTATGATCTTACGAAAAAAATATTTTAATTATTTTTTTCGTATTGTGTAACTTGCGGAGAAATCTTTTTTGATATTAACACAAGCTGGTTAGAATTTGACTTGACTTTTCATTTCAAGTCCACACAAACTTCCAGTATTTTGTTTTTTCATGTATTAGATTTCTACTCTTTATTGAAACGATTGTTATGAAAGAGTCTTATTTATTACATAAACACCGTCTAAATAAGAAAATGATAATGTTTTGTGATTAGAGAGTTAAACTTTCTTCATTGTATCTGTCATAATAATTACATGATTTATAATAGAATTATAATATTGTATGTTTCAAAGTAAACAGATAACGGATTGAAGAGACATTTTTGATTTTTTTACTTACAACTGAATATTCTGCAGATGCTGTTTTGTATTATATAATATTTTTTTATTTAAAACGTACGATATTTTAGATTGAAGAAAAATGCATATTCAAATCAGTAAACGTATTAGGACACTAATACAAATTCTTCAGTGTTTATCGCTAATTAAAATATTGGCTTGGACTTTAACATAAAAAAGGCTAGTATGACGTCTAATCAGCATCAATAAAATAATAAAAACATAATTCTATGTTTGTTATATTTTTTGTAAAATGTACTCAAGCGATGTTAAATGTTTGTTTTTAGGTCAAAGCTGATTGCCGCCGGCCATCACGTAATAATAATAATGAAATAAACGCATTTCGCAATTATTTTCGCTGACACCAAATTCGGGGGACAAATTGTCGAGTCATAAACATAGCTTGCAGTAAAATTAGGTTAACGGACTCGAATTAAAATTTTAATAAGATGTCACTATATCTTCGTTCTGGATCATCATTTATGTGAAATTCACAGTTCAAGTAATGAACCTATTATATTTTGCTACTCTTATTATATTTGTTGGTTACTATTATATTCAAACTATTAATGGTTAAAAATTTACTATTATAGTTTACTATTATAGTCAAAAATAGATATTTGATTATTCAATACAATATTTCGTTAACCGATATGTAGTATTAAACTTTTATTCTACTGTGTCGAATGCCAGTAGCTAACAAGAAATCTTTGAAACGGTTATATATTTTTAAGGATATAAATCAACTATATTTAATTTTGAGAAACTTTTCAATTTAACTCATTATATACACTTCGTCGTACAATATATAAACTAAAAAAAAAATTAGGTAATTTTTTGTAAATTTCGCAAAAATATTGGCAATCTTCGACTTCTTTACTGTCAAAACCATGTTTATATGTTAGATTTATCAATGAGGATGGGGTATATTCTAACATTATGGAAACAATTGGATGTGTGTATTCATTAGTATTAAATTTGAAAACTGAATATATTATTCATTATAATTAATTTTTGTATTACAGTTAGTATAAAATTAACTATCACCAGCTGTGCCTTAGTCTTCGTTCATATTGCAATTAGGAAACAAATATACTTCTTGCTCCTGAGTACTATTACCATACCAAATTTCATTAAAATCCGACCAGTAGATTTTGCGCGATACCCGCTTAAATTAACATACAAAAAAAGTTTTTCTCGCTTGTGTTATCATTGTATATGATAAATTAATCACTTTTTAAGGTATTTACCCTGTCACGACGTTATTATATGTCTAGATTAGTATGTAAAATATAATTTTATATCAACTGCTATACATATTTATATCAACTGTTATACTAATAAAGTTTAAGGACATAACGACATTTAGGTATCGCATTGAATGAGTTTCACATGATTCAAATTTGGTAGTTTAATATTAGGTGTCAACGGTGGGTTCACTTCTTTCTTAAAATTTTAGGTCTGGTTAATTGTACATATTAATATATACATAATAAAACTGTAAAATTTGTTTATTGTAGACATTTTAAAATTGTACATTTTTTACAATTTAAAATTGTTTAGGAGAATATCGCAAGCGGTTTACTCACTCAGAAAATATGCCAATTTAATATTTTGAAAATCCATTTAGATTGCATTAATACTACGACGAAAAAGAAGTGCCGGGCTACTCGCCGCGTATTAATACACAAATATACAGTCTATTTACAAACATTAATAGTGTTTTAGTAAACAGGCGATACGAGCAGACACATGAGACATGTATGGATAAAATACGAGTAAACGCATGAGACATGCATGGATAGAATGCAAGCAAACGCATGGGACATGTATGGATAGACTGCGAGCAAACTCACGAGACATACATGGTTGTCGGTCATTTTCCGCCATTAAATTTCTTCAAAGTTTTATATATTCGTTATAAACTTAGTTTCTTCATCAATTTGTTTAAAATTCGAATTTCTTGTCAAAATTTAATTGCCTTCATAGGTTCAGACTTAAACTGTATAAATTTGGTTGTCAGTTAATTTGTTGTCTGTGTATATAGTAAAATTGTAAAATTGACGTGTTTGTGTATTGAAGAAATTTACGAAACAATTATTTAAAGGAACATGCCAAAAATAATAGAATATTTAAAATCGTTTTTAAAAAATATATTTGCTTGCGAACCTGTTTATTTGTCTGCTCATAACTTAAGAACAGGTAAATTAATATCGATGAAACTTTCAATTTTGAATTTTCTTAGGTATAGAGAGTAATATGGTAATGAATTTTTGTAATCAATTAACTAGAAGAAGAGACGGCAGTTTTATGTTGCTATATAAATTGTTCTAATTTAATAAACTTTACTTTCGTAATGGTTACAACAGATGGTGTTACTTATAATGATGTTAGAGTAATCTTTACAATATTTTAAAATGTTAACGTGAACGAAATAGCAAGCATTATTATTGAATATTTATTACATTACATGAGGAATATGAGGAATTGTAAATACACAATTTTGAATATCCAAATAAATATTATTAAAGTTCAACTGATTTCAATATTTCTATAAAGGTTGAATATAAGTAAAACAAACAATAAAACTAATACACCCTAGATCTTTCTCCAGTATTCGCAGACAGGATACAAGGAGCATACAAAAACATTAAATTTCTGTGGGATATAATAACTTAACATTTAGAATAAAGACCATTGTTCTATTCGGAACATATCGCTAGAAAGAAAAAAATGAGGAAAGTAGCATCGTATTTTGCAAAGCAACTCCAATCGCCCGAGGGGAAAACATATCTCTGGTGTTTTCCCGTACCTTAATATTTTTTCTTCAAATTTAATTACTATCCTCTGTAATGTTTACATTAATGTTTATAAAAGTATGAGTATATACTTCGAGTGTGTTTGTTATTACAAAACTTCTGATTGCAAAGTTAAACGCGATCATGATCAAAGCGAACGCCGTCAGCGGCGTCTTAATTAAAATCATGAAATATGCGAGTTTTAATTCAGAATAATTTTTATAGGCATAACGCTCGTTAAGGGGATTCTGTCTCGGAACAAGTTCCCGCAATAAATGTGGTCCAAGACAATATTGAGTAGACAAACTCACGAATTACACAACAATTTCAATTTAAATTAGATGCTCGGGAATATCGTCGTTCTCATATTCAGGAACTTCATTTTAAGTGGCACTTTTGTTGTATTTGCCTCATATTCCACAATGTGTCGGTTAATTGGATTTTATATTGGCAATCAACCCATAGATTAAGTGGTATTCATGTTTATGTAGAATTACAGCATAGTAGTTGAAATTACAGTATAGTAAACATACAGGATCTTTAAAAAACCATTGTGAGTTTTTAAAAGATTCTTTGTGTTTTAGCTGTAGCCCATTGGTTCCCTTTTTTATTCTGTGCCCATACTAGCTTTCCAGTTATATTTAGGCCAATACCCACATCATATCTACGCCGGTGTTTAATTTGGTTTAAAAAAAGTTTAAATTTGATTTAAAAGGAATTAGAGCAAAATTGGACTAAAATAAAAATTTAAACTTAAAAATATTGAAACTCATCAGAATCGATCTCGATATTTAAGTTTTATTAAACCTAATATATTATCAAATACAATGTTTGTCTTACAAAATTAACTTTTATTTCAATATATTTTGTCAAATACAATATTTACCTTGCAAAATACTATGGTTAATAAAGAAGTAAGTGTATTCTGTATACAGTGAGGTCCATATGAAATTGAAAAAAAGGAAACCATTATAAATGTTGGTATAATTTTTAATTATATAAATATTTTGTTTTAGCACATATTTGAAAAAAAACTAAGTCGATTACCAAATGCAAGATGACCAAAATAATTTTGCATTAAAGTACTTATTAAATTCCGGCATACTGAATTCATGAAAATTTTTGACATACTTGGTAATTTTATGGGAGACTACAAAATGCTTCAAAAGTCACATCTTGCGAATGAGAGGCCGTATCAAAAGTTTAACTTAACATTTTCATTTAGTTTATTGAATTATTTGGATCTTTAATGTACATATTTAAAACAATTTTAGGGGCTTAATTGCAATATGAGCGATATTTTCAAGTCAATCAAAATGATTAAAATTTATAAATATAGAAATGTAGCAGACACTAAAAGATACTTATGCACCTACTCTATTATAGAATTTACAAATCAAAAAGCAGATTTTCGGCCTGATTTCCAGAGCATGACTCTAGACTATGAGGAAACATGTTGATGAACCTGCTTCTAAAATATGTTGGATTGTTCAAAATATTATCCTTTTATCTTCACGCAGAACAATTACATTCACCATATAGTATTGTAAGGATGTACTGATATAATGCGCCTCACGATGTTCCACTATCTCTCTCCGCTTTTTGCCAGTCTGGTATTCTCGTGCAACGGGGCATCCACAAAAATTCATCTGATCGATCGCATTGGCGACCGTCCACGCACAATAGTGTCCTGTACTCTGTTGACCTCTGTCTGTCTGTGACCATTTACGTAACCTTCCAGTTGAAAGTGTGATTCATCGCTAAAATAAACATTGTCCATCCCATTTTCCTCTGAAAAAATCTCTAACATATTCTGACAGTAAATTTTCCACTCGTATCCTTCAGGTTTGATTTTTTTAACTATTATATAGGGATGTTATTTTAAGTCTAAAGCCAAAATTCTTTGGAGACTTGAACGATGGATATTCAAAGATCATATTTTCTAATTAATCTTCGTGGATGTTTTTCGACGTAGCGGCGATGCGGTTAATGTTTTCAATTGATCGCACAGGTGTATTTCGAGGTCCACTTGAACGATTTCAAAATGCTTACAAATCGTCGGTATCTCACTAACAGAAAAACCGTTGCAAAAATACACTTCCACAGCGCGCGGTGTGCGCTATACCACTACTACATAATGACTAAAAAATCCGCGCCAATGCGCTATCGAATGCCACTCATTTCCTCCCGCTAGCATTATTACTTGCCGCGATATTCGAGTTTAAAGTTTGAATTTGGTGCAGAGACACGCTTTGTCATAGTATCAATCTTTATTAAATATATTTTCTGTCGCCTGGATCTTATAACACGTCGGTTCTTATTTATCAAATATTTTTACCTTGCATTTATACCTGAGTGACTTAATATAGGGCATTTCATATGAAGCGGGCAGCGAGGCAAAAAAATGTCAGTTTCTGGATTTTGTTCAAAATTGGGTCAATTGAACATGTATGGGGTCTGAATAAATGACCATAATTAATTTTGTTTTTTTAGCCTAGTTACAAATTTATGCGACTTCAAAGAATTGTCCAAATTTGAGGAACGGATTTTTCGAAAATTATCAATGCAGTCAATCAAATGGATTGAATAATAAATGAGTAGTGTTTCTTTGAGAATATTACCTGTTTTTATTAAAAATTAGTTAAAATTAAAAATTTAATTTTTTTTTCATAACCGGAAGTTAGTATTAAAAGTTAGATTTTTTCCGACTTCGCATTTTTTATATTTTTTATTTTTACGTCAAAATATAGTTTCTAATATAGAAATATTATATAAAAAAATTAGAATGGTATCTCTATTTGTTTAGAAGATACATGAACTAAAGCAATTATAATATAGAAATGTTATGTGTATGTATATATATATATATATATATATATATATGCATTTGCAGATGTTGTGAAATGACTCTAATGACAAGACCGTCATTGAGGTTCAAAAGAACCTTGAACTTGTTTAATCAGTTATAACCAGTAGATTGAGATGACGTTTAATAATGTTTACAATTTGATTTCCTTTAAATGGTAATTTTCCTAGTTTAAATATATTTACTATCGTTACTCAAGTACGGAAACCGAAGTTAAATTATAGCTTATTATGTGGTCATAATCCGTTGCTTTTTTATGGTAAACCTATCCATAAAAATGACATTATCTTTTACTGGGAAATCTTCGACACTGCGTATAAAGCTGGTAAGAATTTAAAAGTATGTCATATTACGATTTTCTTATAAGCCTGTCATTGCACTTTACTTATTTTGATAGGTCGGATCCATTTATTACGATTTTTAATAATATTAGATTGTTTCCAAATATGATGAGAGTGATATTTACCTACTCAAGTTTAATCTTAATAAAATTTACTTACATTTATCAGTAATCAATAAGAGAAATAGTATTCCTGTAACCTACCCACCACCAACAGCCATGACTTATAACCTTTATTTTTGTGCACTGGGTCTATCATTTGAAGCAACACCCGGTCATAATATTTAATTCAAAATCTTTTTTAATTCACTGTTAATTAGAAATTCTAATTTTGCGTCCATTTAATATACTTACTTTCATTTATAAAACTAACATTCACTCTAAACAAAAATGACCAAAAGGTAAACAGCGTATTAGTAAAATATTTGAAACATAATTTATTTCAGTCTCTTCAAATAGTTCTGGACGAAGGCCGAGTCTACAGCGCCTTGTATCATCATCAAATCAACAAACAAGTCTCTTAATTACGATGGACAAATAATAGCATAATTAAACACAATTAAATGAAACTACGTGATGTAATATTATTTCTACTTTCTTTAAGTTCTTTACCACGACCTAGGTTTCGTTGTATTACAACATCTTCAGGTAGTCGACCTGAAAATGTTGTAATAACTAATCAGCCTAATAAAATCAGCCTAATAATCAGTAAATAAAAACTAATCAGCCTAATAAGAGAAAATAACGGAAATGGTATAGGATAGTCTTGTAATTTGACGTATAAGGCTAAAATGCATATTGACAGTAATATAATAAAAAATAAAACTAGATTTAAGAAGAAACTGAAGTTTAACAAAAGTTATAATCATCACGTGGACCACGCTACATGTTTAGGATATCAAATATAAAGCAAAGGTTAGACAGGTGGATGTCGTAACAAAAGCCTTACAAGAAGGTTCAGAAGTGGTTAAATGACACGGCCACCATTGTATGAAAAGGAGGAACAAGTTTGTAAACTTAATAAACATATTTATTTTGGTTCGCAATAAACAAGCAGAATGAAACTAAATAATACTTTGCCTTACGTTGGCTTGAAGTTCTTAAATATAAATCCATAGACTATAAAAAATGTAATAACCTCAACCACTTATCGATTATCGAATCGCTGCCTAAGAAGTTTTAGTTCAAAAATAATTGAATTAATCACTTTCTTTTTCTATATTAAAAACCATTTAAAAAAAAGTAGTTTATTCTATTTGGTTCGTCCGAAAAATTTGCAAGTTACCATAAGTGAAGGAAAGGTATAAAAAGTAATAAAAAAGTCTTATTTTAATAAATCATAAATGCATGACGCTGTTTTAAATAATTACTATTTGAACAGCAACGAAAACACTTTTGTCAATAAATAATAAATAGAGAATTAAAAAATTAAAAGAATTAGTTAAAAAATGTATTTTGAATTGTTTGTTTATTTTTTGTCATTAGCGGTGAAAATAAACTTCAAATTGCTAGCTCAATCATGATATTGGTTTTTATGAAGTATTAAGGGAGAAATAGCGTATTGACAAGAAATACCTTTGAGAAGTAATGTATGGAAATTACAATTATTTTAATTAAAAATCGTTCATTTAAAAAATCGCTATACAAATTTTGTAGTAATTGTTTATTTCTTAGTAAAACTTTAAAATCTTTAGATACGTTAAAATCCTTAACTGTAACTATTTTTACCACTTAAAATTTTCCTGTTCCAGTTTCTTTATTGGAATGAACTTCTAAATTTACTACACTCATCATCGACTTAAGAGAAGAATTGGCCACAGTCTTTGCTTATTTTATAGGGGTCTAAGCTGTGTCTCGTGATTTCACTTGCGTAGAATTATCTTAATTGTATCTTCTCCCGCGATTATCAAATGTCTCCACTCCATTTTCCAAACGATTTCAGCTATCGGGGTCGATGACATGTAATACTTGAGATGATTAGTTAGTTAATAGATAAGGTTTCTCTCCACCTTAAATCATTCAGTATCTTTTTTTTTAAATCGATTTTTTAAGACATATTATTTTACAATTTTTAGTGATTAATAATATCAGTCATCACACTATGACCAACATACAATTATTTTCTTTCTTAGTATATTATACAATTATTAAAACTAGCAGGCGAAAGCTAGTATATAGATAATTTCATCATTTTTTTCTAATCGTAATTAAATTTCGAAATGAAGCGACAGTAGTAGGCACAAGTGGTCAGCTGTTAGCTGTTGAGGAGTTTCATTCTCCATATCTGAAGTCCAAATTCAGATTTTGCAAAATGATAACTAAATAATAACTAACCTGTAGCCCATATAATGAATCACTATTGTAAATGAGATGTATTTATTGAATGTAGTTATTTTGTAACGTAAAACTACGAGTAGCAAATATCTTAAATCACGTTTGATTTATTACCATCCGATAAGGAGTTCCATAGTTCATCCCCAGAATGCATCATCACACTCAGGCATGGTCGATGGTGTAGTTATTTTGCAAAATAACAACTATCAGTAGCAATAACTTGAATCACGTTTAATTTACTACCATCTGTTAAGGAGTTCTATTGTTCATATCCAGAACTCATCATCAGACCCTGACCTGATAGACGGTATAGTTATTTTGCAAAGTAAAAACTGCAAGTAGCAAATATTTTTAATCACGATTGATATACTAACACATTTACAAAGTTCTACTGCTCATCTCCAAAACTTTCTTCATTCTTTGACCTGGTAGGTGGAATAGTTACTTTGCAAAATGAAAACTGTCCGGACCAAATATCTTGAATCATAGTGATTTACTGCCATTGATCAAGGAGTTCCATCGTTTATTTCTGGACTATATCATCAGGTCATCATCATATTTATATGGGACTACCCCTAATGTACCCTTTTTCATATAAAAAAAGAATCATCGAAATCGGTTCACTCAGTAAAGAATTATCGCTGAACGCACATAAAAAAAAGGTTCCGACGAATTGAGAACCTCCTCCTTTTTTCGAAGTCAGTTAAAAATTACTTTACATCCATATTAATTCTTCAAAAAGCCATCATCATATGGCGAAAGGGAGTCTATTTGATAAATTCATTCAAAACTTGGCGTAATATAATTTAAAAGAAATAACATACCATTCACTAATTTCATATAAATTATTCTTAACTCGAATTAAGCAAAAGAAAGACATGGGACCAAATACTTAGGGAAACAAATAAATATTAAGATACCTTACCTAAAAAAATTACTTTTAAATAAAACTTCTATTTTCCATGTCAGATATTAATAAAAACTAAACATCATCAGTACATTCCTTAACAACCTTCTTAGAGACATTTTTTAAATCGCTTCTCAGTTCTTCACGTTAGGGAAAGTTTCGAAATCTGTCTTCAAACGTTGCTTGAAACGATTTAAGTTTGATAGATTATGGTATTCTTATGCTCTTTTGCTTATATCTCACGTACATGTTAATTTAATTTAAGAAAGACTTAAAAAAACCGTGCCCGAATATAAGAATCGGGTTATAAATAATTAATTCAAAACAACTATCTTTCTATTCATTGGTAAACTGCATGACAATACAAAATAGTTATGTACCTTGATGGAAGATAATTTCCCTTGATAAAAAGAAGGTCAATCGATTTCCTGACCAGAATTTGGAAGAGTCACTTCCGCTTTGGTTATAAGTGTTTTGTAACTTTGAATCAAAATTTTTTTAGAGCCAAACACTGCACTTAATTAACTAATACGTGTAATGATCGAGCAGAAGTCAATTTTGAAACGACATATACTCTTGTTATACTGATATAAGGCTTTAATCCTCGTTGATTATTTCTGTATTTCTATTAAATTAAATCTCGCCATTACCAGGTAATCATGCTGGTTTTATTAACAGGAAGGTTTTGTATGAATCTGTTTTACAATTTGTACAAAAATGACATATCTGCTTTATGTGAACATTCACCATATCGTGTAGCTTATGAAATAAAATGGGTATGGAGTATTAAATATTTTAAGCCAGTACGGTTAAACAATAAAAATTAAACATTAACGATTGAAATAAAAAGATGTCTAAGGATCTCGAGTGCATTTTTATGTTAAATATTTAAACATTAGAGCTACATTTAAGTATTCGAGGCAAAAATTGTAGAACTGCAAGAATGAAATTTATAACCTTGTAATTCTGTACTACAGTATAATTCAAAATTACTAACTAAATCCACGAAGAATAGTGTTAATGAATCTGTTAATAATATTTCATAAAAACATTAACATGAAAAGCGATAAAAACGAAATGCAGTCACAATTCCATTTTTCCTGTTCAAAATCTCGGCGGGCAGCTAGTATTTAAATATTTCTGATTATAATAACCTTAAATCTTACTACGATATTATATCTCATTTACAATTAATTTTGTTTTTAAATTTAACTTAAATTTGTTAATAATAGTTAAGTGAATAAATGAACATTTATTGATTATGTTCTAGTTTTGGAATTCTACAGTTGCAACGAGTCTTACATACAATTTTTCATAAGTTTCTAGCGTACAAATTCTAAGTTTACTGTAACAAAACTTTATGCACATATATTTTACATACATATTTTTATAAACATAAATTATGTCTTAATAAAAAAAAGAGAAGTCGTAATTGTTGGTTATATGGATAGATATTGCTGAAATAAAAACGGTCATCTTTTGGAACTATAAACTCTTACTGCAAATGGTTTAATGTCGTGAGCTTCTTTTAAAGACTTTTAAGATTTATTTAACACTAACCTATAAATTATGCATTTAAACTAAAAACAAGCAAAATTTTGTGTAGTAAATTATTTTTATAACTTGTATAGAATCATTTATAATTACAATTTTAAAGAGCCTAATTCAGTAATGAGAAATTTCGATATAACTTTTAAACAAGGTATCATCGAGGTATATTACAAACAAATAAAATTTAACGGTAAGATTTATAAATATTCACTGCATAATATACTTTAGCTTCGTCTTAAAATTTCAGATCAGTTATCCATAATTTTCTTTCAGAATATTCTGCTAAGTTCCTAAGTGTCATTGAAACTTTTATTTTTCATTATAAATAATATGGTTGAATAGAGTTATATAAGGGGACTTTATTTTTATATAGATTAATTATATTTTTCAACGAGTACGATAATAAATATATCAAAGTCGTTCAAAAGATGTAAAAAAGTTGCATAAATCAATACATCATATACACACCATACATTTATACCACAAATTAGGCAAAAAAATTACAGTAGTCACTAATAAAACTCAATGTGCCAAATAAACCACAGAAAATGTACAAACATATTTTAATAATATCCCATTATCTTTCATAAATAAATAACAGCAAATAAATGTGTTTTAAAATTTTTCAAAGCGCACATGATTTTGATATACTTTATGACATGTGAATTCTTATTACATTGTAAAATAACAAACATTATTGATTTCAAAAGTAGATGAGATTTTTATTAAAAAAAAATTACATCAACCGCTTCATTGATAATTCCTCTTTAAAATATTTATAGTTATGTCGGTTCAAATGACAATACAAGATCGTTGAAGCTCACAAAAGTACAATTATCTGTAAGTTTTCGCAATGAACCTATACAAAAAATTTGTAGTATTTTGTATATGATTTGTTTGTAATCTATATTTTGGCAGTACATCTGTAAGTACGTATACCTACTCCTGATTACTTATAGCTATATAACTATGCGTAACGTTGAGTTTATGAGAAGTTTGATAAGCTTTCATTTAAATAAGGTAGAAGAAGTAAATAAAGGATTAGACGGAATTAAAAAAAAACATTGGAAATTCATGTAATCATAATTTTCCTCAAACTTGGTATTTAAGAAAAACGACTACTGAAACTGAACCAACAAAGTTTTAATAATATATTTTTAAAATTGAGAGTTCATAAAATGTTTTTAAAAACATAAGTTTCTCCATACACATAATATGTTCTAATACTTAATGACTTGTTTAACTTATTTTTGCAAACCACGTTTTTGTTATATTATATACAAAAATTAAAACGAAATGTAACCTTAAATAAAATGGAGGACCTTGTATAATTTTATACAAAAATAAATTCTTAATATTATGCGCATCGATAGTTGTCAATCTCTGTCCTACATGTCGTCGCTTACAATTAATCAATGAATTCGAAGACACCACGTACAAGAAATATCTCGTCAGTATTTTAAAGATATAGCCTATACAAAAGGAAGACGTGAGCCATGTTATGTGTGAATAGTTCCATATATAGATGTTTAATTCGTTGACAATGAGGTTACGTATTGAGAGCGAACGTTTATTTAAATTATTTTTGATCATTTTTTACTAATCATTAGAGCTATAAACTAATCATTACTAAGCATTATAAAAATCATGTCGATCTGTTGCTTAGTTACTTAGTTGGCCTGGATAAAATCCGAGTGACAATTGGAATAACATTAATTTGTTTTATTATCATATCCATGTAATTTTAATGTTAAAATATAAATAAAATTGATTACTCAAACATATAAAACATACATTTTCATTTTACTTAGAACATAATGTAAGCGTTCAAGATACGCGTATAGACTTTAGAGTTATTGTGCGGTAACGAAACGACTGCCACAAAAAATACCAGTGATATTTTTACAACAATTGATCGTATATCCATAGAATTCACCGATTAGATTAATAAGAAAGCTTAGTGTAAGGGACATTGATCTTAAAACTGTAATCCTCTATTGTAATTTTGAAGTTTCGAAATTACAACGGAAGTAAATTTGGTGAAAAGAGCCCGGTACCTAAAAGATAAACAAATTTAATTTTACGAATTGTTTGAGCGATTTTCCAAGGAAATAGTGAATAGTCGAGCGTTTTTCTAAAAATATTAGCAAATCGATTATGATATCACTCCGCACCAAGCCCAAGGTTAATATCTAATTAATAACTTCATTTTTGAAGTTTCGAAATTACAACGAAAGTAAATTTGGTGAAAAGAGCTCGGTACCTAAAAGATAAACAAATTTAATTTTACGAATTGTTTGAGCGATTTTCCAAGGAAATAATGAATAGTCGAGCGTTTTTCTAAAAATACTAGAAAATCGATTATGATATCGCTCCGCACCAAGCTCAAGGTTAATATCTAATTAATAACTTCATTTTTCTTTGCCAAAAATGGTAAAAAAACTTTCATTATGAAAACTTCGATGGTAGTTCAAAATGAATAAAGTTTTCAATGAAAAATGAATTTATGTGTTACTTTGACACATTTCCAATGTCTTTGCTCTTAACGTAGGTAGCTTAGTAATTGTCAATACACTAAACACGTTGCTTCAAGTTAGATAATATTGGATGGAACTTTCTTAATAGTATTAATCTAAAATTTAAATTTACAACTTCAATTATAATTTGCGTGCCAGGCTGCAATTAAAAATTAACATAATGTCACAAATACAATGATTATTAAATTTATTATCGTTAATCATCTAGATTTGTCTGAAAGCACGCAAAACTTTTCGTTAAAAAAATATATAAATAAACAAAATGTAAATTGAAGATAATTTTTTGGTAATTTTTTTCTTTATCGTATTTCTTCATCCTGGTACATTTCTATTTACAATCATTTGAAGAGGTCGAAAGTATAATTTCTACTTATAATCCTTTATGCACAATAGCTATGCATTTTTTAAAATCTGTTAGTGCAACAGCGAATAAGGTGATAAGAAAAACAGCATCAAAAGTTATTATTAAAAAATACGCTTTAGACATTTTTTTCCAGGAGCTGTAAATAAATGTAATGAAACAAAACGCAGGTATTTTTCTAAAGGTTTGAAAAGGGCTGTAGTCATTCGTTTTTAATTCTGAAATTTCCGTATTTTCAACCTGTTTGACTTTTATATTATTTTAAATAAATTCTAGTTTATTTTTACCAAATAAGATATATATATATATATATATATATGTAGACCATATATTATATAGTATAAGTCGCACAAGAAAAAATAACAATCATATATTAAAACTTTTATTTCAACGCTAAGCTTATCTTTTAACAGTTGTTTTTACCTTGGTCTATTACTGTCATTACAGTTCAACGATATTATTAAACATTCCAAGGGAAAGGTTCTATGTCAGTTTCCATTTGTTAATCGTCACACATCCCGTGGATAGAGGTGTTTGTCCGGTAAGGCGAGTATTACGAAGGCTTCTGCCTACAGAAACTCTTCCATTAAATATTCACGTAGGGTATTGAGTCTCGGGTCTTATATCGTATTGCAGAAAAAGCTGTTTGAGACAACCGTTAACTTGAAGAACACGAAGCCTTGAAAATTCAGAAGAAATTCAATTTATTTTCATGTCTGTGTTTAATTTATATGCGAGTAATCATGTAAAAGTTTGTAATCGACTACATTAAAGTGGATATGTAATATATAAGATTCTCTGCTACTTTTCCCTCATGGATATAAATTGGCATAATTTTAATACTGAAAATTATATTATTGTTAATAACAAGAAATCGACTATTTTTATTATGCTCCTAGGGACGTTTATAAGTATGAAATACGTACGTAGATTGTACAGTAAAATTCGGAATTTAGCCATAGATTATGAACTGATAATTAATTAAATCTTTGTCTCAGATATGATCATAAAATTTGAGTTAAGTAAAATATTGATAAGTTAATTATACAGAAATGGCGTCAATTAAGGGTCTCCGTACATTTGTACTGCGACTTGTGTTTAGAAATGTAGTAATAATATATAATACCTAAATATATTTAAAAGTATTTTATTCTGGAGTCAAGATAAAGAATCAAAACCAGTAAAATCTCTACTTTAAAGGAGAAAATAATCCGGTTTAAATGTCTTAAATTTATATCGGTAGAACCAACCAAACTTACAAGCTTTTTAATACTATTTAGAGAGGGATTTTGATGTGTTTAAATTATATACCATTTCCAGCAACTATTAATTACTCGTCGAAATTTTCCCTATTATTTTATTCAAATGAAATATTATTTATCACAAAAAATATTTTAATTTTTCAATTCCTCTTTGATATTATTAAATTCTCTTTGAGCACTTTTTGCATGTTCAAGTTTCTTGAGCTAATAATACTATTACTCTAAAATATAGCCATACACCTGTCAAATAATTGAACATCGAGAAAGAATTAAAATGTGACAAGACATATTTTTGTTTTAACCTTACATACTGAATAATAACAAGTGTATTAGAGAACCTGATCTTTTAGATTGCGCCTTTTACATCTGATCAGTTAAAGACTTAAATTGATTTTGTTACAAACCCACTAAACAATTATAGATTCTAATGCATACCAACTAACAAATCTATAAATGCTTAATACAAACATTTCGTTCTCTAAATCTAGGCATTAGAAAACCGTTTTTGCATTATATGTTGTTAATGAACTAGACTGAAACGTTTTTATTTTAAAATGATTTTCAATATATTCTGTTTTACTTGGACACAATCTTGAAACCACACTTTATTATGCAGATAAAATATAAACCAAATCATGACAATTCAATGCTAATTATGATTTAAGAAGTTTAAAATTTCCGTTTGATGTTTTAAAATAATAACTGTAAAAATCCACATCGTATTAGATGGGTAATCTAAGATTATATTTTCCCTTCATTGACATTCTTTGTCATTATAATTATATTGTGTCATCCACCATTCAGTTTTTAAAAACGTAACAATTTTTTCTAATAGTTTCAGTCGTCATGTCAGTTGTTTTAAAACGTAACAATTTTTTCTAATACTTTCAGTCGTCATGTCAGTTGTTTTAAAACGTAACAATTTTTTCTAATACTTTTAATCGTCATGTCAGTTGTTTTAAAACGTAACATTTTTTTCCAATGTTTATTATCCATTATTATTTTTTAAATACTATGTATTGGGATAGATAATATTAAAATGCTATATCAATTATGTAGAATTTTAATGATAGACGAAAACACCATTGTTTCTGTGGACTTGTTGAAATAAACGCACATTAAAAAATATTTTATTAATAATTAATAGATACTATTTACTTATACATTATTAATCTTATTTTAGAGTCTTATTGCCACGTAACAATAATCTTCACTTACACAACTTTTTACCTCCATCAGGCAATAGCAATTTTCGAGGATTCATTTATTATCAAATTTTTTAATAATTACAGCGCACTTAAATAGCCTCTTACGCTTTTTATTGCATTGTTGTACTTATTCTTAATTTGTATTTATATATAAATATTTATTTATATAATTTTAATAATTTTATTATTTTTAATTTTTATGTGCAATTTGTGATATCTTTAATTTTTATTAAAAAGAACTAGCTGTCACGGAATTTCCCGCATATTCTCGGTTCCACAATCACTTATATCTTGCTGTTATTTGGAATATATTCTATATTTTTAATTTTTTATTCGTCTCTCAGTAAATATCCGTCAGCTGTACATGGTCTATTATATCGTAAATATAATTTACCCATACGTTTTTGCTCCTTTTTAAAGTAAACAACATCACCTTGTTTCGTTAGGTTATTGTTGCGTCGCGTTCTGTCAAACCTGTATTTTATTTTTAAAGCATTGTTCCTTAATCGCACTTTGACAGTAATTCGTAGCTTTTACATGTCAATGTTGATTATCGTGGGAACTTAATGATTTAATTAACTTAGGGCAGGGTAGTTTAGAACATACTACTAAAAGTAGGCGTTTGCCTAGCATAGTGTTACAGTTAGTAAGGGTTGTTAGAAACGCAAGCTCCTACTCACAAACGCATGTGAGTAGGAGCTTACGTTTCTATTGGCTGAAAACTTACTCTTTTCTGAACAATTTTATCAAAAGTATTTTGCATAATACGCTCGACTGTCTATTCTAACTTGGGATTAATTTTGCAAGCTTGAAGATTTAATACATTGCCCGTTAGCTCTTCTTAACATTTTGCCCAATATCTCTACTTACTTCGATTGTGATAAAATATACTTCAATACACATTCGTTTTTACGGCTCCTTTCTTGTCTACTAGAAATGTTTTTCCTGTGTCTCTTATAATTCGCTTCATGGTATTGAACAAATTGAATTGAGATTCAAGAGCTTTTACTATTTCGGAACCAATTAGATTTCCAGTAACATTATGAGTTTAGGATAAGTACCCCCCCCCCCCGATAACAATAGATAGGCTGTAGTAATCGACATCCAGGAATCCGGTATTTGGTTCGTTTTGACTCTGTGGTTTTATCTACCTCGATATGACATTGTTCGTCATAAAGTAATTAAGTTGCGCTTCATCAGGATACCGAATTACTCAATATTAATTTTCTTGCTTGATTTTCTTCAAATATTCTCATCATAGAACTATTTAAACTATCATGATTTTTTTAAATTCTTCTCATCATATCGGTTACTTCGTTATGTTGTTATTGAGTGGCTTTTAATCATGTAACATGATCTCTTCAGTTTTGTTTTGCGACAGATTTCTGTTAAGAATGTCGACATGTTTTATGTTATTACCTTTCCAATACTAAGTTTTGATGTTCAACTCTTGTGTATGTACGACCACTATCTTGCAACTCATAGTAACAAGTCTCGTTTGGTGAAAGTTTATTTCGCAGCATTACAGTACTCCTGGAGTGGATCTTGTTGTAGTAGGACCCAATATAAAGGTTTCTTCTGGAGAGGCTCTTGTTGGAGTAGGACCCAATACGAAGGTCTAGATTTTGCCTCTGGAATAAAATAAATCAAATCTATTGCACCAGTTTTTAATTTCGTTTCACGACGTGATTCGGAAACGGCTAATAGAGAATATGGAGAAAGTTTGTTAATTACTTACTTTCTAGCTTTTTTACTTTCTTCTGGCTAAGCAAAATTTGTTTTTTTTTGTAAAAGGTCGGTCTATTTTTATGTCTTAAGGCAAAATCTTTCTACGGAAATAATTTTTCCTAAATATTTAACTTTGGCTTGTAGAAATTTACATTTCTTTAAGTATCGGGTAATTCCCGCGTCATCTAATGCATTCAGCGGTAAGCTAAAAACTTTGATCAACACAGGAAATAGATTAAAGAGACTTTTCTGTAATCTTTCTTCTTTACTGGTCGAAAGTATAATGACGTCATTGTAAAAAAGTTATAGTATTTGTTAAATTTTCAGTACATATCACTATTTGACAAAAATATGGTTTATTACAAAGAACATAAAGTACTTGTAACACTAATAATGCCCATGAAGAGTTAATTGAGCAGATCTTTCCACAGATGTTTCTCATTCAATAGAAATTCCATGAAAACCTAATGCCATATAGAATATGCTGAAGAAAGTAGCTTTTCCTAATCTGTCTAGTTAATCATAAATTAATAGAAGTATGCATATAATTGTCGGTAGTTTGCATGCACTTAGAAATCACGCGCGCGCGCTCTGCGTAACTGGAGGAGGCATTAACAATTAA
The DNA here is from genome assembly GCA_039881145.1 of Druceiella hillmani. Lineage (NCBI taxonomy): Eukaryota > Metazoa > Arthropoda > Insecta > Lepidoptera > Hepialidae > Druceiella > Druceiella hillmani. The sequence continues at coordinate 1,395,589 of JAYKKI010000126.1, forward strand.
ATTCACGGAACCGTGTGTGCAGAAAAAATGGGAAGTCAAGTGCGCGGCGGAAGGAATAATTATTGTCCATTTTGCTCTCGCCCGCGCTACTTAGCCATGAGTGAATGCTAAAAATGTTTGCTTATGCTCATGAAGTTTGTAATGATTTATATTGGGATATTATTAATTAATTTAAAACCTTACTTAAAATTTACATAAATTAATGCAGGGCCGTTTATCGACGCGGTATAAGAATACTATGACGTATATACGGATTAGTCTTTCAAGAACGAGTTTTTTATGTTATGAAGGAGTTAATTATAATTTTGGAGTTGTTACATATTTATAATATTGCAGTTGTTATCCGTGTGACATAGTTTTCAAATAAAACAATTAATTGGGCTTTGGGCCCGTATCAGTATGTTTATTAAATTTCCTCAATTGTATAACATTCAAATATATGTACATCAAAGAACTTACCTTATAATAAAAATAAAATTATGCTGTTAGTTATGGGTGTGAACGTATATGTGTAGTGAAATAATTAATATGCTTAATATTATTATTATGTTTTTTTATTATAACTACTTTTTCAAGTGCAAGGATTATTAAGTTAAATTTTTAAAATATATTCTTCGGTTTCTAATGATTTTTATTTATAATTATTCAGGTATGAAATGTAGTTTTGTTTTTGGCGAGACATTTGGTTGCATTTTTAATTATTGATATTGCATTTACTATATATTGCTTTAGTTTATCTTATTAGTATTTTATACAATATAAACCACGGACACGTAAACCCATCTAATATCTGAGTTCTTTTTGGTCATATTTGTTTTCGTACTTGCAATTTATTAGTCCGTCTTGTTCGTTCCCTAATGTTTTATTTCCCTACTAACGTTTCAAGTGTGTGATGTAAATATACTTGTATTCCATACTTTTATCACGATTGAGTGTGCTTTGCGTACCGGTATTGCAACAAACCATGATTGTGATTTGGAAAATACAAATATCTAATAATATTAAATAATGCAACCAGTCAAATTTGGGTATGAATCTAGGCTAATCTGTTTACAGATTTACTGACCTCTAAATAAATTAACGTGGTTAAAAGTTGCCTTTTTGAATTTCTTTTTTGTTAAATAAATGAGTGGTAAGTCAATATATTTTTGCATAATGGATTTTGTTACGTCTATTATATGATTGCTTTTAGGAAAATTTTGGTCAAATTGATGGTTTCTTAAACTCAAAAAGATTACACCCTATGAAGATTGGAAGAATTTTTGAAATCATGTAAGCAGTTGAAAACTTTGGAAGTATATTTTTACCACCTTTCTCGGCCAGGCAATTTTTTATGAATTTTTCACATTTGTTGCAAATATATATTACATATTGGAATGGACATATTAACCCTCTTCCCTCCTCTCCCCACGATCTTTAATCGCAATAAAAGCGAGATGAGTATTACATTTATTAGTTAAAAGAGTACTTACACAGACCTTGCATTTTATTTTTGCAATAAGAAACACAACTACGCACCTACCTATAAAACCAATGATGTTTTTGTGAATTCACTAAACTCCATGTTATCTAAATCAAAGGTAGGTTCAAAAGAATGGCTTTCGGTTATTCTAAATCTATTTTTATAGGTAGGTATTACTTATTCTGCCAATATGACATGTACAGTTTAATATGTTTAATTCTTCTAAAGTAACACAACTTGCGCTTCGTGTCAATTCGATGTGTTAATATTTTTTTATACATAAACTTCAACTCCCGGGGCATCGGATTATTATTTGATCCAACATGAGATTTAATATTTGAAAATAGAAGTTCTATATTGTCCAGGATAATTTTATATATTTCGAGAAATTTTAAGATTTTTTTATATTATACTAAATTTTTAAATAAAATTTTTGTACTCTGTATGTATATTAAAAATTCGATGAAACTTGTTTTACGCTAAGTTTTCTAAATATGTTGCGGTGTAATCCAAAGTAGACAATAGTTTTGATTTACTGGCCACAGTCATAGGTTGCATGTTTCTGCTATTTAAAATATTAAATAAAATGTTAATGACGTTCAAGAAGTTAACTGCTCCAGAAGCATCCCTATAGTGACGGTATTGTAAGTTCTCATCTAAAAATGTAAGTGCATCACTAGCACTATTACTAAAGAGCTGTGAGGCCAGTTTTACTTTAATTTTGTTAATGTAGAAGTTAATATGATCAGGAGCGAGTTTGTTACTCAAATTAACATTTTCCTGAGTCTATAAGAGAATCAGTTTTTATAAATAGGATCAGTCTATTTTTCTACCATTTATATCAATAAATATTATTTTTCCCTCAAAAGTATTCCTTATTAGTTTTAACATATGATAGACTTTAAATTATTATTCTCTAAAGAACGTCCAAGCTTCTTCATTACAGACATACTTTAAGGGTACCCATCAAAAGTAAGTGACACTATGCCAACTCCGGCTCTATGACATAATTTAAGACATTGTTCAATTAAACTACTTCTTTGTTCTGCAGAAATCCCGTCTACAAGATATATCCGATTGGAATGTTCCAATGTGCATTTATTGCCATAACAAGAAATGCTAATGCATCCTTAGCTTCTGATATGCAATCCACATCTAAAACCTCAATTCTCATGAATACATAGCCATGCTATTTCATACCATTCTACTCCATACATCGCCGTATAGCCATCCTATCTAGGATAAGACTACAAATAAATTTGTAATATATAATTTGGGACATTGCGTTAAGGGCTCTTCGGTGAAGCCGGGATGCCATAAATATTTTGATATTATTTATTAAGAGTCCGGGAATGATATAAATAGGTATCAAACGCTCGTCTTACATAGTTGTATGCTCTGGGCGAGTAATAATGTAAAGTTAAAGCAATTGTACATAATCCTGAAACCTAGGTCGTGGTAAAGAAATTAAAGAAAGTAGAAATAATACTACATCACGTAGTGTCATTTAATTGTGAATCCTCATTTTTAATACCCCCCACGTTTGGGTAGAAAAAAATTTAATTTTTTTATTTACAGTATGGCATCTATTTTTTATTTAATGTTATACATATACGCTGTTACAAAATATTGATAAATCTTAAAATATCATTGCTAAATCTTTTAAAATCCGTTTCAGTTGGTTTTGTGATGTGTGTAAATAAGCAAATTCACAAATATACATCAGCAGTCGAGTGAAAGACAATAAATACATTTTTGCATGTTATGTAAAAAGTCATTCAGTAATTCATTGCAATTGATTACATAAGCCAAATTAGTAATTTAATGCTACAATATTATTACCTAATACAAAAGACGAGATGGCAATGCATCATTGTGTAATCGTTTTGGTCCCGTCTTTGATGTAGATTATCTAGATATGGGAGAGTGCTCAGAACACACCCGACTTGAAGGAGTAGGAATCTAAGAACTATCACCGTCAGTGACATCTACCCACTTCCACATTAATGGTTTGTTGGGAAACCTAAAATAAATTTACATAATGTACATTTTCAATATCAACAATTTTACTTTTTATCAAGATGGTCTTTATTGGTTATCAAGATGGTTTTTATCAAGATACATAATCGTTCATTATAACCCTATCTATAATGTAACTGTATATAGTGTGTAACATAAATTTAATAAATCGTAAAAATATCCATAACATATTATTATTGGTGAAGGTTACATCCTTACTAGTGAAGCGATGCTTCAACCTAGCATATTTTCCTAAGAAATTAAAAAGTGTTATTATAATAATATAAATATCTAGTGGACAAAAGTAACTTTCCTTCCTTTTTTCTTATTACTGTAGTTTCACATGATTTTACTGAACAAGAAACCGTAATGTCGCATTAATGTTACAATTTCATGCTTCAACTAATTACTACGCAGTCAAATTGCAACTGAGCCTTCAAAAGCAATGAAGTGATCTTTTTAGTACTTTTGCTGTGCCGTATTCGATTGACTTTGGCTTTTACGGTCGTAGAACGCGCTGGTTTGTACCTTCATGGTAGTTTGTAATATCATTTGTTATTGTCTCACAAAGTATTACTTGTAATTACGTGTACAAATCAGTGACTTTTATTATTATTGAGTGAAAGTTTGAGGTGTGAACGTTACCATTTTTGAGGTGATTTGATTTCTAAATCTCTCGAACTCTTCGCTGTAATGAAATACTGGAATTATTACAGTCCTTGCCGGAAGATCTGTCCGAAAGTAAATATGACGAATCGGAAATACTTCCATAGTCAAACCTCACAGAAATTGATTCTGGAGCGAGTTATAGCGATAACATGAATGACAATGCACCAATACGTAAAAAAATCGGTAAAATCCGTAAATTGCAATTATTTCCACCATTGTCTTTCTGAGATCTGTCTTCAATCTCTAACAACATATATATTATTTTATTTTCAGCTTCTGTTCAAAACCAAAATATATCTAGTCAATGTGGATCACATGGTAAACAACCTCGAATACGTGTGCGTGTTGTTCCTTTCACTTTAAGGATTACATCTGAAAATTGTGATATCATGACATCACCAGGTGGAATATGGAATATTATATATATATATATATATATATATATTTATATTTATATATATATATATATATATATATATATATATGGAATATTTTTACTGAAAATAGTGGTAAAGTACCAAATCGTCGGGCTAGCCATAATGTTTTGATTGAACAGCCAGGTCCTTCTCCATATGCATTGAAAAGTTTGTTCCGATTCGGCAAGTGTGGAACCGATTTATCGAAAACTGTATATCTCGCTACAAACCAGGGGAAAACATAACAATTTACGAACAACTGTTTGCTAAAAAAGTCCAGTGTGCTTTTATTTAATATATGGCAAATAAGCCAGATAAGTTTGAAATCAAATTTTGTGTTGCGTTGATCTGAAAACGAAGTATTTATTGAATGCTTTCTCATATCTAAGTAAAGACGAACTCGTCCTAAAAATCAAGCCCTTGGAGAACATGTTGTCATGAAACGCATGAAACCATTCTTGAATAAATGTAGGAATGTGACCACAGATAATTTGTCACATCAGTATCATTAGCACAGAACTTGCTGTCTAAACGTACGACATTATTTGGTCCTATAAATAAAGAGAAAAGTGATAATCCACAATTCATAAAGAATCTATCGTTGCAATTATATGAAACCGAGTCACTGAAAACAATCAATGCAAATTGACAATTTACCAAACAAAACGAAATAAAAACGCGCGCTGTTATTGAGTACATGATTCTCTTCAGATATACATTAATAATACCAAAAAAATCAGAAATAATCTTATTTTATAATTCAACTAAATACGGTGTCGATGTTGTTGATCAAATGGTGAGAATTTACAGTATAAAGTAGCATCCATTAGATGGCCTTTGCAAGTTTTTTATAATATTTTAGACCTCTCCGCTATAAATGCATGGGTACTTTACCAAGAAGTAATGAATGTAAAGGTGCGCAGAAGGGATTTCACTTTACTGTTGGCCCAGGAACTAAGTAAACTTTCAGACAATCCTATCCCTAGGTTACCCGTATCCTCACAGCCTATAGTCTCGTCACACTCTTCGGCAGCCAATCTCACAAAAAGACATCATAGCTACATTCTAGGTTGCAAAAATAAAAGTAACAAAATGTGTGATTCTTGCAATTATATGTATAAGTTCATAAAAGTAAACAAATTTTTTGTAAAATTTTGATGTTACTCTTCTTTCATGATATTTTTATTGAACTAACAGTATTTATAAAGTAAACAATTTAAAAATAACTACTAATATAAGTAAGAATCAAAAGACTCTCAGCCGCCTTCAAAGATAGGTCGTTATTTCAGTGTTTCTAGTGTTAATATCTCTTTAGAAATTCCACCAAGAAGAATTATGGAAGGTCGATGAATTGTGCCATAGTGTCTCTCATTACGGAACATGATACGTGATTAAGGAACATGATGACTGTCTATTATGTATGTATATGTTTTCCGTTAATAATAATAGCTATTTTACGGACCTTGCCCTTATTGTTTACGTCTCTGTGTTGTTTTTGTTGTTCGACTCTCTTTATTTTGTCTATTTATTTCAACCAATGATCCCTGGCTAAATGTCCTTTCTTATAATAAAACACACAACACTTATCTTGTTTGGAAAATATTTAGTTCGGAGATGGCTTCTTATTATAGACTGTCATGACAGCTGGAATATTTGTACGTAAATAATTTTTGCCGGCACGAAAATCATGTTGCATTTCTCCCATTTAATTCACACTAATTAACATCGCTTTATTAGTGTCTCTTTGATATACATGGAAAAGTATCCACATCACTACCCGCGTTCCTAGTAAAAAAAATAGAGGGCTAATTTTTGGAATAATACACTAATTGTTTCAACGTGCTTGATATGGATTTTGCCTAATAGTTGATGATGCCTCCAGTCTCTAATTCAAATTTTTCATTTTCACGAAGTTTTAGTTTCAATTGCTCAGCATTCTGTATTTCTTTGCCTTATAACTAGATACAGTAGAGTATTGCTCTTTTGTCACATTTGCGGTAATTTTCAAATTACAATATGAATCACGGCGTTTTGGAAACGCTATCTAAAGAAATGTTATCAATACTGGTCAAATTCTCTCCACAGGATCCACTTATTGTATATCTAACGTGGGACGTGTACGTGAGTTATACAATAGACGGCTGAAAGTGGTATACATCTTAGGACAGTCTCTACATCATCTTATCTATTATTTGAGTCTAGGCTTACCTCTACACTCCATTCACAAGCTTCAATAGCACCAATACTCAAATCAAAATGTAGGCAAAGCTCTAATTTGCCAGTAACTTTTTTCTACGATATTCAGGTACACTCATAATTACATTATACATTTGTTACTTATAACTAATTATTATTTTATTTGGTCATGGTTTAGTCTATTCTTATTTTTATTTCACGCGTGTACTGTTCATTGAGGGAGTAGTTATTTAGACTATTTCAAATCCTATTTCCGATAATGGAAAGCCGTAAAAGAGAGACGGGGACTACTAATAAAAACACCATTTTTGCGCGATCAACTCTTTACATAAACACTGTTCTCACAAAATATACAGGAAATAATCTAAGGTTTGTTTACATTTGTTTCGTTTTTATTATATTTCTTTGTACATACGATTATTACAAAATTGTCTTGTATTAGGGAACATTGGATATATCTAATGAATTTACGTAAACGCGCACATACCAATCATTTAGAATAATATCATTTTAAGCCAAATTACAGGAATTGTTATCCTCCCATATACCAATTCGATTGACAATGTCTATAATATAATACGTCGCAGAACTTATATTATTTGCAGAGTAAGTAAATAATATAGAAAGTATAGAAATAGTAGCTTCTTTATGGCGTTTTTAATGTTATAAACAATACAGAATCTTATATATTTATTAAAATCGAATGTTGGGTTTTAGTTTTATTTTTAAATATTTTAATATGAATCAAAATTGGCACAGAATTTTCTTTTTAAAATCGGTCACGACTAAATCCATTTCCATGAGTTAGTATAATTTATTATTTTCCTGATATGAAGGAACAAATTTATGTGATAATAGTATCCTAAAATTGTATAATTTGGTCTTTTATTTATATTTCAAGCACCTTGAAAGCCTTTATATTGGTAATGTTTATCAAAATATGACTTAACTTATTTTTAAATAAAAGGGAGTACTATCTGCCAATTACTTCCAAGAACTAACCTCATTAATAATAAGTGAGTTAACAGCTAACAAACCCTAATTCATAGGCAGCTGTTAAGTGATTTCGCTTTGAAATACAATTTTAATGGATTCAAGAAACTAAACGTCTAAAATGATTTCATAAATTTCGTGCTAACACGGATTAAAAAGGGATATTCTGTTTTTCTTTTTTTATTAAAGTGGCAGTACTTAATACCTCGGAACATTAACCGAAGAGTCGTTGCTTTAAATTAATTAGCTAATCTATTTTATAAATATTCTTTGAGCTGTAATATTAAAATAGAGCCATATTTTTCTGTTCGGAGAAGGAAATTCTAGTAAGGTACTTAACAATTTATTTCTCAACTTCTTTGGTATTACAAACACAAAACGTCTTTTTACGTATTTAATTAATTAATTTAGATCACTTAAGCAAAACTTAATTTAGATCACTTAAGCAAACCAGGGCAAACTTAATATTAAGATAATAAACATTTTATTGAGGCTTAGTAGATATGTATGGATTTGTTTTAGCTTCTTCGGACAAGTATTATTAACTTTACTTAATGTCGCTAAATAAGGATATAGAATCAAATATTTAATAAAAATTGCCTTTGCTACTTATTTCATATTAATTTTTTATGTCGCTAGTCATAAAAAATTTAATTTGTCAATAAAATAATATAAGAAAATTATTTGGTGCCTTAATACATAAATCTGCAATAAAATCTATTAAAACGTTTAATAGTCCACAGAAAAACAAAAAAATTCTCCGCAAACTACACGCGACGTAAATAAAGAAATGACTATTATAATTTGGTTCGTATTATTTGTTTTAAGATTTACATTAACACAGTTAAATATTTGATTCTCAAGTCATAGCAGACTACCCGAGGCTGTTAGCAAATATTGTTACAATGGTTGCTAACAGCCCACCTGAAGATGTTGTAATACAACGAAACCTAAGTTGTGGTAAAGAACTTAAAGAAAGTAGAAATAATACTACATCCCGTAGTTTCATTTAATTGTGAATAAATTTGTAATAAGCGACACAAAAGTATATACGTTTTATCAGAGAAAGTAGCTTAATATGAATATTAATATAATAAAGTTCTAGTATCGTACATTTTGAATGAATTGCGATCATTCGGACTCAGTATATTTCAGAAACTATTTCGTAATTATCTCCACATAATTAATTTTTAGTAAATTTGTTTTAAGATTTTAAGGATATAAATCGAGGTGAAGTCAGTGGTGTGCTTTTATTTAATCATAGTCGGAATTTAAATGCTACGACAGAAAGTATATTGGGAGAAGAATAATACAAAAATAGCGACAAAATTTATTTGAAAAAATGAAAATTTGCCAAATAGGAAATATCACAAATTTCAAAGTTTGTTATTTCAAAAAATTGTATATTAAAATTTTTGGATCTGATATTCCAAATATTTATAAATTTACTATGCTAAAATATTTAGGTAGTCATCATATTTTATAGATATTTATAGCGTGTATTATATTATTGTAAATCCATATAACATATTTTAAATTGACGGTTGAAAATATTTCATAATTTTTCAAAACTGTTTCTGAGATTGATAAGAAAATAATGGAGAAACAAAACTTAAGCATATTTTTCATAAAAAAGCGGTCCAAAAATCTTATTACAATTTTCATCACATTATTATAACATGCCGCCATCATCTATACTCAGGAGCGAAATCAAAACGGCTAATATCTAACTCGTGCAATTTAAATCTAAAAATCTTCACAGTAACTTAGAAGTCTGTGTATCATAATAAAATTTATCAAAATATGACTCAATGTATTAGTTAGCGAGTCCTGTGTTAAATGTTTCTCAGAAATAGCCTCAGCAGAATGAAATGAGGATATGGCTGCGAAACCTTGATTACTATCCCTTAACAGTTTCTAAAAATACAGTGTCTAAAAGTATTCTATATATTTTAGGCAAACATCGTGTAAAAAGAGGTACCCAATTGTATATTATGAAAGTTATAATTTTGTTTTATAAACAAAATTAAGTTCAGTCACGATTCTTAATTAATTTAGAATGAACTTAAATAGCACTCGGAACATCAATCAGAGAGTCGTCCAATTGAATTAATTAGCTTTATCCATTTTTTAAAGTACGCCTGAATTTTTGTGATCAGAGAATGAAATCCCGGTAAAATACTCAAAAATCGTTTTCTACACTTTTATGTTGTTCATAACTAAAAACGTGTTTTGAGCCCTTGAGATAATTTCAAACTGCTTTTGAATATTTTAATAATTCAACCGTAATAAAAACAGAATAACATATCATTACATCTACCTACATACTTATTTTTTTTAGTTCGGGGCAGTTATTGTTAAGTCTGTTGAGTCCTAAAATAAAAACTCTTAATTATATTTAGGACTAACATTACGAGGAATTTGAAAGAAAAAATATTTAAGAGGTAAGTATACTACACGTATTCACATGGCAATACTATATTAATACATGGCCTATTATACATTTTAAAGGCGTAAAATAATAATGATTTCCTTAAAAACAATAAGTTAAAAAGTTTTTTGGTAAACTTTATTAAGTTTTAATAATATTTTTTTTCACTTTAGGGGTTTCAATGTTAGGGAAGACGAAAGAATAGGTTTTAATGAATATGTATATTTTTTAAATGTTTTTAGAGAAATGTCTATTTATGTTAAATATTAAGAAAAATGGTCTTAAATCCTTAATAAAATTAAAAATTTTTGCGACCGATCTTTTCCCCTATAATATTTTGAGAATAAAGAAGTTAAGTTTTAAATGGAAGCAAAAAACTTCAGCACCCAAGTAAATTAAATGTACAATACAAGCGTTTTGATAAACTATGCATTTTCTTATAGTTTATAATAAAAAACAATCATTTTTGTAGCTAACGTTTGGATGTTGCTATTTTTGCTTCTATATAATTATCTAAACCTTCGTTAGGTTCTTATTATCAGGAAATATGTGTATTGGTAAGTGTACTTAAATTATGAAATATTTAAATTTCTACATTGAGACGTTTTAAGAAAAACGGGAGATACGTGAATGATTCCACAAGAGTTCCTTTTTCCTTTTTAGGTACGAAATACTAAAAAGAACAATTGGAGCTCTCCCTACGGTAGACATATACATTATATAAAGAGTAAGTATTAATGGACCTTAAAAAATAACCACATTTAGGGAAACTACTGAAATGTACTCTAGAATGTGTGTTTCTTTTTCAATTCAAAAAATGCTGATCACTTTCGATGAGACTTTCACTAATCTCTTACTTCTTGGCATAGAGTTTAGTCATTGTGCAATTATAGAAGAAAGACAAGCGCCTTCGATGCAGCGCCAGAAATGTACTACAGAATTTTTTACAAAAAAACCAGAAATGTACTACAAACATTTTCTGTAGTACATTTCCCTCAAATTGCTGTAACATACGTGACGTTACAGCAGTAAGATTTATAGCCGTGCCTCCTAAAGGGTACGAAACTTAGTTGCATTAAAGGAGTTAAGAGGAAGTCTTATTGCGGATATAAACTGTATAAGACCTTCAGAAAGATATATCTATAATATATTATAGTAATTTTTTCCAAAATTTGCTGATGTTTTTCGTCAAAATAAAAGATCAATTTTGAAAATATTAAAAATTAATTTTGAGTCGAATCCAAATTTATATATGTATATGTATGTGTTATATATATGTATATATATATACATACATACATATATATATATATATATATATATATATATATATATATATATATGTATATATATATATATATATATATATATATACACAAACACAAAAAATTGAAAAGGAAATTGTTGACACCAAATTTAACAAAAAGAAATTGTATTCTTTCTCTTGTGATAGAGGATAAGGAATTTGAAATATTCGTTTGATTTTTTAAAAACGTGGAGGGGATGCACACACTATAGACGCAATATTTCCGAAGCTCGAGACATTCTCGTTCGGTTCGTCGGTTTCAAGGTCAAATATCCCTTGACCTTGAGAATCATAATTAATATTATTATGTTTATTTAAATCAGTAACTTTATTAAGGTGTATTTAAAAAAATTAGAATTCAACTTTTTTACGATAATTGAAAACTTTCGTACCGAATTCAACTTCAGTTTATACGTTTTAATCCTTTTCGAAGCAAAATCTATTATAATGCACCACTCAAATTTGCTCGTTTTTCGTTTTTATAAGACTTTGTAAGCTTTTACATCCATATTTCATCACAAAATATAAACTCCACACGTCAACTTGTAATTATTGTGATTGAACAGGCATTTTTTTACGAGCTGGATAAACACGGTACACTCATACTGCCTGAGCGCTTTCGACTCATCTGTGTTGGTGAAGAGGCGTGGTGAAAGGGTGATTTTTGTTTGTCGCTGATGCGCGGCTAATTTAAAATAGTAGTATGAGTAAAAATCATTTTATTTACCAAGGGAATGTTGGCTAAATCGAAAATAAAATTTCGTTTTTTTTTCATTATGTGATTTAGTTGCCGATTTTTAATTGCTCCTTAAAATTTGGTCACTGACTAAAATGTAACCTTGTATATAATCCACCTTTCAACGAAAGTTGTGGAGCAATAAATGTCGTCCACATTAAAGCAAACATTATTCCAACTTAGATCCTATGTCCTATTATTTCCAGGCAAGGATTCGTATTACCATTTTAGATACTGATATAAACCACACGTTATTATACATTTACGCAGTAACTTTTTAGATTTTCTCAAAGTGAACAACAGTGAGATATTTTTCCCAAGTATATCCATAGTGATCTTGACTTAAAAAAAATCGATCTGCAATCTTTCGCTATAATCCTTTGCTGAATCTTCTTTGCACATTAGTACCATAACAGTAAATGAAACTCATATTTTTACTAAAATTTTCAACCAGTTCAATCTATTAAATAATTTTCATTATTATTATCCAACAATATAAGGACTAATATCTTTATACATAATATTAACGTGTTAAATTTAAGTTACAAAAATACTCTCAAGTACATTTAAAAATACTTATATTTTTAAAATTATTTCCATCTCTTTAAAATCGTTTTTTTTTTATTTTAATCGGATATGTACATATCGTATTCTATCATCTGTGTTATTCAATGCAGGATGGCTTACAACTTTACCATTTTTTTAGTTGGTCCCTTCTCAATTTGCTCTCGCCTAATAGTATTAAAACATTTTATTTCATCATCAAACACAACATACGAATACTTGGAGCAACCTAGTGTTGGGATGCTTAATTATTTTTCCTTTGAATTGACAATTTTCCATGTTTTGTCAGATTTCTCAGTTTGTAGTCATAAATATTTTCACTCTAAAAATGTAAAAGTCTTCTTTTCTAACCTTTTCAAAGATATATTACTGTACCTTGTGAATGTTAAACCTATATGACGCTATAACTTGCATACAAACCCTTAAATTGTTCTTTTCGTTTCATTAATATTTCTCCACCGTTCTTTTATTCAAACTTACTATCCATTTCACATTTTTCAGTGTCACTGCATTCTTCAACGAATGTTACAATCTCTTACAATTTAAAAAAAAATATACATAAGTGTTTTATCAATATATATATATATATATATATATATATAAGGTATGAAAAGCAAACCGTTTTTTATTAATATAAAAAAGCGAAAGTGTTCTTTACTCAAATTCTAAATACTTAAATAAATATAACTTATCCGCTGGTCTTAAATCAAGATCAAAACAAAATCCTTCGCCTATAATACTGCATACCTTCGCGCTCTTGAAGACCGCAGTCACCACAACACACGACCTTGCCACCGCATCAAACAACGTGTAAAGATAACACGTTTACAACGAACCTCTACTATGTAGAGAATATTTAATCAAAGGGGTCTTAGAAACAAAGATCTCTACAAAATTCTGCCGAGACGTCTATTCCAGTCCATTCACAAGATAATGTTTCAAATCCCATTCAGAATTGCTCACATTTCATTAGTTGTATGCATCAAATAAACTGGTTATGTTATTAAATAAATATTCGTTCTAAATTTATGTAAATTTTTTAAACGTATATTCTTAGATTGGAACAAATTAAGATCGATATAATTTGGACCACTTTTACAAAATTGTTTACAAACGAGTTATATTGTAGCTGCGTAATTTATCATGGAGATAATTTATCATCTGTTATAAAAGTAAATATTTAAAGAGACACAGGTGAACATATCAAAATTATATCAAGAACAATTATTATTAAATAGTTTCTGGAATATTGGCTATTACTCTGATAACCAAAAGCCGTAAGAGTACGTGAAAGTGATACCAAAACTCAGTTTTTAATTAAAACATTGTTTTATTTGAGCTTTTTCGTAGTTCATGATTCCGAAATTTCTCCGTGCATTCCAAATTACTTCTTCACCTAAGGCAGAAATTCTTTAGAGCTACAATTTTATTTTGCGGACGCTGTATTCATGATGATATGCTTCAACTTTTACTACAATAATATTATGTCTTAATCCTTAACTGACTTTCAAAATAAAAGGTTGAAATTAAATTATGGAATTGTCAGCGCAATAGCATCACAATATTTATTCGATGGAGGATGGCTATTTCTGTGTTATATACAATATGGTTATTATTTTATATTATTGTTAGTTGTCCATTGTTTTTAAAAACATTATTATTTAGAGGAATATATTTGTTTTATTACTTTTCTTATATTACCCCATCTAATCGATCAATAATTCAAACATGATCGTAAATATGTATTGTAAAATGTTTCTTTCGAAATAATTTGATTAAACTTATCACAACTGTTAGTACACTGTGATGTCGTTGGAACTAAATTGGATATTCATAGCAATTAAAAGAAAAAATAATACGCACTATTAAAAATAGAAGCTTTTAAATTTGTGTATCTACGTCATTTTCCACAGTATTTGTGCTACGATATCACAAGTTATAGTACATTTTTGAATATAGATTGTACTATAATTTGTTAAAATATAGTACATTTTTGAAGGCATCAATTTTGATAACATCGTCAAATTATCTAATCATAATTAAACAAAAAAAGTTTATAATAAGTATAATACCAGTATCGTAAATATATATACAACCGTTAATGTCGCTGCTTGTTTTATAAATGTTGACCCGGTTATTCGGCAACAGAAATCATACGTAATATACGAGTATGTCAGAGAGTAGATCCGGAGTCTGTCTCTGAAGCTATTTCAAGACGATGGGACTGATCCAAATCTAGCCAACCGGTCGTTTTTGTTATCGAAAAATTAATATCACTAATCAAATTTCATCCTAGAATTTTAACGTGGGCTACAACTCATGGTAAAATTTCATTTCTCGCGTAAATAAAGTACTCAATTCGAATACTCTCTAGAAGAAGACATTTACACAATTTAGGAAAACTCCATAAATATGATGTCTTGATGTTATATGGATTGAGCTAGGGTCAATGCCATTGTCGTGGGTATATGTGTACACAATTTTTATATAATCAGCCTACGTTCAACTGGCTGAAACATCAATGGTTTGTTCAAAAGAATTCAGAAAACTGATAATTAGCTCAAATAGGAAATAAGCCACATTCATGGAGATAAAAATTCTTTCTTTCGTGGGTATGTGACATAAAAATGTATATTGTTGAGAAACTTCAAATTATATCACAAAGTAAAAACTTTAATATATGTTTAATGCTACTTTATATAAAAATATTTAATAATGCTTATGGTAGAATATTGACGTGTCAAAAGAAACACAGACATTTAAATGCATAAAGATGCTTATTGAATTTCTTAAAAATACACTCGAATTGCGATACCAATTTTTATTGATTTGATTATACTTAAATATCGTTATTATGGCCGATACGTAAAAAAGAGACAAATACTTAAAAATTTTGTAGAAGTATCATTTAAGGAAAAATCGTCAAAGGTGGGCTACTACTTTGTCCAATATGATCGTAAATTTTATATCTTCGTTGGGAATTATTAACGAAAACCGTAATTTTTTCTGGCATTAGCTTGTACAGATAGACAGGTGAAAAAAAGGAAAAATTGTAATATTTCAAGTTAAATTCTAAGATATATATAAATGTATATATATATATATATATGTATATATATATATATATATATATATATATATATATATATATATATATATACATATATATATATATATATATACACATATATATATATACATACATATATATATATACATATATATATATATATATATATATATATATACACATATATATATATATATATATATATATATATATATATTGATTGAAAGATATATTGCCTAGCTTTGAAAAAAATTTTTTGAGAAAAACATGTTTAGAGTTTAGATCATAAATGAGAAAATTTGGGTCCTAATACGAGGTTTTATTTATTCTATATCTTCATTGGATTGTGAAATTGATTCTTACGCCATAGGAAGACTCTCCTGTAGATGTCGAAGCTCTAAACATTTTTTTTTCCTGTAATATTTTTCTTCACTTTGATTGAAGTCACGTTTGCACACGCTCAGCCACCGATCGTCTTCGGATGTACCCCGTTAATGCACACTGATTCCAGTATACTCTAGCATCATTATTAAATATACACGCAGCAATATTTACAACAATTTAAATGGAGGTTGAACTACTTCGGTATTGTTTTATTTAGGAGTTTTTCGTCTAGATATTTTCCAGAACAACATACTTGAGATTACGCTAGGTTTTATTTATTATAATTTGAAAATTGAAATTATTTCACAACTTCCAAAATCCTCATTTAATCACGCTATTAAAAAATTTAACTTGAGACTAAAAATATAAATATTTTGAGTCTCTCAGAACTTAAAATTACCTAGACAATCTAGGATATATATAATCAAGGTAAATTTGCAATTAATGTTTTTATAACCAAGCAATAAATGGCTGGAGCATGGAATTATTAATCCTTATTACATAACATCAGGATTTAATGAACGCCTATATCACGGTATTAATTATTCTTACTACAAAAGGACCTGGTAAGGCTTTACGACGAGAACATTGCTTATCTAAATAAGGCACTAATTGTTCTCGTTATAGAAGATATACGTAGCGCCGGAAATTGTTTGGAGCTCAGCAGGTCTGATAGGGCGAATGCCTTTAATCAACCATAGCTTTCAAACTAAATAAACTTAATAATCAAAGTGTGAAATATTAATTATTTGAATATTCTGGATGTACGTAGTCTCCTAATAAAACTATTTGAATTCTTTCAGTCGAAAATAATATTTGATATCTCAAAGCCTCGAGATTATAATAGAAAATGAGTTGAAACTGCGTGTTATGTAGTAAATATAGATATAAAAATTCATACGAAATAGTTTTTTTGCTAGTGAAGTAAAAAAAAACCTAATACTATTGGCAAAGAGTTAATCCAGCAGTGTTTACTGAAAGCTACGCAGATAATATTAGGAGAAAAGTCATAACAAAAAATTAAGTCAATTTTTCTTTCAAATGACACAATTAAGCACGGAAACAACGATGTTGCTGCAGATGTGAAATTAAAAATCATGAACAAACTAAAGTCTTCGCTACGATTTTTTGCCATTAGTTGCGATGTATTTGCAGACAGACGTTTTGTTTCTACAGACATCGTTAACTGTGCACAGCTAATCTTTTTTGTTCTTTACTTAAAATATTAGCTGTGCATAGTTAACGATGTGCAGGAGGAGCTATCAAATTGAGGAGGAGCTTTTGTACTTCCAATTTTGGATAGCTGGCACTAAATCTGATGACACATTTGATTCTAAACCTAATTTTATATGAAAAATGATTTAGCATTGGAATTACCTCAAAGGATTTTGCACAAATAGCCCCGCCGACATTATGATGCGCGATCCGGCTTAGCTCAAAAGGTGAAGGAAAATAATTCCACCTTGGTCTGTATACATTGTGTTTACGCAGCACATTTCTCTGGCCTCAAAAATGCTGTCCCAGAATTGTTTAATTAAAAGAAGCAGTTTGAAAATTCAACAGTAAATAACGTTGCTGTCGATAGTAACGTAACGATAGCTCTGGCAGAAATTGAACCTGAAATTAATCAACTGGTTCGGAATATGCAGAGGCAAACATTGCATTAATAGAATTATAATATACTAGCGGGACCCGTGCGAAGTCTTCGCATTATTTATTCCATTATGAAGCTCAGATGACAGATTAAACAAATATTTTACTATAATTGACATATAGAGGCGCAAGTATCAAAAGCATTGAGCTAAAGGGCCACTTTATTTATACGTGAGTGGATTTGAAATTAAACAAAAATTTTACCGACCGTCAATCATATTGACGTTGAGCCGTTAGATGGCAGCATTGATGTTTTGTGTATATAATTTTAATAATTAATTAATTTGCAAAAACAATAGCAATAATAAATTGTTTAGTTGTGGATGCCGGTAGAGCAAGCAATTATCTATAAAATGATATAAAATTTATGTGGATTAGTTGTGAGGTTTTTTCTAAAAAGGGAGTGTAACATCTTAACCTTAGCGTATTAATATATATGATGATGATAATTATACTTAACTATTTTGATAAATAAACATTAAAGTTTTAATTTATATTATTGCATAATCATATATTATATATTGCATATATAAATGGGAAATAAATTTCGTGAAATCATGTGTAATTTGTTATTGTAACAATGACAAAAAATTGAAAGGGGGCATGAATATATTTTTTAGAATACGTGGAAACTCAAATTAAAAAAGGTTGAGAATCTCTACTCTAGGCATTTAGCTCAAAAGTCTCAGATTGAATAACAAAGTGCTCACGAGAGGTAGAAGATAGCATAACAAAACATTTGGAATCAGGACTTAGTTTTCTAAGGGACAGTCTTCTTATTTTTATCGATATATGCATTAAACATATTGGCTGTAATTGAGTATCGTAAGAAAACATTAAATTTGTACATACGTAATAAAGGAGAGAAAAAAATATTTTCTACCCATTTCTCAAAAAGCCAATATCATTCCAAAGTTTTTGCGAGAGTCTTCTTATGCAAGAAAAAAGTGCAATTTTTAAATGATGTATTAGCCTGTTTACATTTTGTTACCATAATTTGTTTATACTTTTTGTGAAATTGTTACCTTTTTATTAAAATTTATTGCGAAGATCAGTTTTGCGTACTAATTTTTGCGACTTTTAAAAATTGCACGAATTAAAATGTAATAACATAAAAAAATATGAAAATAAATTCATACGTACAAGTGCGTAATTTCCTCCAAATCTACATATTCATAGTTGTAAAGTGGAAAAAGGCCGTAATTTTGAATTCTCCCATACATTTAAAGGTGTTGGAAAGAAAATTAACATATTGATGGAAGTATGAAACTGAATATGTACATTGGCAAAATGCTCAGCCAAAGAAATATATATATATATATATATATATTTAAAATATATATATATATATATATATATATATATATATATATATATATATGCATATATTACATCAATATACACATATATAAATTTTTTCAGCTATATGCTTAAATAATTCGTTCAGCTTATAATAGCACTTTAAGTTGCCTAAACATGAAATTGTTAAATACAAAAACAGATGGACTATTAACATTCCTTTTATTACGTACCATCTAAATAAGTATACATCAAATAAGGCAAATGCCTTGTGAATATTGTGTGGGGTTAATAAACAGAAAAAGAATTAAAATTTGTTGACAAATCTAAAATTGAAAATGTTGAATTGGGAGTATTATTTGTGTATTTGGGCTTTAATCTAATTAAAGGCTAGGTAATATTTTAAAAGTCAAAATTAATTTAAAATTTATATATTAAATATATTTGGCGTTAATTTTGTAGAAATTCATTATTCACAATCAAAAGAAACTACGTGATATAGTATTATTTCTACTTTCTTTAAGTTCTTTACCACGACCTAGGTTTCGTTGTTTTAAGTTTAGACAAAATGTGTAAAGTAGCACCGTATTTTGTAAAGTAACTTTCAAGCCTTTGAAGTTGAAGGAGAAAATATATCTCTGTTGTTTTTCCGTACTTAGATATTTTAGCTTTTAATTTTATTATTATCTTTCTTAATGTTTACATTATTATTTATATATAAAGGAAGAATATAAACAGTGCAATAAGTAAGAACATACAGATGAGTGCGTTTGGTAATACAAAACTTCCGATTGCAAAGTCATACGCGCGAAAATCAAAGGCGCCTTAATTAAAATGATGAAATATGCGAGTTTTAATTAGTAATAATTTTCATCGGCGCTAACGCTCGTTAGGAGTTTCCATCTTGGAACAAGTTGCCGCAATAAACGTGGTTCGAAACAAAATTGGTTCGATAAACATACGAATTTCACAACAATTTCAATTTAAATTAAATGCAGGGGAACATCGTCGCTCTCACATTTTGAATCTTCGTTAAGAAGTGGCATTTTCTTTTGTGTTAGCTTGATGAATCAACCTTATATATAACAAAGCTTACGAAACATAATAGGTCCATCTAATGCCAGTTAAATTATACATTCGTTATTTACATAAATATTTACTTTCTTTATTTGTCAAAATAGATGCAGCCGCAATAAGAAAAGCATTTACATAAATAGTTTGAATAAGAAAAATAAAAAAGGTAAATACATTTTCAGCACCTAGTGAATTTTTCTTGGAATCATTCTGATGGAACCTGGCAAGTATTTTATAGAGAATGCTTGGGTATTATAGCAGACGTTATCCAAATATTACAAGTTTTATTCACTTATTTATTTTGTAACTTTAACGTACAGTTGGAGAACAATCTATGAAAGAAATTTGGTATTTACGCAAATTAAGGCTTAATATGCCATTCAATTTTAAATTTATGTTTATTATTTGTAGTTAAAAAACTTATAAATACGTAAACGTTTATAATAAGCATTTCTAGTAAAATATTTATTAATTTTGATGCCACTTTTTACTTTGTAAACATATTACCTAATATATTTTTAAAAGGCCTAAAAGTATTGGAATATAACAAAAATGATGAATTTGAAAATCGTTGATATAGGTTTTCCGTAACTTTGACTTAAACTTCTAGAACGGCTGATTTTGGAATTTTGATTTCATCACTTTTGGATACAGAATTGTGGGGAACGTATTGTTTTGTGAAACTTTTCAAAAATGTTCCTAGAATTATGTTATTTAAAATTTTGAAAAAAAAATAATTTTGGAATCCTTGTCACTTGCTCTTTCAAATAGCATTTTTGAGTACTCTCATATTTCCTCCTCTAAAGTATATATATATATATATATATATATATATATATATACAAATACAAATAAATACATAGATAAATGTGTGTGGGGTCAATATGCTATATATAAAGTTTTTACATCAAATAGTTTTTTAGAAAAACGAGTATGATAGACGATCAGACCGATAGTCACTTGAAAAATTATTTAAGGCTTCCGTTTTTTCCTTTCGAGATACAGAATCTATATGAAAATAATATAAATAATGTTAAACGGAGCAAGGGCTAGGTTTAATTGTACGTTTTAAATATTTTATAAAATAAATAATTATTACAATACAATGTCACAGTGAAAAAAAATGTTAGTAAGTCAAAACATTATCGATTCGAAACAATTATCCGACGGAAACACAATTTTCACTGATATATTACACCCAACACTTTTAAATAATATAAGTCTAATTCCGCCGTGTTTAAGATTATCAAACAGCAAATTAAATATTAAGTAAGTTGAAAGATAAGATTGTCTTGTCAAGTATAGAACATGCTAATTTAACTTATGAAAATATATCGAAATAAATCTCTGAAAAATCCGCGACGATAATTAAAATGAACCTTAATTTTTCAAACGTACTACTGAGCCCTTAAACAAATGTAATGATCTGTCGCGGATATCCGACAAAGATAAACAATATTTATTATTACATTTTAATTGACTTCATAACAGTTTAAAGCATGCGAAATACAGCCGGGAAATAATAGGAACCAATCAGTACACGGTAAATAAGAATGAGTAAATGAAGTCGCCACCATATGACTTTCACACAACTTAAAAAATTGTTCGTTGAAGTTGAAGCGTAGTAAAACACGATATCTGGCAATATTTTAAGGGTATCGGTCTCAACTGTCAGGTCTTCGGAGTTTGTGCCTGGGTAACTTTCTCTTATAGCGAACGTTATCCAACATAAAGTTTTGTACCAGAATTCGGTCTGATATTCTCGTACAAGTTTCGATTAGATTCAAAACTTGAACTTAGCGGTCACGTAATAAACAACTTTTGACTTTGAAGCGATACTTTTTACTCGAACGGAACTTTTTCGAGTCCGGTACCCAAGCGTGG
The DNA here is from genome assembly GCA_039881145.1 of Druceiella hillmani. Classification (NCBI taxonomy): domain Eukaryota; kingdom Metazoa; phylum Arthropoda; class Insecta; order Lepidoptera; family Hepialidae; genus Druceiella; species Druceiella hillmani. The sequence continues at coordinate 1,417,745 of JAYKKI010000126.1, forward strand.
AATGATAAAGTTTTTTTAAACTAATATCGTGAATGGTACAACTTAGATATTTATCCAACTAATTAAATATCGATTGAAAAACTATCATCTTGCGCCATATACCAGCATATGTGGCTTTGTTTCTTAACTCCCGACACAAAAAGAGTAGTGTTGTAAATTTTACAGCTGCGTACACGTTTAATTTTATATATTAGCAACAGATGGTCCGACTTCAATAAGTTTTTCTATATTTGGAAGCGTATACTGTCCAAAAGTTCTTAACTGTGTTTGATTAAAATTTGTTTGGCGGTTTGCAGGGTGTTCGGTGCATCTGACAGGAATTAATAAGCAGTAATTTTTAATTGACTTTTGCTTCAAATGTCTCATTTGAGGATGCCGCTTAGACTTCCAGAATTTTAAGAGTCACATAAAAACCAAGGAGTTAGTAAATTTATCTTGGCGACGGTTCTAGCTTCGTTACAACTACATTAACCGAGATTGTAGCCACAAATCAAATACTTAAGTTTTATGGTATTTAAGGTTTATGAAGTTACTTCTAAACTAATATCCAAAAATTATACTATTACAATGATTAAGTAGTCCCTAATTATTGCAAATCTGTCAGTGCTCCTTTGATATGCAGTTTATTAAGGTGACGCTACGCGGCCTGAATGTTCAAAAACCGGACCTGTGGGAAACATACGTTTAATTTGAGATGCCAGATATATAACAGCCTTCTCAAACGTGGTGCCTTACAGCTTATGAAATCCATTCTTGATAACAAAATGTTTGGATACTTAAATTTTCTAGGCAGTTATTTATTTGCTACGCAATATTCTTTCTTCTAATCAATTTCTGTGTTGTCCATTCTATTTAATGAATCTGACAACCTACATTCTTTCATTTACTAGCCTTTTATTATCTCTTATATTTGTTTCTAGTATACGCAGTAATTTTAATTTATTTTAATAACCCTCAAAGAAATTTAAATATTATTAAAATTTTGTATTTTAAAATATAATTTTTCTTCTCAGGTTATACGTTGTAGACTACTTAGTCCCGACTTGAGAGTTTAAAATAGATAAATGTCAAAATTAAAAGACATTTGTCTTCGAAAATTTTATCATGAAACTAGATCTACATCAGTATAGATTGAACGTCATGATAACACTCTGTGATCAAATGTTCAGTTTAAATGGGAGAAAATAGGTTATATACAAATTATGAAATGCTGTGATGCCAATAAACACATACACTGATACTATAATCTATATTATTAATTATTTAGTCTATGATTTAATTTATATGTGCCCACGACATATTTTTTTCATTGACATTTCACGACAGACAGATTTATTCACTTGTCAGAATATAAACTAAGAAAATATTAAAAATTTGGGTATAAATCATAAAGTTTGTGCTTATATTGAACTAGACATACTCGTAAAAATAAAATGCCATATAGAAAGAATTTCATGATGTGATTCGTGTTCGTTTATTAATATCTTCCAGATGCTAAAACAATATTTTTATTGTTTTGATAAAAATAAGAAACATACAAATTATTACATGGTCATATGTGTGGAAATGAGTTTTTTTTTATAAAAGAAATATAATTTTTTTAGCTTTTATCCGTTATAAGAAAAACATATTCACTTCAGATTTGACCAGAAGGAAGGAAATCTTTTTTGTGCAATGCATATATAAAAATTCAATATAATTGTATGGATTGGATGATATTATTTGCTACTTGCGAACTGCGACTTTCTTCTGGAACGGTAGTTAAATTTATCACATACATTTAAGGATCCTAGACTTCGTGGAATATACTCGTAGTTTGTATTCTTTCATACAGTTGTATCAAACCATCTTGTGGTTCTCTTATTTGAATGATTGTTTATCAGGTAGATATGAGAATTTGATTAAAAACGCCCATCTATTTTTCGAGTACGAAATTATTAGACAGAACAAAGATAACAGCAAATTAGAATTCTAGAGATTACAACTTTGTTGTTATAACTCTGATAATTATAATTATGTTACTCTTGATGTAAAATCATTCCTCGTGGTGACGTAAACGAGGTTAATTGGTTTAATAGTAACTGGGTCATCATGATTAGTTTAATAAAATCATTTTAATGAAAGTTTTGGCTTGCTTCTCTTTAGAACACTCATTTCTGCCAAAATCTTTCTTGTATTTGAATATAATTAAGCAATATTTTGATTTTTTCATATGCAAAACTAATCCCTTTTATATTTTGTGATATTAACATTAAATATTAATATAGTAAAAACATTTATCATATATTTCAAACAAATCAACAAAAAGATTTTTAACAAAAAATTTGTTTTTTTTTCGATCTTATCATTAAAATACAATTCAAATATGTTTTACTCTGTTTATATGTAATAAAAAAATCAATATCTACGTTTTTACGCTATATTCAGGCAAAGCCGGAAGTAAACATTATTTAGCATAATACCTAACATCATAAGAATAATAAACACGAAGCTTTGTAGATATGTCTAAAATTCGAGCGTTTTCTTACTTGGCATCGTTACTTGTATTATAAGACCTCCTACTACGCCGATTTTCAAGATTGGAACATTTTATAGCATTTTAAGGCTTTAGTACACGATAAAAATTAAATGGTACTTCCAGCCGTTTCTGAAAGGGCTCTGACAGACAAACCGATGGACAACAAAGTGGTCTCATAAGGGTTCTGTCTTTCTATTTTGTTGAACAAAATTCTAAAAAGGTGAACTTTGTGCCAATTTTCGGCTAAAACTAGTCTAATACGAATGAAGTGATTAAGCAGTAAAGATCCTTAATACATAAACAATTACTGTGCTTTGCCGTCGAAATTTATAAATTCTTGAAGAAACAACACACAAACATTTTTTATAAGCTTTACGTAAACATCGCTTCTAACAAAGGGTCTCTTGTTTTTTGTATGAAGATTTAGTACATAGAGTAATGATACTCATTTCGTTCAGAAATAGCGCAAGTGGCTGAAGCGCCCTTTGAACGTCAACAGTAGAGTCGTTCAGTTAAATTATTCAGCCTTGCCCACTTCATATTTCTTTTTTGAGCCAGAATCTTAATAGAGACGAAAATTTTGGTTAAGCAGCTAAGAATCCCTTTTTATACTTCATACGAAATTATTACTGAGAAAATCTATGTCCATTTAATTTTTCTATACTATATTTAGATATTAAATACAAATATAATATACCAAAATGAAAATCAATATCATAATGACATGGTATCCTCCACTCTATTCTTCTCTTTATTTGTCACTGCTGTAAGTAATAAGTTTTGAAGATTATTTGTAAATAATTATATAAATTAATAAATCTGTAATGTAAATAATTACATAAATTAATAAATCTGTAATGTAAATAATTACATAAATTAATAAATCTGTAATGTAAATAATTACATAAATTAATAAATCTTACCTGGAACAAAATGTTAATTAGAATTCTATCTATACTTTCCAAACATATTGGAATGTTTTTGATTGATTTAGGAAATAGTAAGTTTTAATCATCATATAAAAGAGCTTTTCCTTTATACTGAATGTATGTTTTTGATAAAAAAAATACTGATTGACTTCAATAGTATTTCCAAATTTTTGAACTGAAGAACGCAATGTATTTAACGTGAGCAAGATGTCACAAATAAATAAATAAACTTTTGTGTAAGTGTGGCTGGAATGCAAAAATATTGACACCCGGCTGAAACTTATCAACCAAGTGCTGCCTACCTTTCAAATATTTCCTCTTACTAAAACTACCCCTAAACAAACTTGAAAAAACTCTTAAAATCCAAGGAAAATACTCTAAACCAATAAATATTTTTATTTTTTTATGTAAAAGCAAAATACTTATATATAAATAGACAAGACCCGCTGAAAAATAATTTTTTTAACAAATTTCTTATTCTATATTATAGAGACTTCTTTAGGAAAAATGAGGCTATATTAAAAATGTCCATATTCAAGTAATTAAGTCACCTATAAAATTTAATATAATAAATTGAGATTTGTTAGTAAAACTTTTTAAATTCCTATAAACCCTTGAATATTTTTTGTTCCTCTAAAATTATCCTATTCCACTTTCTTTCCTCCTAATACTGAAGAGATCCCTGAAATAAACAGATGAAACTTATAACTGTAGATTTTTAACTTATAAAAAATGGCATGTATATTATCGTGTTACTTTATTCAATATTCATTACATAAATGAAATGTTAATTTATAAACATTAATTTTTAAATTTCCATGAAAAAAAATGGTTAAAAAGCTAACCGTAAATTGAGAAAACGATAATTGTATTGCATGAAATCATATCCAAATGGATTGTTGCATGTTTAAATTATGTTGCTCTAATGAAAATACGTTCTCTATGGATCGGCATTATTGAAGTAAAGAATAATCATCTTTCTGAATTACAAGTTCTTATTGCAAATTAATTCACGTTATAAGCCTTTTGTCAATTTTTTTCCAGACTCACTCAATACTGAATTATACAATTAAAATAACAATAGAACAAATATTTTTTTATGAAATTATCATCATAACTTGTGTAGTACGATGTATCATTCCATGACAAAAGGACCTAACTCAATTAAAAGGTTTCAAAGTTGCAGATTAAACTTATACTCAAATTTTAAATTACGTCATAAGAATATTGGTTGTAAATCATAATTTAGCTTCGCCTGAATTTTCAACGTCCAGTTATCCCTATACTTTGTTTTTCAGAAAAATCTGCTGGGTTTTTAAGTGTCATTGAAAAATTTGTTTTTCATTGTAAATAATAAAGCTGAGTTAACCTATTTAAGAGGACTTTATTGACTCATTATATTTCTCAAATAGTACGATAATAAATATGTCGAAGTTGTGGAGAAGATGTATTGAATAGCCTTGGAGGGTATTTACTTTATGAGTAACCTCGTTATTTACCCAATTTAATATATTTTGAAAAACTTTAAATATTATCAGTTAAAATTGACGTCAATATTATGGGAGTAAAACATCTTTTATAACTTTAAAACATACGCACAGGATAATTGTAATGAAAAATGAAACGCATCAATGGTGAGAAGAGTAAGAATTGCATGGTCGGCACTCGGTGGATTAGTGGAAAGAGATTACCAATATAGTAAGTCTAGTTTGTTTCATTTTTCGTCCTGAGATAATTAGTTTAAAAATATTTATCATTCTTGATACGTTTCCTGGACATTTCAGAATAACGATAAATATTTTCCGCCGATAAAATATTGTTTTTTATTACCATATTGTCTATAGTATATACAAATAATTATCTTTTACACGTAACTCCTTGGCCTTCCTTTGCTTTAGAGACAAAAGTGTATTTATTAAATCTTTCTATAATTTATTCCTATGGTATATTTCGTTTCCATAATCCATTCAGAAATTATGGGAGTACCAAACATCCATCCATATAACCTTTAGAATTTGTAATATGGGTTGTGAGAAAAAATTTTGTAACAAATAAAGTAATTACTTTACACCAAATTTGATTTAATTTCCTTCAAACTGCTTTCCTCGGCTAGCAATGCTTACGACAGTTCCATGATTCGAAGCATTTCTGGAAATCTTACTTTTGAAGGGCCTTCAGCTGCTCTGTTGTAGCCCTTTAAATGCCAGGAATGGTATTAAAACGTTTGCTTTGAGCGTGGTTTTAATTTTTGGGAAGAGCCAGAAGTTGTATGATGCTAAATCCCGGAGTAAAGCGGATGTAGACAGGAATCTTTTCTCGGCCAAAAACTCTCAGATCTGAAGTAAGATATGGTACGGGGCGTTGCGTTGTGGTGAAGGAGGAAACAACTGGAAGAAACAAAAGGAAACAACCATTTATCTGGTCTCTTTCTTTGTGAATCATTTTGCAAACATTACAATAGGCTCTTGTAATATTCGGAGTTTATAATTGTTCCCCTTAGAAAGAACTCTGACCGCAATATGCTTTCACTTTAAAAAACCAAATAGCATGACCTTCACGTTCGACTTCGACTGACGTGCTTTCTTGCGGCGAAGAGAACCATTGGCATTGCCATTTCATGGTTTTTCTGGCACTCTTTCGCAACTTCAAACAAAATTTAATATTCACGAGTAGTTCAAAATCCATGATGTACGACAGACATGGTAAATACGACCTCACTTTTCCGAATCTGGAAGCTGACTCACAAGTTACAACTTGTTAAAACTTGAGACTAGCTATCCCAAAGGATCAGGCTATCAGACTAGTTAGTTTAAATGTATGCGGTATCAGCAGTTGCTACTATAAAAATTAATTCACCGTATTTTTTGATCACACCTCGTATTAGCTAGGATTTTAATCCATACGTTCGATTCGTTATTATCGCGCAATGTTTTTGCTTTATGACTGTATTATCATCATGTTCTTTAAGTATGTACACCTGCGAAGTTATATATAAAAATATAAGTTTGTCTCTTTGCTTATATGTTTGTTTTTTACTTCACTTTTTACTTTTCTAGGGTATCATAGCCACGTATTGCACGATTATACAAAGAAGGTATGAGTCAGAAACAGTGTTTAAAGAAAAACTGAGGGTAAATAGCATTTATCGCAAATAAAATACATGATTTTCCCAAATCATCAAAGATGAAAGAAATGTAACATAAGCAAAATAGTAAACATCTATCAGTTTTAATATAATCCTAAATTAGTTATAGTCAAATTTTAGGTTATTTTTGATAAGTGTTTATTTGTCGTAATGCAAACGTAATAGACACATTAGCAACAACTTTTTGAAATTACTAAAGATTCATATATTATTTCAATTTCATTTCCATAGACTTGTGCATCAGGTTTTAGATGTATAAAGAAGCAACGGTGAAAATAGTTTTCTCGGGTTTGAATAAAGATGAAACTGGGGCAATGAAAAAAAAGTCAAAATCGGAGTTCAGTTTTGAAATGTCTTTATTGTCAAAATAGAGCATCAAATTATTACGAACAAATGACCACAAATGACCAGTCCAATTAACTTCAGGTAAAATCGCATTTTGTGGCATATATTTTAATTGTATTACGAAGTAAATAAGTTAATAATAAAATAGTATAAGTAAATAAGCAGATAGTATATGATTTTTTTTCTGTATCTGCTAGGAATACTGAACTATTTTTTTTTAATATACCAACTTTTTTCGAAATTTAGCGTTGTCGGCAACATATAATTCTTCAACTGTAATACAAAATTATGTAGAAGGTGTTTGGTATTTAAATTACCAAATCGCTTTCCCCGGTATAGTTATAAAAGTCTGTAGACAGTTGTCGTTTTCACAATGCATACTGGTAAAATCTGACTCAAACGGTGAAACTTTTATTTGACCATGGTATCGTTAACAAAAAATGTGCCTTTTTTAATATAGATGATTCTGTGCATCAAACTGCGTAGAAAATGTAAAGTAATTATATTAATATTTTCTATCGTTTCCGAAAGAAATTGCTGTCAAAACTTCAACGAAAAAAAATTATATTTTTTACCGAATCAATTATCAAATACATCCAGTTTAATGCACAGAATTTCCGATGTGAATTATTTTTCACTTTTTACTGCATTCCGTATAATCACGATATATATTTTCAAACAATGAAAAGAGTTGTAAAAAAGACTATTAAAGAAATTTGTAAAAGTAAAGAAATTGGAAAATGAAGGAGGTTGGAAAAAGAAACGTTAGATTAAAAGCAGTTTGTAACAACAAAAACAATTTCAAACAAATTCCCTTATAAAAGCTAAACCTTGACACAAATATCAGTTGTAAACGTGAAAAATAAACCGTGGAAACTCTGAACGACGGCAACAAAGCGTATACGTCTCGATATATGTGGTATATACGATAGAGATAATATCGATGTAGATAAATGACTATCGTTTTATAAGATTTAAATAAAATAAATATATATATAAGTGAAATCATTCAAACTTGAAGCAGATTAAAGCACGTAATCTAGCAATGTGTCAACCGAATCAATATCCACGTCACCTCGCATCGTCTACGTTTTCTTGCTCAAATTACCTTCATATAACGGTCGACGATCGATGTGATACTTTGGTAAAGTTCTGATCAAATTTGAAACTTGAATATTTGAATGCAGTGCCAATTGTTTACCATTTTTTTGTGAGAACTTCTAGTCTGGAAAATATCTCAAAACATTTATATTGCCATCTATATATATATATATATATATATATACATATATATACATATATATACATATATATATATATATATATATATATATATATATATATATATATATATATATATATATAGAAAAAATATTTCATTCTTAAAAATTTTAGAATTGAACCTCAATTAGTTAAATGTCCATAATTAGAAGTTCAGACAAAAAATGCAGTCATTGACTATCTGATCGAATTTCAAGTATAGTAAGGTAAAATTTTTACAAATAAAATCTCGAGTAAAACGTAGGTTACGTGCACGGAAATTTTTCCATGTTTGTATGTTCAGTCATCAGTTCTACTAGGGCAAAAAAGAAACCATGACTGCATATAGTTTATTAGGTTTTTTATATAATTATTTAATCTATGATTAATTTATTAACGGTATTCTTAATCATTTAGATATTTGATTAGTGCTTTACGAGGAGTAAATAACAGTACGGTCCTATCTATTAACATAATCGCTACGAAGAAAAATTATTAATAAATAGCCAATATGTTCTTAAACTTTTCAAAACATTATCGAATTTAACGTTTTTTTAGAATTAGATTGATAGTATAACTAAGACGCTTTAGTTTTTTTAACTAATAAAATATCCCAGCCATCCGATTTTGTCACGAAAATCAGGCCGTAACATACAATTATCAAAAAATTGATCAGAAATAAAATTCCTTGAACTTTTGATAGTTACTATAAAAATACTGGGAAACACATTCTAAAAATATATTATAAACTGCAAATACATTTTATACAAGAAACCAGAAGCCATATGATGGTTAAAGTTTTATGTCAATCGGATAAGCCGTTTTGGTGCCAAAAATTACAAAATAATGAATAAAATTTTGTACAAAATTAGTACGATTGGTAAAACTTAAACTAAATAATACAGTACACGAGATATAACAGTTAAAATTTTTAGAATGCCAAAAATGTAACTACTCAACTAGAAGGGTGTTAATTTATTTATTTGATTTCCAAGGCTTTGTACCTCCAGGCACTATAAAGATTCGATGGAAAATGGTCCGTAATTATATAAATATCAGACCTAGCAAAATATGCGGTCGTTCGTTCGGTTGAGTTCACAGTGGAAAAAGTATTATCGTAGTGGAGGCGAATTCCATCCTCAGAGTTTTGCATTCCAACTTTTTTTCATAACAAGAGACTAACAATTGCTAGCATATCAGTTTGCGGAATTATCCGAAGAATGTGACTCTAATTTTTTTCCCAGATTTTCGTCATTTCTGCAATTTTGGGCAACCAATCGAAGAGAAAAACTCACACAAACTATATTAACAATAAGCAATTTGAGTGATGTCAGTCAAATTCTTACAATATATCCCTCAAATCACGGGACAACTTATTAGCAAAAAGCTTTTCCACGCTTATACATACATTATGAATTTTTTGTATTTCACTCGTACCAATGCCTAAGCTTGCCGGATCTGCTGAAAGATTTGTTGTTGTCGATTTTTCTTTATCCTCACGTTAATATATCTGGCACTAAGATTATCTTCAATCGCTGCTGTTGAAAGACATTCTTTACACGACTAATCACTGTGATTGGTACAACCTTGCCTGAACTCATTAAACTATTTGTAAAAATAGCAGGAGATACTTAAAATAAACATTACTGAAATTATTGAAAATGTTTAAGTTCTTTTAATTTTTTCCCTAATTTTTTTTAAGATCTTGTCGTCAGTTGGTTGTAATTATTTTTGTTAAATCTTTACTTCACGTATATCTTTATTGAATTTAACCCTTAATTATTAAATTGATTGAACTAATTTGAACACTACAACAATAAGTTAAAAGACAATAACGAATAAGACACAACAATTCGTTATTGTCTTTAAATAAAAATTCAAATAAGGATAAATGTTGTGAGACGAAAACCTATTGAACTTTTTTATATTTTATCCAGTATAAGGTTAAGCAAATCTTAGTATCTGTATCGACGTCCCGTATGGACAAAACCCTTTTGAGTATAGTCCCGTTCAGCTTATAACTATGCACAAGGGGGACACTTACCTAAGCGGGAATATGTCATCATTGTACATTTGCTTACATAAAATATATATACAGCTTGTTACATAGAATATATTTGAACACTGAGTTCATACCATATTAGTATTTTTACGAGCTCGAAAGTAATAAGCAGAGAATTTTACTAGCACGATTCGAATGAGATTATAGCCCTGGGTCCAACATTATTACTGGTGAAATATAAATGTCGACTTACATAAATGCCTTTTTAAAATAAACCTATATTCCAACTACGTAACAACCTTCGATCTAATTATCTAACTACAAAATTAGTAAGATTAGTGATGATGAAACGCTTTGGATGGAAAGAGTGCCGACATTCCGTTAACTGGGATAGGATTTGTAAATATATACCGCAAATATATACCGTTGATCACAAAGCATATGGCTTTTGACGGTACTCGTGTTCAGGTTTGTTCTAAGAGACTGCTGTCGTAGTAATAAATTTCGCTATATATATAAATTATATGCATTGATGTACATAAATAAATGAATAAAAACAGAAATTATTTATTTTTAAATAAAAGTAATAATTATGGTCTTAAAAAAATTGTAATTACCTATATTTCGGCTATAATTATATATACATATATATATATATATATATATGTATATATATATATATATATATATATATATATATACATATAATTTCCGAAGGGCAGACACGGAAAATGTTGGTTAATTTTATATTTTATATTCTAAAATGAATAAACAATTTTTATGCGTGTGTTTTTGGTACAATCCGAGACAATCATTAACACTCCATTATCTGCAAACCGGTTGTAACGTTTGTGAAACAGTGATGTTAATTCCCTTTTCAAAATCTTTATAGTTAGATCGAAAGGGACGGAAATACAAAGTCGTGGATAAAAACAAGGTAAAGCAGGTGGTTGCTTTAAACAAAGTATCGCTTAGACAAAGTAATAAAATGTATTTAACTTTTTACAAACTAAATAGTGAGCGTATATCTGCAAGTAAGCGTCTAACTCCTAATTACCTTGTCATTTAATTCTCAATAACTTTGTGCATACAAGAAATTCTGAAGACTTAATTTTAATAAGACGAGGAAAATACTAAACTATCAGACGAAATTTAAAAGACAAATTAGAAATTCATTAAATTAACCATTTACGTAACTGTTGACGTATTTTTTTTTAAATGATGTATTTAAGAAAATCGACCTCTGAAACTGAAACATAAAAGTTTTAGTGACATATTTGAAGACCTGAGAACTGATAGGATTTTTAGAGACGTATTTTTTATATTCATCAAATATTTAAACATTTGTTGAATTAAAGTCTTTTTTCTGTGATATTGTACTTATAATAATAAAAAAAATATGTTCTCAAATAAAACGGAGGACTTTATGCCACTTTTTTGAAACTAACCTGAATTGAGTGTTGTTTCCTATTATTCACGTAGCATTTAATAATTAATTAATGACTTTGAAGACACCACGCGCAGAAGTGTCTCGCGAGTGTTTTAAATATATAAGCTATATCAAAGGAATATTTAACCTATTTTATGTGAAGAATTTCATATATAGATTTTTGGCATTATTTTGGTTTAATTTGTTCAGAAAGGTCGAGTGTTTGGAGCGCTCACCTGAAGATGTTGTAATACAACGAAACCTAGGTAAAGAACTTAAAGAAAGTAGAAATGATACTACATCACGTAGTTTCATTTAATTGTGAATAATGAATTTCTACAAAATTAACGCCAAATATATTCCATTTTTCTGTAGTTTAATTTCCTAATTAACATTTTTAGTGTAATTTTATGTAGTTTAATTTGACGTGTCCAAATATTTTGTACTCAACGGATCAAAATAACATCCACTTTGTTGACATTTCACTTATGTTTTTTACGTCATAACTCCTCGATAGATGGAAGCTAATATCATTTTAATTTGAACGCTTAATCGCAAAATTTAAAGAACATTACTAAAAATACATCTAAATTTTCTCTAAACTCGCTTTCAGACATCAATTTGTAAAACATTCATTGATCAATGAATTTAAAACTTTTTTCCAAATGGAGAGAATTGAGTTAAAATTTAGGGAAGGACATCTAAAGCAAATTGTATTTCTTCAGTTGTAGAATAATAACCAAGTGATTAATGTGTGAAACCCTCATCAAATAGCGTACATTATGATATAAACTTTAATAATTAAGGACGACAGCTATACATAACTCTAATAGATAACGAGTATTTCCCGAAATATTTAACACTACACCATATCTTGGTGCTTATACCGATTCAAAATATTTTCAACATATTTTCTTATCCAAACATTGATATAAAATAAACTTAAAGAAAGAGTGTTGACCTACATATATTTGATCTTTTGCTAAATTTATCTTGTATTTCCTTTATAGTGAGAAAAACTTATATTTATAACCGCAACAACGAGTCGACTCTGTTTAGTGACGAATGAAAAGTGGCGAACGGAGTAATTAATTCAAATGAACTACCCTTCAACTCATTGGTAGACCGTCCGTAGTCGACGACCGCGCTGCATTAAGTGTCGTGACTGAAGATGATAACCCTTCAAACAAAAATAGGTCACCCCTTTTTACGACCAACATTTGCATAAGGTATATAAAATATTATGATGCATTACGCCGTTAAGAATCGTTAAATTGGAGCGGAAATGCTGCCAAAAATAAGCCTAAATTAGTCCATGAAAAATAAAACCACAAAGCAATTATTTTCCATAATTAACAAAAATTTGAATATTTGTTAGACGGAATGAGCTTTGAATTTATTTATTTTACGTTATGTTTCGTAAACTTTAGAAGTAACTTCTTTAAGGTGTTTTATTAAACAATTATGAACTAAACGTTGGAAAAAATGTTTTTATTTCGTTGTTTAACTCCAACAAAAATGCTGTTTATGGTTTTAAATTTGATCAGGGTTTTGGAGGCGCTTTTTACTCATAAGATTTTTAATCACTTAAGAAATACGTTGTTTCAGGTTAATCATATATATATTTTTATCATATACTCGCCCGATAAGTTTTTTTCGTATACTATGATATTTTAAAATAAAACAACATTTCAAATAGATAAAGTACCAATTATTACAATAATATTGGCGTAAATCTCATGACGATGATTGTATTTTTAATTACATTTTTTTTAAACAAACTTTGGCGGAATTCACGCATCCTGTTGTGAAGGATACTATTCTTCACAATTTTAAGCAAATGTTAGCAAAAGACAAGTGCTTCTATGAAGATAATTTGGCATTAGATAATATTGTCCATCCTTAAAAGCGACTGAAATGTGATTAATTAAATATCAACGCAAACATTTTTCATGAAGGTAATTTTAAATTATGCTCTGCAAAAACTTCTGGCAGGCATTGGAAATAATGGCAGACTAAGGAAATCCTTAAGTTAAATTCACAGCAGTATCATCATTCTCTTTTTGATCAATTAAAAATAGGAAAAAATTCTTTATTTTCTGTTCAAAGATCTTATTAGATAACTAAATGTAATAATATTTCGATAATACTTTGCATATTTTGGTAAGATTTTATTAGTATTGATAACAATATTAACCTAAATTTATTGTTCAAGATAAGTTTCATTAACTATAAGATAAGTCATCATTAACTTTCCACCTCGCATTTTGTAAATAAAAACTGATACCCAAGTTTTAAGAACAACGAGTTAAATCCATATTTTAAATAATCGAAAATAAGAAAGGTATAAAATTTCCAGTCACGGTCATTTACTATTTTGAGAAATGGTCCAGATTACGTCACAGTGGAGCGTCGAGTATCGCAAATATTTGTCTTTGAACCCCAAATTTTAGAAGTTCACAATATTATAAATCAAAGGAAATGTGAATTTCCTTACTTGCTGTTAGTAAATTATTTATATTTTTATACTATTTCCTTGTTCGTTGATAAACTGTGTATTTTTTTTGGATACCGCATATTTAAAAAGATAATTGCAACAGCTTTCCATACCATGCACACATGGTTTTTTTTTTCATTTTACAATTTACTGTACCTTCACTTACTATTTGTATACCCAAAATAATAAAGTTAAAGAAAATAATTGTAGGAAGTACGGAAAATAATATCTAACACGAATAATATTTTACAAATTTTATTATAGATTATAAGGTTGTATATACGAGTATTTATCTCGAATTGGTCTTTTGTCGATTTTGTTCAAAATAGTAATTGCAAAAACAACTAATGACTTTGTTTTAAGAATATGCTTAACATTTAAAGATTATTTTTCGATAATATTTGTATGACATTATTTGTCAGCAACATTTGTATCAACAATATTTGTATGCGCTATAAATTAATCGTCTCATGTACCAAGTTGTAAATATAATTGATCGTGACATAAAAATTATTAAGTGATATTTTTAGATGATGAGTAGTACACCCCCAAGTATATTGCTTCTATTAAATATTCCTTATACGATGAGTTTTCAGAAGTAGAAGTATTGTAAATTTGCTAATAATATATTCTGAACTGTCGATAATAATTCATCCGTAATATTTTTCATACCCTAGCATAGCCTCCGGGTAATTATCTTGATGTAGTAGTACGCAGAAGCGTTATACCTACGAAGTTACTTGGGTATAAAGTGCAAATGATATATTATGTTTAATATGTGTTGTGTGAAATATAGTGGACGTGGAAGTTACAATGTCATTTAAACAGTTGTAAACAATTTAGGTGACGTGCGTGCCCACCACATTTCATGATATTCTCCTTATTTCTGTGATCTGTGGTCCATGCCAAATAAGAAAAATACGTATTAGATTTCATAAACACCAGCTTCTTGAAACAAACGCAAGCATTTCAGTAGTTAACATAATATATTTTCGGAATAATAAATTCTACACACAAATTATTGTAGGAAGTCCATTAAGGAGTCCTAAAACGTTAATATCAACTGTACCAAATATTTTACTAAAATTTATTTTCATAGATTTGAAGTCCTCATGAACTAACCAAAAAGAAGAAAAGAATCTAAGGGACAACAAATTATCAGGAAGGGCCCATATAGTATGTATTTACGAATTATTTTTTATTTCATTCCTAATTACAGTTTTAATTTTTTTCTAACAGCTTCTACAGCGAAATGCGTCGACTGAATGACAATGTACTGCATATACCTATATATCACCTTGCTCTCAGTTAGAAGACCGCATGGGGGCGTCCAACGATTATTCCCTTAATTAGCCTAGATATTATAATATCTCAATAAGGTGATGATTTATAATAAATAATTTATTATAACCATATTATTTCACACCTGGAAACCATGGTAGATTTCTTGCATATTTGACAACTGTTTATCATGGTACTTACTATGCACGAAACGTATCTTGTATACTGTATTTTAAATAATACCTTAATGTGGTCTATTGAATTTAATATCAAAAGATAAAAGTAAAAATAAATTCTGGCTGCATTCACGGTAAGAGACAGTGGGAAGGAATTAAGAAGGAAATAAGCAATAAAAGTTAGAAAGGAATTAAGAAAGAAATGAGCAATAAAAATTAGAAAGGAAATAAGCAATAAAAGTTAGAAGGGAAATAAGCAATAAAAGTTAGAAAGGAAATAAGCAATAAAAGTTAGAAAAGAATTAGGAAAGAAATAAGCAATAAAAGTTAGAAAGGAATTAAGAAGGAAATAAGCAATAAAAGTTAGAAAGGAATTAAGAAATGTAAATAAGAGAAATTTTAATAGATTCATACTCAAGTTTTGAATAAAGATGTGAACTTTAATGTCACCATTTTTGGAGCGGATTGATCGACTAGAAAGAGATATGTACTAATATGCTCCATACTAAAAGCTGTATACTATATGATACCACTATCTGGGACGCAATTTTTTAATAAAAGCTTAATGGGATACAGAACCAAAAAAATAATTAAATAAGAACACATCTAAGATTTCGATGAAAACTGATCTTATATCTGTTGAAATCATTAAACATTTGAATTATGAGGGACACTGCTTTCGAAAACCTCACACTTTGACTTTATATTTACGAAATTCAAGCCTGAAGTAGAAAATAAAATTTGCACGAATATTTGGAGCATTTCTCTAAAAAATACCAATAGCAAAACGATCATAATATCGTTCCACACCACACTCAAGGTATCTAATGGTTTATGCAACGAAGGATGTTAAGCGGAAAAACTTTTAGTCACAAAAACTTCGTCGGAGTTCAAAATAAACTAAGTTCACAATGAAAAATGAATTTATGAATCAGTTTGTCACGCTTGTAATGACTTTTAGTCATTGTTATGGCTTTTAGTCAACATTACTAAAATGCTAAGTAGATAGGTTGATATTTGATAGTATTAGATTGAGATTTTTTAATGATTAAAGCTTCTCCCGTAGCTCCAATTTAAATTACATATTCAATTATAACTTATATGTAAAAATTGATACCAAAATAGCGTGATAATATATGTGAGTAAATTATAATTCAGTAAATTTAATAATGAATCTTGCAGTTTCCGATCGAATTATAATATCACCAGGTTGTAGCTTAGAAATTAACATTATGTCACAAATGTAATGATTATGAAAAAAAAATTATTATAATTAAGCTTCCGGTTTTATTCGCAAGCACACAAACCTGAGGGAATTTTAGTTACATATTATTCAAATGAACCAAATGTAAATGGAAATTAATTTTTAAATGATTTATCACTTAATCCATTTTTATGTTCCTCGTTCAAAATATGTAGGGGTAAACAATTTCAGCTCTCAAAACTTTGAGCTCTAACAACGTTCAAAAGTATAACGTTGATCTCTAAAAACGTTGGATGTATAAATGAGGTGGGGAGACGTATGATGATGACAAGATGTGCTATGGACAAATTAAAAAAAATATGGCGGAACCGAAACATTAGCAAGACCACCAAGACTCGGTTCGTTCGAACTCGTTGTGCATGGCAGTGTAGAAAGCAATAGACCACGTGGGAGATGCGGTGGACCGACCAGATCAAGTCTGCTACAAGCGGTCTCCTGTATGAGAACCAACCCGACGAAATATAGGAAGAGATAGAGAGCCATCGTAAGGCGAGTAACAACGGCCGTTGATAACAGTTGTAACTACATGCTGACCACGGCTGTTCTGTAAAGAGCCGAAACAACGAAGAAGAAGAAAATATCACTTTTATTTATATCCCTGTCTATTACAGTATTTTATATATAATTGCTAGACATTTTATAAAACCTGAAACAGAGCGCAATAAAAACGGTATCACAAGTGATTATGTAATAATATAACACTTATACAGTTGGAATGGTGTTTCTTTATTTAATTAATATCATTTTTTATTTGAACATGTTAGAGTCAGTGTGTTATCAGTTTATAACGATAACAGGAAAATACTCATTCGGTAAGAAAAATATATGCAGTATCTTTAATCGAATGACCAGACTTTAATACATTCTCTACTCTTCTCTATACATATTCTACTTGCTAGACTTATAATTTATAAATTAGAAAAACTTTTTCAAAGGTCACTGTAGTTTAACAAATTTTAACGCTCTTTCATAGAAATATGACCAGGGTTTTTGATTTCATTTCATTTCATAATTATAATTCGCCACATTCCACATAATAATATATTTGAGGCTACAGGCTAAAATGGTGAAAATTTTAATATTGCATATTCAAACAAAAAAATAAAAAAAGAAATGTTTAAATATTTTTTAAGTTTTTAAATAATTAACACTAATCTATTACTGCCATTATAGTTCAACGAGATTATTCAATATTCTAAGAAAAATATTTCTTTTCAGTTTCCATTTGCTAACCTTCACACATCATGCGGATAAACGTTTCTTATCCCGAGAGACGAGTATTACGGAGGCGTCTGCCCAGAAAAACTTTTCCTTTAAATATTAACGAACGCTATGGAAACTCGGGCCTCGTTTTGTATTGCGGAAATAAGGCCGTTTGAGGCGAACGTTGCCTTGAAGAAAATTCAATTTGCTTTAGTATCTGTGTTTAATCTACGTGCGTGTAAACATATAGAAACCTTGGATCAACAACGCCAAAAATCATATGAAAATTTTTAAAATACATTAGAAAATTATTTCGCAGTACCGCGTTTGATATGTTTGCCAGTTTTTCTATTATCATTTATATGATCTTCCGCAGGGGGAGGGGGAGGGGAAGGGGAAGGGGAAGGGGAAGGGGAAGGGGAAGGGGAAGGGGAAGGGGAAGGGGAAGGGGAAGGGGAAGGGGAAGGGGAAGGGGAAGGGGAAGGGGAAGGGGAAGGGGAAGGGGAAGGGGAAGGGGAAGGGGAAGGGGAAGGGGAAGGGGAAGGGGAAGGGGAAGGGGAAGGGGAAGGGGAAGGGGAAGGGGAAGGGGAAGGGGAAGGGGAAGGGGAAGGGGAAGGGGAAGGGGAAGGGGAAGGGGAAGGGGAAGGGGAAGGGGAAGGGGAAGGGGAAGGGGAAGGGGAAGGGGAAGGGGAAGGGGAAGGGGAAGGGGAAGGGGAAGGGGAAGGGGAAGGGGAAGGGGAAGGGGAAGGGGAAGGGGAAGGGGAAGGGGAAGGGGAAGGGGAAGGGGAAGGGGAAGGGGAAGGGGAAGGGGAAGGGGAAGGGGAAGGGGAAGGGGAAGGGGAAGGGGAAGGGGAAGGGGAAGGGGAAGGGGAAGGGGAAGGGGAAGGGGAAGGGGAAGGGGAAGGGGAAGGGGAAGGGGAAATATAAAAACTTTTCTAATTATTTTAGTTTTTTTTCAAAATTAAATATTGACATTAAACTTATAAATTAAAATTTTTGAAGGTTTCACTTCTACCACGTTTGAATTGCACACATGATTTTTTTTTTAAATGTAGGTTTTTATGACTGTGAGAATGGTGAACACCACAACTACAATATACATATTTCGCTTTTATTTTTCATGTATTGATTGATCAGTGTTTTTTATCCAACTTTAAACTGTCTGAAAGTAGTCATTAATTTCGATTCTTTTATCAGTAAAATCAGTATTTATTTCCTAGAAGACAGTTTTCACCCCTGGTGTCAATTTGACACATGAGTAGTTCGTTACTTTTTATTCCGTAACCTTTCATCATAAGCTAACTAGACCGTCTTCAACTTAACGTATTTCGACCTTCATTTCGGTTATTTTAAAATTTTTTTGACTTATATTGTGGAGACAATACATAAGTAATTCATTAGAATATTTCTCAATTATTTTAATAACTTATAGGAGTATATCATCTACGGGGTTAACTTATATATATATATATATATATATATATATATTGTTAATTTTAACTTAACTACGGCCTCTTCCAACTTATTTTAATTAAAAGATTTTTTATTTTTAATATAAAGATACTAGAAATTAAAAAATCACAAAATTTTCGTTTTACATGGAAATTGGCAAAACAAAAAATAAAAAATAAAAAATAAAGTAGCAAACTTCCAAACTTTTATATAATAATTTGTTTTTTATTTAAAGATGGATTTTGTTATATTTAAAATTATATGTCATTTATGTGATCTACTTGTCAAATTTTTTTTGTTTGCCATCTTTAAGTGAGATGTTTAATTTGAAAAATATTTTAATTATTTCAAACCCACTCTTATCCGTCTTTGAACCAAACGTCATCCAAAATTTCATGTAATAATACTCTTAAACTAAGATGCAGCAACATACCCATCAAATTTTCTTTTTTTTTAAAACTTGGAATTAAGAAGAAACCTTAAAATTTTCTTTTTTGAAAACTCATAGTTTTAAATGCCACGTACAAATACTTCAACGTTTATATCTTATATAGAAATCTTATTTGATGTCAAATAAGATTTCTATACGTCCGGGTCGAGTGGTTGATGGTGTTATGGGAAATAATTCTAAATGGAACTTTTTCGTTGACACTTAACTTCAACCTATCCTATTATGCTTGGATACAATCTTGTAAAATATTTTGATTTCTCACAATTGCGTACTTACCAGCCATTTGCAGTAGGATAATTTAAATTCAAGTTGTGGTGGTATTCCGTGATCACATAATCAAACTCTTTTGACTATATCTGTCACGGATTATATTTTAGATTTTATACGATTTTGGATTGAGTAAATTATATTTAAAATAGAAAAATATTAAGTACATCTATTATTCCTACGCTTGCAAATATAAAAGTTTAGCTATTAAACTATCCCACGAACCGATGAAAACTTGCAGAGTGAAAATTTGTGAAGGATTTTTTAATATTATTTATTATATGTCCTCTCAAATTAGGATAATTAATTATGGGAAAATAATAAAATTTTACCACATTTAAAACACTTTTCCTTTCATTTTCCGTAGCGTTATGTTTTTGTTACAGCAAAAGGTAGTTGTATTTCATATGTAATTCGTCTACAAACTTATTTAATTATTCAATACTAAACCATCACTTATTAAAATAATAATATACTTAAATAAGTGATGATTTAGTATTGAATAAATAATTGGAATGAGGAAGTTAATGCGGTCAAAAATTGACACTCCATTCTACATTTGCTAATCCGATTTATATTAATGTATTCGTATATCACATAAGGCTTACCAAATTTTTCAGAGTAACGTATATAAATGTTGATATATGTGTGTATGTTTATGTGCGTGTGTCTCGTATTTTTGTTTAAATGAGATGAATGTTATCCTCATATAAAGAACCAAAGGAATTGTTTTAAAACTAATTTCTACAAAGCTCCCGGAATTTCTTCTTGCGAAATATTTCGAGGTTGTTACGGAATATAAATCGACAATTCACGAGTACGATGAAATACTGAACAGAAATAATTCCATCTAGCAAGTAATCCTGAATTCTTGAAACTCGAAAACTCTTGGAATAAGATTTGAATATAAATTAAGAATAATCAACAAATTCTAGTGGTAACGACGTGATACGTCAACGGCTTGATACGCTGAGCAGATGGCTTCTTTTGAAGCTAGTGTTTTAAATTATTATTTGTGTCAAAGTTCGTAAATATAAAAAAATACTATATTTCAAATTTCTAACAAGATTATTTTTTCGTTTATTATACATTTATTGATATGCTCTAATTTGTTATTGCGTGATGATATTTTAATATGCCATAACTGAATAATTTTAACAAATTAAAAAAGTCAAGTCATAACTGAATAATATGACATTTAGATACTCCGTGAGGAGTCGTTTTTTGAGATCCATACTTTACATACTAGGTCTAGGCGAGAAAGTATGGTAGTTTATTTTCACGAACTCCCTCATACATTTATTGAAAACTTATAGGGTATATTGCAATATAGTATATTGCAATATAGGGTAGGATGTCTCCATTCTGCTGGTGTTTTACAGAAGTAATGTTTTAAATATTAAACTAATACGCAGAATAATATAATATTGCAAGAGGGCTTATGGGACATATCACCATATCAAACTCATAGGTAATATTTTAACTTATAACTAATATTGCACTGAAAACGATTTCACCCAAAGTTGTTGCGTTGAGTATTGAATGCTCTATGTGTAGAGTTATAAGTATGCATTACTATATTTTTTTTATATATTTATTTGAAACAAAAATATTTACGTGGTATTGGATACATATATAAATGGATTGGTGTAATTTTTTTATAATTAATAAAAAAAATGTGCCAATTACCAATAAAATTAGCATTACGAACGCTCAGTGTACCCTTAGGCACATAAGAAAGTTTAACATTGAAAGATATATGCTAAATAAACTGCATAATTTAATAATATTTCTCACCATGTGTACATACTAATGGCACAATTTTTATAAGTGTCCTCAAATTGTTAAACGTTGTAACGTTCAAAATCATTATTATAGCATTCCGTCAAACTTTAGGTGAACTTCTAGTGACGTTGTTTTCCCAAAATGTTAACCCTTTCAGGACCCTAATGTTTCTAGATCTAATAATGTGATTTCGGTGATAATAAATTATTCACATGGTATCAAATGAAATAGTTTGGACGAAAAAAAAATTAAAAGGTGGGTAATTTTTTTATAAATTTATAGGAGAAATATGTTCCTATGATTGTTAAGGGACATATATGTCCCATCAATTTATAAACCATTTTTCTTGAAATAAATGATAAAGTTTTTGTAAAATATTTTTATTTTAGCTAGTGTAACGCTAGTTTTTTTCGTATTATCTGAATAAAAAAATTAATTTTCAATAAAATATTACATTTTCACAATATTACATTTTCAATAAAAAAATACATTTTCAAAATTTACAGAAACGAACATATTAAAATATACATAGTACTCAGCAAAACAATTCCTTTGATTCGTATAAGTTGACCTTAGATATTTGGCAAGTGTTATTTGTGCAATTTTCTCATTTCTTTTTGGCACAGTGTACGCACCTTTTTCTGACGTTGGTTTTTGCTATGGAGCGAGAGAATAAGTGCCTCTTCAAAGACTTTCGTACTGCACTTGTTGATCTAGTGGTGACATTTCGCTGTCTCACAGTAAAACCATTTATTAAACTTCTAGTAACTACTTGTTTGAATTGAAGACTAGTCAACATGGTACCTTCCAATGGTAGCATAAATTTTCGTATAAATAGTGTACGATTATTTACCGCGATATCGAACAAATCAAAAAACAGTCGCAGATAATACTTGATTCTTGACCGGCTATCAAATTCGTATCACACGTTTCCCTGTTCCATAATATCCACGCCACCCATATTTTTATTGTAGTCTATTACAATTTTAGGGCATATGACGTCAATGTTTTCTACAGAACTTACCTTACGGCGCTTCACACTGTCAGTATCAGACGGAGGTAAAAAGTTAGTGAATAAATGAATTGATTTATTATCCAACCACATCACAACTGTTATACCATGAGAAGTAGTCGTATAAATATCCTCACGCTTCATACTTTTATCAGTATTCGGTAGATGCTTATGGCTAGTTCCAACAGGTCAGCAAGCTTTTATTTTCTGACCAATAAAATTGTATTGCGACATAGGTAAATTGTAAAAGTGATATATATATATATATATATATATATATATATATATATATATATATATGTATGTACATAAATTTCACAGCCCAGTCCTAAAAATTTTCTAATTAGTTCCAATACTTCAGACTCGCCCACTCCATATTTAGTCTCACGACTTGGTTTACTTGTACATAAATCGAATTCATACACATAACCTGTTGCCGCATCACATCTGCACCAGAGCTTGAACTTCCATTTTACAGGCTTATTTTTTATGTATTCTTTCATTGAATTACGACCTTTGAATTTTATAATATGCTCAATAGATTGTTTAGTACTGTTGACGGATAGACGTTTTTATACTGTTGATGGCATTTGGGAATGATATATTTAGGTGGTCCATTATGGGTCGAATTTTATATGCCTTATCTTATTCCAGGCATTATGTTTGGTATAAAGGATACTGCCATATCAGGTTCCGCAGACCAGAAATCTCTTAGCGATGGCAAAAAATGATAAACCATCACTAAGTTCATTCCAAGAAACGCTTTCATTTCTTCATGTCCAACAGCATATTCTCGTTCGTTTTTATGAGCATATATTACCGACTGTGATGTAATATGATCAATTAAAATGTCAAAATTAGTAGTAGATTTGAAAATTTCCAAGGGAGTAATTGAAGCAATATCGTTTTTTGGCAAGATTCGTACTTTCCCGTACTCAAACTCCACATCAAGAAGCACGTTTGGAGTGTAATTCTGGTTCCATTTTTGAAACTAATAGCCAAGTGCGGTATTCTTCTCTGATGGGATTTGTTCTTGAAATTGAAGGTTCTGCTCTTGTACCCGAGGTGTTGAATACTCAATCTCCACTAAATGTAGCCCTAGATCACCGTCTTGCGTCAAAAATACTTGATTTTCTTCGTCGAGTTGTAATCCATCCTCATCATCACTATTGTCCGCCATCAAAATATGATTAAGTTTATCTGAGGTGAATTCAAAAACTTCTCTACTCTTCCATGACATGATCTACAACATAAAATAATAAGTAGTTATAGGTAGAATCTAAAAAAAGGCAGTTTCAATAATTCATTCCTTCTCATACATTGTTTCTCTATACAACCATAGGAACATCGGTATCCTTTTATTATTTTTGGTAAAGTCTTAAAGAAATAAAATGCATTAATGTAAAATTTTAGCATATAGTAGTAATTAACTTACCAGATAACGACTATCACACACTGAAATTAATTCTCAAGTTCGTTTTCAAATTTATACAATACTGTAAAAATGTTAAAAAGGACGTGTCACTTTCTCAAACTTTCCAACGACAATTATGACTTAACAAATAACAGTCATCCAGTGTGACCATTACAAGAATGATAAAATATACTATAAAAAATAAAATAGCAAAATTTTGTTTAAACTTTAACCTTTTTTATTTTATTCGTTTTTTTACTTGGGATACACATGTCCCTGTGATCGTTAAAGGCTTTGTTTAGCAATTTAAGAGCTGAGGAGATATATTTTTATGGATATTTCCAACAATATATATAAAAGTATCACCAATAAAATTCTGAATAAAAAGTTAATTTTGGTATTCACATAAGTCGTTGATCCTCTACGCAGTATAATGTAAAAAAAAACTCGTAGTCTTAATTTTCCTATAAAATTTTCATATAAATATTGTTGAGAGTTATTGTCGAGACACAAAGACATATATTTAATATGTTTTTTCATAAGCCAAATTTCCACTTTTTGTGTGAAAAGATTTCTGAAAAAAAAATTGTGATACACAAAAACAGACCTACGGACACGCAAGTGATCTAATAAGGATGCCGTTTTTTCTTCATTTTACTAGATCTTGTAAGCATGCGGTTTTTTTAATTTTATGCAATCTTATAAGGGTACCGTTTTGTTTTTCTTTTGTTTTGATCCATCTCATAAGGATGTCGTTTCTTTTCGTTTGCTCAATTTTATAATAGAGCCATATTTTCAATTTGCTCGATCTTATAAGGGTACAGTTTTCTCATTTTTATTGATCTTTTAAACTTAAATATCGAAGGTCTATTTTCATATGTTTTATGAAATTTACCTTCTCAAGTCGAACGTGATCCTGGTCAAAGTTGATGTCGCCAGCAACAGGGCGGCGTAATTAAAACTTTGAAATATGCGAGTTTTATAAAAATAGTTTTCACCAACGTTAACGTCTACTCGAAATACTCCATTTCTGAACAAAATGCAATTATGAATACGGTAGGAAATAAATTGGCTTAAAAACGTACGAATTTCATTGAAATTGAAATTGAAATTAAATGTCAGGGAATAATAATTGCTTCCTAATGCCAGACCCATATTAAAATATAATTGAGTTTTGTAGTATTTGCTTAACGAAATTATTTTATTCCATATAATGTATCAATTTATTGATTAAATTATTAATCACAGAAACCAAACATAGTGAATTAGAACGTCCCAGTATAACCTATTCATAATTTATAAACTTGGATAGTATTTTCATAGGGAGATACTTAGGGACACTGCTGATTCCTTACCGTTTATATATTTGAATTGTCAGCCTATATTACAACAATAAAGAGCAGGTATTTCTAAACACAGACTTTAATTGAAGACAATTATCAAAACACAAACTGAAGGGTGGCGATACGTAAGACTTTGTATTTTATTCAATTATTACATAAAAAATAATAAAAATTCTGTCATGACATAAAAAATAAGAAAAGTAATATTGAATACATTTGGCGTTAATTTTATAGAAATGCATTATTCATAATTCATCTATGCTAATAGCCCACCAGAAGATGTTATAATACAACGAAACTTAGGTCGTGGTAAAGAACTTAAAGAAAATATAAATAATACTACATCATGTAGTTTCATTTAATTGTGAAAAATAATATTCTTATCTATAGACATATTTTGTTTAATAAAAAGCTAGATTTATAATATGTTTTATGAAAAAGTATTTTGAAATGAGAATGAATTATTACATCAAATGTTGTATGACAGTTTACGATAATTTGGCCAAAGCAGTTTATCCTGTAAAAAAAGTAGATGCTAGTGCAGGGTAAATAAATGTAAAAAGCACAAGCTTTTTTGAGACTAATAACAGTCCAGAGTATGTATACTTCAAATATTATTGCATAATTAAAAGAATTTCCAATGTACTCCATCAATTTGCTTGCAGTTATTAGTAGAATAGAAACCGAATAGAAACCGGCTCCGTCATTTGGAGCCCATATAAAGTCGAATACAGCATGATGTTTAATTGTAGATAAAAAACGTTCCTACTAACTGTACATGTTCACTTTCCTCTTCTTTATCGATTTTCTTCCGGGTATTTATCTATCTATTCCCTCTTTATTTAGTTGATTACTTCATTCCTATCTACCGAACCCCTTCTGGATAGGTTTTTATTCTTTGCAACTAAGAAGAGATATAGTGCTTATATAATTTACCTTCTAATAGGTAAAAAAATCCATGCCCCGTGTATCATTAAGTAAACTTTCATTCGTCATACACGATTATTTCTTTCGTTCACGCAATCATTACCTTTTTCGTATACTGCCCTTTCAAATTTAATTATATCGACACTCTTCAGTTTTTCTTGGTCACACCGGATCGCGGTCACATCAGAGTATCATTTGGTTACGATGAGTGAAAGTATATTTGTAGAAATGGGTCAACATTATTTTTTATGTCTTGTATAATTATGCGTTAATATCTATTCCGTAGGTTTAAATTTTGTTTAATTTTATCTTTTATGGTTATCAATAGGTTAGCTATAGTATGATATGTGACAAATAAATTACTAAATAAATATTTATGATAATGCAAGAAAATATCATATCGTGAATTCAGCAGCTGGACGTAAAGATGAATAGCAAGAAAATGAGGCATTAAATAATAAACGGTACAAAGTTTTCTTCTTACAATTTTTCTATCATTATTTTCTTCGTCCGTTCTCATTGATATTAAGAAATTTCGTGGCATCAGCTCCCAAATTTCCTTTACGTTTTTGGAATTAATGTAAATGATGCACTTCTAATTAAATATTTTACATTATTGGCCACTATATAGTCTTCCATAGTCGAAGTAGTTGCAAAACTTTGGAGCAACAGATGTAATTTAACATATTAGCGATAAATAATAGTATGATCTCTGACAGTGTTCGCTGAAGCTACTTGCCCTATAAAGAAAATATTTTTTTTATTTCAGTTCTTATTCTAAATTTGCGAAAATTATGGTAACGTCAAACATAGATCTATTATCATTATTTTCTTTTCCATTTAATAGTTTAAAAGCACATGTGACGTTTTTACAGCCGATATCGGTCTAATCCATCGATCTCGGTCGATAATAATCCCTGCGGCTTAAAGATACTGATTGCATTTAATGTAAAGAATAGCATATTTTTTTAATAAAAGCCTACATGGAATATTATAATAATAACCGCCCACATTGCCAAAGGTCCTTTTGCAATATTTTGCTGCCTAATGACTCGATCGCTCCAGATAAGTTTTCGCCTAACGAGGCCACAACTAACTACTAGGAGCTGAATGTAAACTATGTAGGACGGGACTTTACGTTAACTTGACTGATATTATATTATTGATATAATTCATAAAATAATCAACGATCTTGTGTGGTGATTTATAAGTTAGCCATTTATTAATATTAAATGTAAATTGAAATGCAATCCTTAAAATTAAATATATTCTAATCAAAGAATATTCGTTAGATTGTTTTTAAATTTCAAATACTCTAAAACAAGTTAGGCCCATACGAGTTTGATTCGTGCATGGATCGAGACAGTTATTCCCAAAAATATTGTAACTAGGAATTTTCATTATTTCTTCTATTACGTTAATCAAGGTGTTAGATTAAAAATCCATTTTTAATTATCAAAATAATTTTGGATCGAATTTTTGTGCAAGTAAGTTTTTCATTCACCGAAGGCATCAAATAAAGATACAAAAATAAATACAACATCTGAATTTCATTATTTCTCGAAGTATTTTAGATACGTTAATAAATATTTTAGGTGTTCAGATGAAAAACTCACCAAAGATAATCTATAAATAAATTTTTAAATTCAAAAAATCAAGAAAAACTCATGTCAAAGATAAATTTGAAAAATTTAGTACAGAAAAAATTTAGGTCAGTAACGTCGTATCAAATCCATAAAATAAAAATGTTACTATTTAAAATGAAACTTAAAATATTGAAATAACTAAATTCCGAGCAACAAATGAATACAGAGAACAGTGTCTTACCGAAATAATAACGCAGCCAAACTATAGGAGCGACAGCAATATGACAGCCAATTTTCTGGTGGACGTGCATAGTTTTTTTAATATGTTGACTACGAACTTGCCAATAATATTTAATTATTCGGAAAATAAATAGCTTTTAAATCAGATCTCTGTAAATACTTTTCTGATTTTAAAACAATAGCAATAGATATAATCTATTTACTTGATGAAAACCCCTGAAATATAGAATATATTATTTATAGTTTAAATACAATAAGTTTTTCTAAAATACTTGTAGAACAAAAGTTTACATTTTACAAACTTTTATCCCATAAATGGCAGTTTTTCCAATATTTAAAATATAACATTTTGTATATGCTGCCAAACGCCATGTTAACAAAAAAAGTTCGAAGGCATATGAACTTTCCGTTTGATTTTGATAAAACTTTCAAAACACTCTTGGATTACATTCACACCTACAAACATACTCACAGACCCCAATATTATTCGTGCTTATCATCTATCATTTTGCTCTAAAGCACCCCTTTTTTGGTTTTTTTGAACTCCTTACTGAATTTCAGCGCAATACTTTAATCTATTTGATGAAAAGCGGTTACATTTTGTATGTATATTTCATGCAAAATAACAGTGTGAAAATATTCATTCAAACATGAAGCATAAGAATATACAGACTCCCATAATTTGCTGGATTATCGATAACTCTCACGTCATTAGAATATGTGCACGCGCAACTTTCTCCTGTTTATACAGGCGCGTTAACCGATATGGAATTTTGTACCAGAAATTGGTTTTTGTATCAGAAAAGCCTAAGAGCTGATTCCAAATTTAAGTATAACACCCACGTCCTCAATTGCTTCTTACTTTGTTGCGGTACTTTTTTTTTAATTTGAAACTGGTGAGCAGTAACCAAGTGTAGGAGACTAGCATAGAATATGATATATAAATAACAACTTACGTATTAGTTAGCTTCTCTTGCCTCGTTTTGTTATAAAAGGTATACTTCTCAATATTAAAATAGGCGTTTGGCAGTTGAAACTACAAGTTGGACATTTAAATTCCTCATCCATTTTATTACTTGTCTTGATCCACGATTTCTCTTGAATAGAAAAGGGGAAACCATGAAATATAAAATATAAAATATGTATAGAAAAGGGGAAACCATAAAATATGATGTTCTGAAAAAATTGGTTCTTAGCATCAGAAATTATTAAGTTATTTGAAAATAATTGAACCTAAGAAATAGCGTGAAAAGGAAAAAGCCTTTACAGTGGGTAGTTGTTATGTATGTTTACATCAAAATAACAGGCTACCCGTTACATTAGGCTGACATGTTGCTGTGATGTATTATTGCAAACATATTGTTCACGCTATTATCTCTAACTAACATAAATTAAATTAAATCAAATTTAATATAAATGTGTTTTAAATTGGTTAAGTAGTTGACCGTAATAGTCACTGGCAGCGAATATATTATAATGTGTGTATCTTAAGATATTTTTTATGAGCGATATACGCAGTCTCCATACTAAAATTCACATGAATATTTTATTACGTTGCATCTTCGATTGAAACCATTATGAATACGGTAGTTGATTCATTCTAAATTTTGATATTTTTGTACAATATTTTGGGATATAAGTTAATTAAAAACCAGGCTTGAGAATAATTCAAAAATTTATTGAAAAATAAGCCAGTTGTAGGCTTCTAAATTTGAAGATTCGGATAGAGTTGGGTATATCCCTGTCTCTTTTCTTCTCCTAGAATATAATGTGCAATATTAAAAATGACCTCACAACACATTATTGCCGTCCTTTTTTAAAGGTTAAATTTAAACTTTTATAACTCGGTCAATTTTTAAGATTATTAAAAAAAATTTTCGCTCTTCATTAACTTGTACCTTGAAATTATGATTAATGAAATAAAAAAAATAGTCAAATGCCCAATTCATTGCATATCATTTGTCAAGTAAAATCTTTAGCTGCTTTATGCAATGTGTGATGTCAAAACTATTGAAATTCATTTAAGTTATATTCGACCAATAGCTAAAAATAAATTAGCTTCCGTGCCGCAGAAATGTCAATGGAAAAATAAATTAAATATATACGATATCTTCATTTAAATGATAAAGTTCATTTGCAATCCGTCGTAGATATTATTTTATTAAAATTTATTTTAATCACAAAATATCTTCAACCATTTCAAGCTAGGCTAGGCTAGGGGTAATTAGATAATTTCATCTTCATTCCTAGAAGCAAGAAACTCTAAAATGAAGATCTGGTTTTCCACTATTCTTATATAGATTAGGCTCTATGCTATTTCATTTATCCTCACTTTCCAATCACGGTTGCATTGGGATATAGACCAACTTTTCCTAATTATTTAGAAAGGATTCTTCTTTGGGTTCTATATTCTAAACATAACATTAAACTTAATTACATAATAACATTAAATATTGTTATAATTACGATATTTTTCAGTTTTTTCAGTTTCATGTAATTTTCAAAAATTTAACAAACACTATTTTTCTATGATCTTTTTCTATTGTACTTTTGGAAATAAGGAGGGGGATAATCTATCTTTTTTTCCTTTATGTCTTTTTAAATATGCTATTTAAATTTGTTTTCCTCAATTTTTTTCATGGAGGATACCAAATATTTTTTATTCTTCACAGCATGCTCATTCAAATGACCGCTCATGTGATATATCCTTATCTAAAATATCCCTATCCAAAATATTTTAAGTATTTTATTGAATCGTTCTTCAATTCTTATTTGTTTGTTTAAAAAAAATAGGTAGTGTTAAATATGTGGCTAATAAGATTCTTTACTATACCAATTTTCAAGTCTATATATTGCAGGGTTTCTGACAAAATTGTATTGATTTATTAATAAAATTAAATATAACCTAAATGAAAATATATGTATAATACCAAGTAAAATATAGAATTTAATTCTCCTAAATTTACCTTAAGTATTTATTCGATTATACTGTGCAATTTCAAATGGTTATTTTATTCTGACAAGTTATTTCTTATAATTATATAACCCACAATTATGAAAAAATGGTTAACGCTAATAAAATCATTGGAGCGAATATATTTATATCAATTTCAAACTTGTAGTGGAAAACTGTTGATAACATGCATGATTAAACACAAAAAAAAATTAAATCATTCAGTAGCACCAATTTTGTTTTCCTGCGTTAAGTCACCAAAAAGGAAAAAAAGGAAAGTTAACTAAAGATAGTACATCGTTCAATTTTGTCAAGTATGCAATAAAAGCGTAAAAATTTGAGGATTTAAGGTTAAAAAAAAAGTGAAAAAAATATGGCTTTGTTCTAGGGAAATATAGGAACTATAGGTTATATTTCTGTAAACAATTATATCAAAATCGCTCTATAGGTTTTATTTAAAGAAAAAGCGTCTTTCGTTTTAGTTTCATCTTATAGTCTATAATATTTATTTATTTTTTCAATTAACCTATGTCTCACGGATGCATGTATTTATATAAAGGGCTGTTTCAAAAATGTTTACTCTAACTTACCTGAAAAGAAAATGAAAACCAAAACTGTATCCATCCTAGATCGTTATAGATTTTTTCAGAACCTGTTTGACGTAAAAACATTAAATTTGGCGTAGTGGTAAAGTGAATTGATCCCTATATTTTTATTGGTTGACACTTAAAACCATTATAGATGTTTTGGAGGAGACAAAAGAAATTATTAATTTATGGTCCAATTTCACATTTATTACAGTTTATCAATTGAAAAACCAAATTTAATAAGAACTTTGGAACTGTTCCTTTTCTTTTTAAATGAGGCGTAATAATTCTAACGACAAAAATGCTAACAACATATATACCCTTTCCCCATCTCAGAAACTATCAAATGTCATAATTACGAAAAAATAAATTTGAAAAGAATTATACATATTTAGATAAATGATACTAAGTCTCTTCGTTTTTGAGAAATTTGCAGTATTTTTATGACAACACAAGTGATTTTAAATTATAATAATGTAATAATAAGAATATTTCTAAATATTTTAATAGATATATTATGTATCCATAAATATTCATAAGTTCCTAAGTGTATACAAAACCCTCACTGAGCGAGTTTTACTCAAAATTAGCAGGTCTTTTATTAGGAATATTTGTATATCATTTCACAGTGAAAGAATTTAACTAAATAAAAGACATGTCGACAGAATTTGTTAATAAAGGTCTCTAAAGGCAGATTATATCCGCAACAAAATTTTTAACTAAAAAATATATTGTTGTCCTAGATACTGCTATCCTTAAAAAGTTTTACGGTAAAGACGTGTTAGGAATACTATACTGAGTGCCACTGAAAGTTTCACGTCTTTTTTCTTTACCACAATGTAGCTCAGAGGACCTATTTAGGAGTAATCTACTCATACAAAAGTTTGTTACATTTTTCAAACACTAAACTTTTAAATTGATGACGACATCAAAAGCTTTACCATTATGTGCTACATGGATTATTTTAATTTACTTGAAAAATATAGCTCCCATACGAGATGAAGTTACGCAATATACCTATTTTTTCCATTTTTTTGTTACAGTACAGTAACCATCAAGTGCTTCTGTATCTGTATATACTCATACAGATGAACTAAATTGAACTGATTGCCTGTTATTTCAACACTTTTTTGGTTGTATGTTCGATTGTTAAAAAGAATTTGATGTTAAAATATCTGTCTGGCTTTCTTTCCATATGAATGGATCCGAAAATTATTGAAGCTACTGACATAAATTAAAATATGGATAGCAATTCTGAGACCGATTTAGTTATTGTCCTATATTGATATCTCAATATTCTTACGTATGATGACAAAATGGTTATGCAGAAAATTAAACAAAATTTCTGCAACATTAAAGGCGGGCTGTTGGGACATGAGGAAGCGGGCAGAGGAACGGAGGGAGGGAGCAAAAGCCGGCCGCGTGGGATTTCAACTAAATTAGTTACTTGTGTTTAAAATAGACCATAAAATAAACGCCCTAATATACCGTAAATTTAGTAAACTTGGAAAACACCTCTAGAAAGTAGAATATGGTCGCCCTTTATTTGAACAGAGAACCCGAAAGGGATGACGCCCGCTAGTCATACGTCGGTGTCTCCTGCTACCAGTAAATCAGCAATTGGAATCCTCATAACATCTGACCTTGCAAGGAAGAGCATTATCACTCTTACTTGGAAGATCATATATTACGAAGATTTTTAGGTTTCTGTAACCAAATATCAAAAACGGAACCCTTATAATTTCGTCCTATTCGTCAGTATCTTCGTATGTCGCAGTCATTTCACTCGGAGACTGTGGGCACTACATAAATGAAATATGGATGGCATGTGCCTTCTATGAACCGCTGTACAATGAAATAGTGGAATTATATAAAAAAATGTTTGAAGAGACACTCTATACGTGTAACCGAGGGATGAAAAAAATTCCAGTACACATAGGCGTGGGCTATCGTAAGATAGGTCTTAAAGTGATATTATCAAAAAAACTTTTTTATTTAAGTCAGTGGTTGGTGAGATATACGCTTCTAAATTGTTAAAAAGTGTGCCCCCTCTCTTACTTTTTAACTATCGTGTATAAAATTCTGAAAACATTATAAATTCTAAAAATAAAGTAGCGGAACTTAAAATAAACTTTTAACGAAAATTGGTTTGTATAACATACATCGTGTTGTTTTTGAGATATGGGATATTTTTCGTATCTACCACAGCAATTAAATGTTTTTAACCGTATCTTTGAAAAATACAGACTTATAAGTTTAATATTGTTCGGTGCTACGGAATACTTTGTTTCATGAACCCGAATCCCACTTGCCCAGTTTATATATCTAGGAAGAGTTGGAGGAAATTAATTTATTAAACGTGTTCTCAACGGTTTAATTATTTATTCTATGTTATAATACAAATATATACGACCCGACCTTGCAACAAAAAGACGATTGAAAAAACATCCTACGTAGTTGTAGATATAATATAACTAATTTTCATTTTATTATTTGTAATTGTAACAGTTTAACTCACATATGCTATGGCCCAATTCTATAACAGAAAATGCAACAAAACAGGGTTAGTTAAGTTCTAAAATCGTTTAAGAAAAAATAGAAGACGGGCAATAAAAAATTGAAGAGTATGGCTTCATTTTGAAAATATTTAAAAACAAAATTTTAAGACATCCAATAAAGAATTATTTAAAATTTAAAAAAGCAAAGTCTTAGAATGTATGTGTATTCTGCATAATTTATATTTAAAAACTTTACACAAATGTAAAGTTGTACAAACTATCTATTTACAAGAAAAATTATTATTTAAATCGTGAAAGTGGTTAATACAAGTAATTATTTTAGATCACTGATAAAGAGGAACAGAGAAACGATATTACAAATTATGGACCTAATATGCATATGGGCTCTAATCCCGAGTCCTGAGTATCTAAAGCCATAAGTTTAATAACACACAGCCTAAGTAATAAGTTATACACCCTCAAAACACCTCATTTTCTGTATTTCAGGTCGATTAATATTTAAAATGATTATCAAAATAAATAAATACTAGTAAGCACTAGAATTAATAAAAAAAATCGTTGATTTTTTTCATACTTGGAAATTTTATGAAATTCTCCTTTTCTGAAAATTCGTTCCTGTGAAAGGGAACAGATGTCCCTTTACTGTTTTTAAGTTAAATTTTTATTACATAAAAAAATTATTTTCACTTTTATTCTTTCAGTATAACCAAAAAGAAAAGTACTAAAAATTTTAAGGCAATATTTTTTTTGGAAAGCTAAATATAAAATTTTGAAATAACCCAAAGGTATAAAATTGAATGCCAAAAATGTTTTTAGAAATATTTTCAATTCATTATGTTCCAACAGCGAATTCATATAACTTATTTGAAAAAAAAAAATCTTAAATATTTAGACTACACAAATGTAATTCTTTTTGATTTTCGAGTCAAACAACCGTGCTACTTTAACTTTCATAACACATTCAATATTTCATCATTAATTAACAATATTGTCATTAGAAGACGTTGATATTGTCTTCTTTTCATAGGGTATTTGGTTTCTCCTTACTAGCATTTTTAGGTGTTGGTGGCGAAAATGCCTTTGGCCTTAGATTTTCTTTTTACTTTGTTTACTTAATTTTTTGAGTCTTTTTCCTATGAAAAACTTTAATATGCCTAACTTTTTAGAAAAATAATAATTGTTTACCACTCGTTTCATCACTATCAGAGATGATCACATAAACAAATTTTTCCCATGTTGTTTTTTTTCTGTTATTGAAGTCGAACACGTAAACCACAAAGACGCACTTAAAACTCAGATGTTTCGTTAAGAATGCTTATTGGCCAACTGATCTAGAACGATGTCTAGTACAGTATTTATCAATAGTGGGCTGTAACCAAGCGTCGAGATGACTTTTGTATTATATTTTTCTGTTAGATATCTCAAAACTATTTATCATTTAAAAGTTAAAATAATATAATTAAGTAGAAAGAAAATAAACGAAAAATACTTTAAAACCGTATTCTACAAAACAAACTTACAAAAAAATGTAAAAGATCTGGCATAATAATATACTTTAACACCATCTTAAAATTCTAAATCCGGTTATCTCTTAAAAGTTCTAGCAGCGTGCTGGGAATACCATGCTAGGTGTCATTGAAACTTTTGCTTTTATATCGTTATTCACAATGAAGTTTAATGGGCGTACTTAATGGGGCTAAACTGAAATAAAAGATTTATTTTCATAGTTTCCAACAAGATAGACGTGGAAAACATAAATTTACTTGAAAACTTTTACTACCATATTTCTTTTGTCACAGCCATATTTTACAATGTTATTTAAATCGACTAAGCTGACGAACTACTAAGGCGAGCTACTAAGAACTACTTAAGGCCTTATTTTTGCAGCGTATTTATTCAGAAAAGTTTATTTAGATTTCACGTCTATAAGATATTTTAAGGAGCTTATGGAAATAAAGTGTAAAATGCCATTATTGAAAATTAATCATTGTCATAATTTTTCATCACTATATTATTTGTCACATCATGAGATTTTCCTTTTGTTCTACTTTTATTTTCTGTCTATATTCACAATATTGCTGTTGAGGTAAAATATTGACATAACGAACAATATTCAAAAATAAAAAATCCAATTATTGATTTAGAATTTCAAACCTAAAATTAAATTTAGCAAGGTATTATTTTACTCTCCAACCTGATATTTTAACTTACTGCTCATTTATTACTCTTACAAATACGGTTATAAAGAAATTAAATATATAAAAAATGTTATGCTTAAAGAGGACAAGGAACAATACTAAAAATATGTGTAGTAATTCAAAATGTACTATAAGCAATTCTAGTTTTGACCTGTTTTATTTTTTATGATTGCTTCCCCCAAAAAGAAAAAAAATCTCCCATAAGGTCACTCCTATGTCACTAATAGACCGTGTGTCACAACGAAGCTACCAGTTTGAGTCATAATTGTATTCTTAAAAAAAATCATTTGCATGAGATATTTTTGTGAAAAAAATTTTCGAAAAAAAATTTGGACTCAAGTTTTATGTACTTTTCAATATGTATCATTACAAAATAATAAAAATTATGTCTTTATTACCGCCGGAATTATCATATTGTTAACGGAAAACAAACTCAAAAAGCAAATTATTTAACAAATAATATCCCGTTAATAAAAATCCTTAGTAGACTCTAATTATCAACTTACTAAAACAATTAGATATGACTGCTATATTATCCATATATACGTTAGTATGTTAATATGTGCTGAAAAAAATGGTACTTGTAGCGCAACATTAATTTAATATATTAGTTAATGCAACGGCAACGCGTCCTTTTTACAGTCTCCCACAGGACTATTATCCTTGTACTCCTCACCATATTGTGACCTTCATGTGTTAATGTTTACGACAGAAAATATGGTATACAAGATATTTATGGGAAGTTTGTACAATGGCGCACCATAAATTAGGGTCGGATAGCCGCATACTTTGTGTCCCTCATATGCAAACGTGATAGTTAAATCGTGCGTTGGTGAAATTGTGGAAACATTCTTACTTCCTAGCACGCATTGCTCTACGCAGAGGGTAAAATTGGAGTAAGAGATTATTTTATATTTACATATAATTCAATTACAACTATGAGTGTTAGTTTAGAAAGTTAAATCTACCGGTAAAGCTTGGAGCGGATCAACAAAAACATATATAAATATAATTTATTTTATCATTTACATTTCTATAATGCTTCATTTTGTTTCATCAAGAAGCAACTAACGTAAGAATAATGAGTTTTCGTCCATACAGTCTTGACTTCTTACTTTAAAATTCTTATTAATTTTCTAAAATTAGGAATTAATTTAGTGGTATTCATTATTGAATTTTCATCTGATTTTCAGATGGCTGTAAAAAAAGTACCTAAAAAGAAGAGAGTTAGTTCGTAATGGTTAAAATGGATGCAAAAATATGTCACAGTAGTTCACATTATATATAATAGTTGGGAAATTGAACTAATTGTATGTAATACGTGCTCCAGACTAGAGAAAAAACTAAAACTGTGTTACATTTTTTTAATACCCTCATTACGTATTGTTTAACAATCATAATGCTAGGTGATTTAAAAATAGTAAAAAATAAGATATTTCTAGCATATATCTCGCAACCTTAATTAAAGAATTAAAATTTGGCCAAATAATTTTTTCACCATCATTTCATGGTGGCCAGAATTTCGTTTTTATTAAAAGTTATAATAAATATTCCAAAATTAATTCTTAATGTTCTTAATCTTTTTGGAAATTAATTAATTCTTAATCTTTTTGGAAAATTAATAGAATTTCAGCGTAAAGATTGGAAACTGGACGAACGATTCCTCATAAATATTACGTTAGTTATTTGATGACGAAATAGAATGAAATATTATAGAAAAGTAAATAATGCAATTTTAAATTAAGCCGACATTTTCCCCGGATTTCCTTCAAAACAAATTAAAAAAGTACAAGACTGCAGTAACTCTTCTTTCATTTTCTAAAGAAATAATAACAAAACTCTGTGAATGGCTCCGTAATTTTGACTTTTTAATAGTTTTTTCGAAAATAATATAATATATATAATATTAATAGTTTTTTAGTCTTTGTGAAATTAATACAGACGTCCTTGTGAGATGGCTGCATCATCAAATGTTACTAAAAATCTGTAAGTGTAAATTGCTTTATCATCAAATGTTACTAAAAATCTGTAAATGTAAATATAATTGATGCAAACGTTTATGATTTCTAAACAAAAGTCTGCTACTATACTCGTTATGGTAAATATTTTTTAGATTTTTTGTCTTTCTCTTCCGTCATCGTCTCCGAGATAACTTAACAGGATGCTTAAACATGGTGAATATTTTTTAGATTTTTTGTCTTTCTCTTCCGTCATCGTCTCCGAGATAACTTAACAAGATACTTAAACATGGTAAATATTTTTTAGATTTTTTGTCTTTCTCTTCCGTCATCGTTTCCAAGATAAACTAAGAAATAGTTGATGTTTAACAAATATATTTGCATATAAAAGATAAAATGGCATAATTTGCCATATATTTTATATCGATATATCAAAATACCTTGTGAAAAATTCGCTTCGTCGTCGTCAGTTTTCCTTTCACGGATAACAGGCAGTGGCAGGGTTTCGGGCCAGGTGGGGAAAAACGGACCAAAGGACCACAATCGAAGAGTTCTTTTTCAAGCGCAGTTTTATAATGCCCCAAAGCTAAATGATTAATTTAAAGGACTACCCGCATAATTCAGTAGTTTTAACTTTAAATTCACGTATGTTTTCAAGGCTTGGATGATTTAATAAACACTTTTAACAACATTTTACACCGGTCAATTTGTTACCTCACTTTAGTAGTTTTTGCCTCTTCATCTCTTTCTATATTTGTTACGATCAATCTTTTAGACAAAGTCCTTTACATACTTTGCATCTAACGATACCTTATATGCACCAAAGGTCAAACGATAATTCTCCTTCTAAAAACTCTTTTTAGGATTCCGTATTTAAGAAAACGGAACGTATGATGATTTTATCATATCCGTATGTCTATCCGTAAATCACAGCATTATAACTCTTTAAGTTCATCATCGATTGTAATGAAATGCAACAAAGTAAAGATTTTTTTTAAATTTTGATTGACCTACCTCCTCATGCCACATCCTCTCACACTCCTCTTCTTCCCTTTGCCCGACTGTCTTTTTAATCGTTCGTGTCAAAGATCATGATAACAACATTTATTGACTTCTGCAATGAATTTTATTTTAGTAAAATGTCTTTAATAAATTGTAAATATATGAGACCCAAGCTATTGAGCATAGTAAAATAATAGTAAGTTACATGGAAACTCAATAGAGGACTATTTAGTAAGTTCATAATAATTGACCGGAGAAATAACTTTGTAGCAAATATCTTAGTAAATGCCATTAGATAATTAATTTATATCAAGCATGAGACGTCCGCTTTACATAGAGACACAAACAACGCCTACATGCCTACATAACTATAGTTATTATATATTCTACACACACTTGGCAGTTTTTCCTTTATTTAAAAATAATTATTTCCAATTAAACCGAAATTTTGCTTGAAACAAAACAAATATTAAACAAGTTCTCTATTCAATCCTATTAATTCATTGATACTTATAAATATCAAAAAGTAATATATAACACTTATCTCTATTCTCCATTTCTAAAATTTAATATAAACAACTGAAAAGGAAGATATAAACAACTTTTTAAATTTTAATTCATATTTTATTCGAAATCGATATTAAATAATATAAAATAAATACATTATAAATAATCTCATAGTCTTATCACGTTTCGCAAATTCATATCCGGTACAGAATGTAACTCGTCATAAAAATACCGTCAACAACCATAGATACAGGCAACAGCAAAACGTTGTTTGTGTTTACGATCTTGGGCAGATTTAAATTTTTATTTCAGTGTCTACAATGATGCAGAAAAGTTTGCTGTAATTACAGGTTTGAACTTTCCTTCTTACTCCACTTTATATATACATTGTTAATTTTAATATTTTATTCGAATGGAGACGTGACAGGTCGTAA
Organism: Druceiella hillmani; assembly: GCA_039881145.1. Classification (NCBI taxonomy): domain Eukaryota; kingdom Metazoa; phylum Arthropoda; class Insecta; order Lepidoptera; family Hepialidae; genus Druceiella; species Druceiella hillmani. The sequence continues at coordinate 1,458,429 of JAYKKI010000126.1, forward strand.
TTTAGAAATATTTGATAATTTCAAGCGTTTAAAGTATACAGTTCAAGGAGATGGTTAATACTAGAGGTAATAAATAAAAAGGAATAGATAATAAATTTATAATTTCGTTGCATTAAATAAATGTTATACATGCAGATGACGAAAAATATAACTATATTTAATGTAACACAGAACCCAATTGCCGGTGTTAGTCTAAAATATGAATTTCGTGGAATTGTTTGTTAATTTTAATATTTGTACTACTAAGTAGAAATGATAATGGGAAATTATAGCCTATAACTTAAAAACTCATTTATCCAAACATCCAATACTTTGTAAAAAATTCCCCTTAAAACCTATGATTTACGAGAAACTTTTTTTAAAGGATATTTAAATATTACCTCTTAATAATACGGTATCATTTAATCGACTTCTAACAGAAATTCAAATACCAATTAATTTTATTGTGCGACTTGGTAGATATAGAATGGGTCACAAGATTTGAAACAATTCTAATTTATATAAACATTTATAATTTTAAATAAGAAATATTTATCAAAATGAAATTAAGTTTTAGGGAACATTTTTTGTAATTAAATAAATAAATAGTAATATTCTTCAACTCTACTTAAACTTAACGCCACGTGGGTAAAGTTTAGTGTTCTTTTCCTATCTAACAAAGGTCGAAATAAAATATTTTACCAAAAAATATTTACAAATTGCCCACCTGGAGATGTTATCATATAACGAAACCTAGGTCGTGGTAAACAATTTAAAGAAAATAGAAATAATACCACATTACGTAGTTTAATTTAGTCGTTAAAATTAAATATGGCGTTAATTTTGTAAGAATTCATTATTCACAATTAAATGAAACTACGTGATGTAGTATTATTTCTACTTTCTTTAAGTTCTTTAACACGACCTAGATTTCGTTGTATTACAACTTCTGCAGGTGGGCTATTAGCAAAGATCTCTTAAAAGAATCTTTGCTAATAGCCCACCTGAAGGTGTTGTAATACAACGAAATCTAGGTCATGGTAAAGAACTTAAATAAAAGTAGAAATAATACTACATCACGTAGTTTCATTTAATTGTGAATTTTGTAAAAATTAAATTATAATGAATTTCTAGAAAATTAACTCCAAATATATTCAATAGCCAAAAGTTGTAGCATTTGAAATAATTTTATCATTGTGTGCAATATTTTCATGTTGTATAAATGTGAGATAAATTTTAGCATTTATTTTTAAACTATTAGACCAATTTATTCCATCTATGAACTTATTTTATACTTAAACCTAAACTCTTTTATACCAAGTTCTATCTTAATAGAATAAGAAATGTGGCATTCAGGGGATCTAGTATTATCAAGGGCGTGACGTAAAATCTCACTGAAATTTAGAAGTCTATGTCTGCAATTGGTATATTTTTAAAAAATACACCCAACAGTTATCAAGTCCGAAAAGAATTTTGTACCATAATTGATGTTACTTGGGTAAATTTAATGCTGGGAAGTGTTAATCCAATCATCTATGTAGATATTATTGATTTAAACAAAATTTGTCAGGAGGAATCTCTTTGACTTTTCATAGATATATTTTCCAATATTTTAAAAGATGAAGCAATAGGACAAGTAACGTTACATAAATGCGTCATGTACTTGTAAAACACAAAAAAGTGGCTATATTTAGAACTTACCAAGGAATCTAAAGAAAGAGATAGATTGTAAAAGAAAACACCTTTATAAAATAAATAGTCATAACGAAGAAAAAGCAATTACTTTGCCTTTGATGATAGATATTTTTACTGTTCTTGAGAAAAAGTTTTCCAAAAAATATTTGAAAAATAAATGAAAATGTTTTGTTTAATTTTATGATATTTAATTCGATGTCATTTAAGATGAAGAAAAAAGCAAGCAAAAAATTAATTTTTAACTAATGTACTCTCTCAAAATAGCTAACTAAGAATTTCTTACCTTGATATCTATATTTTGGTTATTATTAATTATGTCACAGTTTATATCGTATGGTTTCTGAAGAAATAGACGGTAATACATTAAAAACCGAGTTGACTTCATCAGTCTCTTCTTTTTATATTTTCCAGACGAAACGTCTAAAATAAATTTAAATGAAAGTTTTCCTTCAGAGTTTCATTTTTAGTTTTCAAATACGACGGTATACAACTATTATTGTGAATTGGAAAACTCTTACAAATAAAAGTATTGGAACTCAAACAAAAAACTTAGGACTCCAGACACTTAGGCATTCTATATATAGGAAAGTGAATTTAAAATACAAATATTTGTTTTCCCCAGATACACTGGATGTTTGTTACCAATAATCAATTGTATTTACGAAATCTGAAACTTCTCTTAAATTTATCTTTAGAAAACAAAGGTAAGTATGAAAAAAAAATTATTCTCTCGATTTTAATAATGGAGTTGGAACGTATTAAAAAAATATGTTTTTATTTCATATAAAAGGATTTCTATAAGTTAGTTCGTAAAATAAAGGTACAAATTTTATTTTTAGATTAATGCAAAATTTTAACTGGTTCTATGATCTACACAATACTTAACTTTTAAATTAATATCTCCTGTTTACTTTTTTATTTTATTTTTGAGTTATTCGAGCCGAGATTATTATTGGTTATATCAAATGTAATTTAGATTCTCAATATTACGTGTTTATATTCACTTGTTACGTTATGTTAGCTGTGTTATATATATATATATATATATATATATATATATATATATATATATATATATATATATATATATATATATATAAATGTATATAAATATATATATATGTATATATATATATATATATATATATATACATATATATACTCTTTTGCATAAAAAACTGACGGTTTTGATTTTGTCATATTTTTAACAAAATATTATTTATTAAGAGATTATGTTAATTGTAATTGTTACTAGCAGGTAAAATGAACATAAAATGAACGTTCTAAATTTGAAATTTATTATTTTTGGCGGTAAATGAAATCGAACTCTTATTAAGTTCTATTTCATTTGTATCGTTTTTTATTTTAATGAATAAATTTTAATTAAACTTCTGCTGTTTGCTGCATTAGTTCACTTCTGTTCTCTGTTCTCAGTATGGTTTAAAAAACGACAAGAGCTAGTAAAATCATTGCGCTGCTTGAAGAAGGCTGTAGCTAATGTTATGTGTATCAGCAGTAAAATGTGAGCCGTTCCACCGTCCAAATGACTTGGCAACGATACCAAGAAACGGGCTACGTCAGTAGAAGGCCCGGTTCTGAAAGAAAACGGTGCACTGCGCTACGGGACGACCACTTCATAGTCAGTCAAGCGCTACGAAATTGTCAAGTTACGAACGTGGATCTCAAACAGAACCTCGAGAACGTCAGAGGTACACGAGTAACCCTATGGACAGTCAGAAGGAGACTTCAGGCCGACAACATACGTAGCTATCGCCCAGCTCAGGCCCTATATTGCTTCGTGAGTATCGAGTTACCAGATTGAGATTCGCTCAAAATTTTTCGTCATGGACTCAACAAGACTGGAATAGTTTTTTATTCTCCGATGAAGCTCGTATATCGATTAGTGGTGAGAATCGACTTCGGTGAGTCTAACGAAGACCTGGAGAACGCTTCGCAGAAGTGTATTTTGAGGAAATCACCCCTTACGTTGGAGGCTCCATAATGTTTTGGGCTGATACTCAGTACCGAGTTAGTTTTTATTGAAAATCGCACGCTTAATGCGCAAAGGTACATAACAGAGGTTCGTATTCCTCATGCCCAACCCGCATTAACAACAGTTGGAGGCGAGTCCATTTTTATGGACGACAACCCTCGCGCCCACCGCTGAAGAGACTTGATGCGTATATGCAGGAGGCCGGAATTCGTCGGTTAGACTGGCCAGCTAGAAGTCCCGACCTCAATAGAACACAAATGGGATAATCGCAAACGACGCGTCAGAGCCGTAAAACTAGCTCCAAAAAACATTCAGGCCCTTAAAAATGTGATCATCGCTGAATGTGAACGTATTCGTCAGGAAATGATAAAAAATGTCGTCGAAAGCATGCCTAGCAGATTAAGTGCATTGATTTTAGCTAGGGGAGGCTATACTCGTCACTAAATTTTCAAATTTTATGTGAAATTAATTAAAAATAAACTTTAGCCATTTTTAATATACCAGTATGAAAAAGCTCGTCTATAGACTTTACATCGTTTTTTTTATTTATTCGCATTTTTAATGACTGAAGTAGATAAAAACGATACCTCAATAATAAATAGCAGTATTCTCATCATATCGCCATATAAAATGCATCAAATAATAATAAAATAACTCTGATATGGTTTATTCCTATAAGTGCCCGTTTTTTGTGCAAAAGAGTTTATACACACACACACACACATATATATACATATATATATATATATATATATATATACATATATATATATATATATATATATATATACATATATATATATATATATATATATATATATATATATATATAAATAAGTACAATTTTTTTGTTTTGTTTGTTATTTTTTTCTGTTTCTTTTTTTATCACTGGTTAATATTACATTACCATAACTTTATAACATATTGACATGTCATCCACATGTTCCTCAAATTCCATCCATTTCTTTTCCTCTAACGATTTGCTCGAGTTTTTACTTGAAGATACAATTCTCGACACTTCCCATAACCCTTCTACACTTAATACACTTCAATCAGCTTTTTTTCACAATCAGATCTTTATTTCTACCACATCAAAACTCGGAGCTATTATTCACCTTTATTTATTATTTCGAAAATTTGAACCTTTATTTATACGTTTATGTATTTAATGGATACGTATGGCGGACTTATTGCTACGAGAGAAGTCTCTTTCAGCTTTATTTATCTACGTTTATGTATTTAATGGATACATATGGCGGACTTATTGCTACGAGAGCAATCTCTTTCAGCTAACCATAACACCAGTCAGCCCCTTTCGATGAACGGCCAATAATCGAACCCGGGTCCCAGCGTTGGCCACATCGTCAAAGGCCATATGCCTTATGATCAACCCAATACACCACGGCGACGACTTTATGCTTGTCTTCTTAGTGAAATTTGATTAAAAACGTAACGATAACGATACGTAACGATCGTACTTCCAGACGGGGCGGTAGTGTTACTGTATATATTCGGGCTATCCTACCTTTCAAAATTATCACAAAATCTTCCATTGGGTGCACCCCGATGATGGAATATTTATATGTAGAAGTAACTTTTTAACTTTTTTCAAATCAAGTTAATACTCACACATATACTCATCCTTTTACTACGTGCGTTGGTGATTTTGAAAGTATAGTTGACCATTATGTACTTTTATAACCCCATGTAAAGATTATTTGTACCCCTATTTTTCAATACCAGCCTATACAAGCGTAATACTAGAAGCGAAAAGCTTTGTAACATCATCAAAGCTGGTAACCTTACCATTATCCCATCTTTTGCTACCTTTCATGCTGATAATTGTCTTTCCCTTCTCGATCTCATCCTAGTAACCTGTCCCACAAGTATATCTTTCTACGGTCAATTTCTAGCACTCTTTTTCCCGTCATGATCTCAACCATATTTCCTATAAATTAAGTAGTTCTAAAGCCTGCTCAAAAAGTATCTTCCTCCATGACTTCAACCGTATTGGCCTACCATATTTTCTTGAGGATGCCAGATCCAGTAAATGGAATAAAATTGCGATCAATCACTCTGTTGATCACAAACTCGCTGTTTTCAACAGTTGTATCACCAAACTACATGATAAATACGCTCCTTTGTTAATTGATTACCCCATTAGATAAATAATGGCCAAACATGATAAAGCTAAAACGAGGTATAGAATTGATTACAGTCCACGTCGCTAGGAGGATTTTTAGAATGCTTATAAATCAGTATTTGCGAATGTGCAGAAATACCAAAACACTATATTTCTACATCATTACGATATTGTTTGGTAATTTCTGGGTACTCAAGGCATTGTAAGACTTAATCCAGCTAAGTAATTGACCGAGCTTTTAACTCTGCAACTATGAATCTTCATCTGTTTCTAGTAAACATCAACTTACACTAATGTCACCTGTGAGTCCAATGTTAAAGCTAATCTTCTTGCGATAAAATCTAAATCCATAAGAATTGATGAGTTAATTACTAATGATCTTAAAACAATTACAGAAATTGTGGCGTCGGTCATCGCTTACATTTTTAATACCTCTCTGGCGACTACTGTTTTCACCTTAGTATGGAAAAAAACCATATTTTGCCCGTACCTAAAATTTGATTACCTTCGCAATCCAAGGCCCATATCTATTCCGCCACTTCTGTCCAAAGTCTTTGAACGTATTTTTCTTGGTCAACTCGTTACTTTCTTCAATGCTCATAAGTTTCTAAATCTATTTCAATCTAGCTTTAAAGCTGATCACAACACCTTAACTGTCTTTATAAAGGCTGCTGATAACATACGCTCGGCCATTGATGATATACAAGTCACTGTCCTCATGCTTTTTTATTCCAGCAGTGCGTTTAACTCTTTTGACTTCGATATTATTCTAGCTCGCTTGAAATATCTTCTATATCCCAATATGTACTTTAGTGGTTTAGATCAAATCTCCATGGACGCAGACAATATGTTAAGTGATCAGATACGTGTTCTAGGTCGAATAATCTTACAGCTAGTGTAACTCAAGTTGGAGTTCTGTCTTCTCTCTTTTTCCCAGTACTTATTGATGATATTGTTAAGAATATCTATAGCAACTATCGTCTCCATGTTGATGACCTACAAATTTATGCAAATTTGAACTTATATTCTTTAACAAAAACCATCGACAACCTTCATAGAGATCTCGCTTCAATTGGTCAGTGGGCTCATGAAATGTGTGTTTTGGTTAACCTAAGCAAATCTCAAACTATCATCATTGGTAGTCAAAGACTGTTTTCGAATGTAAACCTTTCAAATGTAAACCTACCTAGTTTGCTGAAAATAGTGCTAAATAGTACAATAACACCACATACGTCAACTGATAAATACCTGGACCTATTGATCCATCAACATCTTAATTGGCATCCTCAAGTAAACGATGTTAGTCATCGTGTTTTCAACAGTATACACCCTTTGAAAAGTCTTCAAAATTTTCTATCGACTAAAATGAAAATCTATCATTGTCAAACACTCTTATTACCATTAATTGATAATAGTTATATATGATATCCTGATATTAGCGAAGAATATTTATACAAGTTGGAACGTCTTTAAAATTTATGCATCCTTTATATCGTTGGCCTCAAAAAATAAGATCATATTTCTGAATATAGTTCACTTCTCAAAAAGTTAAAGATCCGTGATCGACGCCAACTTGAAATGATTACATTTCTTTTTAATATGTTAAAATACCTTTCCTATTACAAAAAATCCTTTACTCTCCAACCTGTATCCTGACACCTGGAAAATTAATAAATAATTTTTATTGTGAAATTTTTTAATAATTTTCATAGTTTACCAACTAATTTTAAATAGCAATTTTGATGGTCGATTGAAAGAGATTGCTCATGTAGCAATAAGTCTGCCGTATATATTATGCATAAAATCTGATAAACAAGTTTAATTTTAAGTTTTAGTTAATTTTCGTAAATTAGAAACATATCGATTTCATATTCGTTAATGGAAATGATGGGATGTTTTAATTTATATTTCTGTTAAGGAGCTTTTGCCTATTTTGTAACATGTATATCACTAATATGAATCCTGCTTTTTCTCTTGAAATATTTCCTTGCTATCACTTCTTTCCATTATCCAATGTGATTTTCAAATAATATTTTAATATTGGAATAATTCTTAATGATATTTCGTTTTAGAAATCATGTAGTTTTGAGAAGTATTGTCTCATAAAATTTTAGTTTTGGGGATTTAACTTATCATTTTGTAGTTTTCGGAATATTTATAAGGATCTACGTCTTAATTTGTCAAGTGTTTCTATACATGCATTTCCTTCTGTCATAAAATATATTCTTAGGCAATGTGTTTATTCTAGTATGAATTTTAAAATTTATTTCATACCTTCCTTTTCTATTCTTTTGAGTTTAAATCTTTTGGTTGCTGAGTTTTCGTGATTATTTATATATATGGTTTTTATCACTTGACAGTGCGTTTTGATAATGGGACCTTATTTGTACTGGTTCTACTAATAACATTAAAGAGCCATGGAATCGTTTTATTTATTAATTTAGTCTTAACCTTCTTTGACTGCTAAACGAGTTTCAAGTTCTTCTTTGACCTTTCTGTGATTTACTGCTCATTTTGTATATAGTATAAATGGTTGTGTTTCTTCAAAACACTTATGACATATTTTTCTATTATTGTTGTCAATATCAGTTTCATTTATCATTATTATTACTGTAATATTAATTGAATTATTTGTAAATGTTCATAGTATCATTGAATCTATCAAAAATTTCTCGCTGTGTTTTCTTCATTAATGCTCATATATATATTTTTGATTTATAGACTAAAGTCTTACCATTCTGCCGTGAAATATAATTTAAATTTCAATTAATTTTATAATTTTCTATGTTAAAATTACATAAATTAAACATATTTTTTGCAAATTATAAACAGTGAAAATATTTTAGTAGATGTTAACACATCTAACATACCTCATATCATTTATCAAGTGCACGGTTGTAAATAAAACTTGCAAAAATGGATGCAAGACTAAGAAATAAAAGTTCTTGACAATTATTTTTTAATTATATAAATTCTAATTTCAAGGTGTGTACCTTGAAATTTGATTACATCGATGATAAAATTTTTCATGATCACAAAACTTTATGCTCTGGTGCATTTTTAATACTGTTCTTTTATGTTTTTTTTTAATGATGAGTAAATACAATTTTAAATGAAAACGAAACGAAAATATATTCTATTATCCAAGGTCATACTCTCTTTTGAAAGCCAAGGATTTATTATTGTTTGTTTTTATTATACCATTAAAACTGTTTTGAATGGACATCAAGTTAATACAATTATTTTAACCCTAATGATATAAGAGATTTTTCTATATTATCATCATAACCGCAATGGCGTTTATTTGAATTGAATTTGAATTTGAATTTATATCAAATGGTCTCTGAAGAAATAGGCCGTAATAAACAGATTGTTGACAACGGAGTTGACTTCATTGGCGCCTTCTTTTTTATTTTCGAGACGGAATGCCAAAAATAAATTAAAATTAAAGTTTTTCTTCGAAGAGTTTTGTTCTTATTTTCTAAATAAGACAGTAAACAGCCAATATTATGAATCCAAAGATTTTTACGAATAAAGGTAATGAAACTCAAAAAAAAAAACTTAAGCCCTCTATATATTAAAGCACTCTATATATTGGTAAATGAAAATGGAATTCAAATATTAGTTTTCTCTAGGAACAAGGGATGTTTGCTAGCAAAAGTCGATATCTTTTACAAAACCTGCAGGCTTCTCTCAAATTTATCTCAGGGAAACAAAGAGTAGATATGAAAAATAATTTTTAAATTTTCGATTTTAACAACGGAATTGGAACATATATAAAAAATGCTGATTTTGTTTCATTTAAAAGTAATTCCATAATTAAGTTTGATTTTATGTTTTACTTCATTTTCGTAAATAGAAAATGAATAGATTTCAAAGAGAAAGACATTGATCAAAATGATGTTTATTTTATACTTCTGGTATTGATCTTTTGCCTATTTTGTAATATGTATATTGCTACTACGAATCCTGCTGCTTCTCCTGAAATTTTTCCTTTGCATGACTTCTTGTAATTGCCTAATGTGATTTCAAAATATTTTAATATTGAGATTAGTTTTACTCTCATTCCGTTTTAGAGATCATGTTTATTTTTCAGAAGTATTGTCTCATACAATTTCAGATTTGGGATTTAACTTATCATTCTGTAGTTTTCGGAATTTCCATCAGCACTTTCGTGTTTATGAGTCATTTATTGCACCACGAATGCATTTACTTGTGACTTAAAATAATTTCTTAAGTTATGTATTTATTTTACTGTAAATTTTCATACGCATTCCGCCACTCATTGTCTATTCCTCTTGAGTGTTACTATTTCGGTTGCTGTGTGAGTGTGATTAACATTGTATATTGTTTTTGTCCCTTAACAGTGCTTCTTGCTGCAAGTTCTATATTTATACCAGTTCTGCTAGTAATATTAAATAAACATAGGATCATTTTATTTACTAACTTAGTCTTAATATTTTTGTCTGATAAATGTGTTTAAGTGCTACTATAACATTTATATGATTTATTGCAGCATTTCTATGCAGAATAAGTGGCTGGGTTTTCTTAATACTAATGCAATATATTGTGATATTACTGTTGTTAATATTAGTTTTTATTATGAATAGTCAATTATATCAATTCGCTAATTTGCAATTGCAAGATTGAGCATAATTTTTAATTACTTTCTTTTGAACTAGAAGGTAAAGAGAATACAATAAGGATTAGTTGAATCTATCAAAAATTAATGTACGTACAATTTTCATTATTGCTTGCATATATATTTATTATATATCGACTAAAATCTCATTAATCGTGAAATGTAACATAAATTTCAATTGATATCATAATTATCTTCGTTAAATTTATATAAATTAAATATATTTGTTGCAAATTATAACTAGTAAAGTAGTTTCACAGATGTCAATCTATCTAACATATCTCATATAATTTACCAAGTGTGCGGTTATAAATTAAGTTCGCAAAATGAAAATAATGATTGCCAGACTACAAAATAAGGGTTTTGATATTTTTTTTTAATAAATATTTAAACTTACAATTTAGACAAAAATGGCAATATTGAATTTTGATGTTTTGTCGTAATAACGCTCATCGTATTTTATGGGGGCGAATGGGATAGGTAGATATATCCATTCTGCCTTAAGAAACACATACCTCCCAAATTTTCTAAATAATTTTTAAAATGTTTTCACTACTGACTTTTAATTAACCAAGACATTTTTACTCTAAATATCAATTTTTATTTAAATTAGCCATTAAGGACTACCTTGTTTCGGGAAAGCTGAGTAAAGTTTTATGATTTAAAAAAAATCGTAATATTTTTACAGACATTTTTAGGAATTCATAGCAAAATGGCAAACACTTTATAATTTGGTCACGTCAGTCTGTGCGTCACATTTTCAAATCCCTTTCAACTTAAAACTGACTGATGAAATTTTACAGAAATATCTAGTATGATTTAGGCAAAATATGAGGAAATATTTTTAAAGTACCTCTTTAGAGGTATTCTAAAATACAAATGGTAAAAAATAAAAATGAACATTTTTTCAAAAACTTTTCTTTGCAATAGCTCACATCCACCTTTTCACTGCTTAACCACGTACATATTTAGTATTAATATTTAATAAAATATGAAATTAATGTTTTCAACTTTTAGAACATTTTTTGTCTGGAAACAACGTCTCTGCTTCACACTCATTTCTATACCAGCTCTTAAATTTATGATTTCGAACGACAAAATTGTTCATAAACAAAAAAAACGTATAATAGGTGAATATTTAATACAGATATCCTATATTTATAGAACGAAGACTAAACACAATTTTCAATGAAAATTAAAGGGGAATATTTTCCATTATACAAAGACTTAAATTTATGATTTCGAACGACAAAATTGTTCATAAACGAAAAAAAAATGTATACTAGGCGAATATTTAATATAGATATCCAATATTTATAAAACTAGGAATCGACACAATTTTCAATGAAAATGAAACGGGAATATTTTCCATTATACCAAAACTTTACTCTCTTTTCTAAACCAAGATTTTATTATTTTTCCTTTTAATATACCAATAAAAACTTTCGAAGGAAAGTTTCTACTTTTTAAAAAAAATATTTTAACTTTAATGTTATGAAAGAATTTTTTCTTAATTGACATCATAACTGCAAAGGCGATTGTCACCGTTGAATGTTTTTTCTTGTCATTTTAAGTCTCAGTAAACAGATAACAAAAGAGACAATAGAGAAGCACTCAAGCCTTTAGCAGTTAATATTCATGAGCTTCGAAGAGTTCGCTCAGTTTTTCACATTCCATTTCGCTTGTTCCACTTCCTTTGTCATCACTTTAATTCCATCCAACGTTCGGCTTTCAATTATGTTATTGACGTTATATTTTGTTTGATATTTTTAAGGATATCCTAAGGGCGGGTTGTTTTGTTGGATAGTCGTAAATGTTATATAATAATAATTTACATTCCGTTTGCATATGATTTTGGAATTATTTTTTGTAAAATTTAATTATTTGAAACTTATAAAATGTTGGTTCAATTATTTTTTTTGACATCATGAAGTGTACTAGTATGCATTACCCTTGTTCCAATATATTATTAATCTTAGTGTCACAAGGCAACAATTTAAATAAAAACCTTTAATTTATGCAAAAATTAATGTACCACATATTAATTACTTCAAATCTAAACATTAATGGGTGTCCTCGACTATTAAATGACTATTTGTGCGGACTATTTCTTGGCTTCCAAATAGTCGGCTTCCAACAATAGATTAACATATTGTTCTTATAATTGTATTATTAATATTACACACATGAATTGATTTGGAACAATATCCAGATATATTTTATTAGTAGTCTATAAAGATGTTCACTTTTACTAGCAACATGCAAGCAGATATCATAACGGAGGAGTCTATGAAAATATCAATAAATTGTATTCGTGCAATTTTATAATTTAAATTACGAATAAAAAATTAAGCGAACAATAAAAATATTTGAGTAAAAATTTATTCTTATTTGTGGATACCATTCTTTAAAATAATTTGGCACGTCCCTTTGCGACTTTCAAGGATATACCCTAGACTAAAAATATTGGGATGAGCTGAAACTGATGAACCACCACACGTAGAAACTAATGTTCAAGAGCCGAGTTAAGCAAATTATAGCAATTACTTGCAACGTGGATATCTATCCACCTCTGCCTTTCACAATATTCCTTATCTTTTTTGCTCTACCCTCGTTACAGTTATCATTCGTAAATGGAACCCTCTCATATTCCTAGCAAATACACCATTTTCTTGTCAGCATGAACCCAACCCATACGTCACACGATGAGAGTCTCTCCACAGGCTCCATTAAGCTAACAATATCCGAGTGCATAGAGCGGGATTAGCTCCCCGCCTCTACATTTTAATTACGGCCACCAGTGTGTCCTAGTTTACGAATCAGGCACTTTATTATCGCTTTCGATGTTAGTACGGGGGAAGTATTATGCTTATGAAGACATAGGAATGAAAGCATAAGTACATTGCAGATATGATTTTCTGAAATATTACATTATGTTTATACGATGCCATCAGTATCTGTTTTAAAACAATTTTGTGTAAAGAGCATAATGATAAATATGTTGCAATAAAAATTTGACCCACAAAATCTGTTTTTTTTAATAATGTATAAATAAGGAAAAGTTTCCCTTTTAATCATTGGAATAAATATTAAAAAAAAGCAAAATATTTTCAGGTTTACATACAGACAAAAATTTTAATCTTTACTTTACCCAACTAGACAGGATATTAATTTTTCATTTAAAAACAGATCACAGTTGAAAAATGTGGCAGTCGGGAAATCGTAATATATAAATACAAACTTTAAATTAAAAAAAACTAAAACTATTGCAAATGCAAATACTTTGGTAAGCATTTAAGTATATATAATTGGGCATATCATAAAGATTCATCTTTTAAAATGATTCCAGACAGCAAGCGATTTTTATTTAGGTATATTTATTAAGGAACAGTTTTCTCCAAAACCATTTTCATATTTTTAATGATATTTATTCGATTTTAAATCTTAACACTTAAGCGTCTTTCAAAAATTGGAGGGATAATATGTAATGCAAAATTTGTGTAAAAGTTTAAAAATTTTCCACTCCATTATTTTCAAAAATAGAGAAATTAATATATTTGTGAAGAAAATTGTTTTATCATTTCCAAAAAAGTTCTAAAAATAGAGTGTTTGTGTCTTCATGGAATTTATAGAACACTAGATTTCAAGTTGACAACTATATAACTGTCATAGAAAATTTTCTTAAAATTTATCTTTCTTATATTAAAAATACACTTATATTTGAAATACCTTAAATTTTTAAAAAATTTAACAAATTTTGCTTTTGCGGTTTGCAAGACAGACAAGTCGATCACATATTTGATTTAATAAATATTTTTGATCGTAACAGTACAGATTTTTTGAATGTACACATGTATCATAGATTATAATACGGCCGTGTCCAGTGTGAAAATATATAGAAAGCCTCAAATCACATATTTATCGGAATGGACTTCGTATTTTTATTTTTCTCACGTGAATCGATTACGAATTAAAAATTACTGCAACAGATGTGATGAATTACTAAATACATTTCTTTCCCATAACTTTATTATATTAGAGAAATAATTTGTAACACTTGAGGTGGTTTACTATTGTTATATGAAATCCAATATGTTATCACCAGAGAAACGAATTTATTTAACTTAGAACGTTGACTTTTATAACTTTCTAAAGTAAAAAAGGAAGATATTGGTAAGCATAAATAAAAACCTATCAGATTCGAGTAGAACTCCCACTAGATGGGTTTTGTAAATATTTGGATAAATACAAAAGTTTAAAAATTTGTGCGTTATGAAGGGTTTGTATTAGGCTATTTATAAATGTGAATGTTATTTTTCACAGTAATATTATATTTCTTATTTTATCTTTCGTGGGCGTAATAATATTATAAATATAATAAATTAATACCTTAAACAGTTTCTGAGAAAATTGATTGTGATTGAGAGTTAAAGAAATATGTGAGTGATCCTATAAGGATTCCGTCTTTACTTTTGAGGTGCGGAACCCTAAAAATATATTTCTATAAAATGGTACTAAGTTATTATTTGAAAACTTGATAAGGTGCGTATGCGTACATAACATCTTATACCATGTATAAGATGTTAGCAAAGTTCAAAATATAATTCGTAAGTTTCTAAAGGCTTTCGATACAAAAAATATTTAGTTTTCTAGGAAAATTTAAAGTCTATTTATTATTACGTAACCGGACTATAACTATTGATCTCTGAATAAAATATGAATATATTTGGTTATTTTTATTGTTCTGTAAGATTACTAACATGCCTGCCCATATGTCATCGGCTAAAGACGAATTTCTAATAAACCCTTTAGTTCAAGAACTTTTTTCAGTTATAACATTAAAATTTATATTGAATTGTTAAAGGGGCAAATTAAATTATCAATTTTTTTTTAAATTTCGTTTTTACATCAAATGACGGAGAAAGTTATAGGGATTAAATTTTTTGTAATTGCATGGGTCAATTAAGTATTTTAGACTATGTTTAAACTTTCCTTCATCTTCTGTCTTCAAAATTGTTAAAGTCAAAATTATAACAAAAGAATAATATCAGTCAAGTCGAAGCAGTACTTGGGCAATCATTGTTTCGTACTATCAATTTACCACTTCATTATTAATACCCAAGCTATGTGTTTAAAAGGCTCCCATATACGTTAGCCCGTCACCGACGACACCAAAGCCATATCATCACGCGTACGCATCGCGTTTCAACTAAGTCCATTTAAAACTATTTTAATAATTTCAAATTTTACAGTTTTTGAGAAATATACGATATTATTAGACCTGGAAAAAATTCAACTTAAAAATGGAAGGTAGAAAATAAACTCATATTTTAAAATAAAATTGTTTAATTGAAATACTATGAACTCTTAAATTACAAGTACTTTAGCATGTACGAAATCTTTGCAGTGCGAGTTTAACATGTTTTACTATTTTTTTCTATCTAACTTTACGACTGCTAACTGAGATGGTTTTCAACTCCTATTCTCTGCACATTCAGTGAATGACCATATTTAACTATTCAATATTAATGATTTCTGAAAGCTGAAATATATCACAAGTCTTATGAAAATATTGATCGTAAAGAGGAAGAGTTGACCTATTTTTTGTGGGATCAGTTATTATCTTCAATCACGATATTTAATTCGTTCCAAACGAGGTCGAGTGGCTGGGATGCTCGCTGAATATTACCCGAAAAGTCGTTTAGTAGAATTAATTAGCCGTCCGTTACGTACTTACTTTACAGTCAGAACGTTTATGTTTGTGTATTTAATAAAAATGTATGTTATTTAAATAAAAAGAGAAATTCAGGAAGTTCAGAAATTTATTATTGGAATTTAAACTTGTAATATATTCACTTTAGTACCTACTTGTTATTTCCCAGACACTCTGCTCGTCCTTTTTTAATATGGGATTTCTTCGGCAAAATCCATGCAATTTCCTCATTTCCTACTCACTAATGTTTAATATATGATGTCGGTTTTAAGTCATTCTATTATAATCTGTTCTAATCTTGTAGCTTTTAGATTACAAATATTGACTTATGACTGAAATATTCCACAATTTGGTATGTAGTCCACATAGATATAAAAGGGCCTAAAAATTATTATTTCAAAAAATATCCTTGCCTCACTTTGTTTAAAATTTGACTACAATTTGGTATGTAGCCCACATAGATATAAAAGGGCCTAAAAATTATTATTTCAAAAAATATCCTTGCCTCACGTTGTTTAAAATTTTACTAAGGTGTTATCTGTCTCAGATATCTGCCTCTTCGAATCCGTTGCGCTCCAAGTAATTCCTTGCTTTCCAGATATATCTTATAATGATATAAATAAATATAATATTCAGGCACTCAATATTCTTCTTATAAATGCAACACATAATGTTTTTATAGTCAGAATAACTAATGCCACGATACAGGTATTCATTGTTCTCACAATATAAACATATTCAGGTCTCTTGTAATGAGAGTATGTCATTTAATTTTCCAGCCATTTGATATTCTGGTTGTAATAAGATTATATAGGCAATTTTTTTGAATTTATATCTAATAGATTTTGTGTAGGTACCTTCAAGTTCTGAGAGTCTCAAAACAATTTGTATTTTGCTGCTCTACTTTAATATTTTAGTCTATAACGGAGTCAGCGCATATTAAGTGTTTATCGGACAACCATTGGCGGCGAAATTTAGCGAAGAATACAGAAGAGATTACTATCAAAGTGGTAAAGAGATTACTATCAAAGTGGTAAAGAGTATTGAAAGAAAATAAACAATATTTACAGAGATTTCTGTATTGAATATATTTGGCGCTAGTTTTGTAGAAATTCATTATTCAAAATTAAATGAAACTACGAGGTATAATATTATTCATTGTATTACATCTTCAGGTGGGCTATTAGCAAAGATTAACTTTTAGGAACATTCAACATCATTTATATGTTTCGAAAACAATAGCGGAAGCCGGGTTTATGTGGGTTTTCCCACTGTTTATGTGAGTGACTTTATTGTAGGGAAGCGGTGTAGGTTTTATTATATTTCCGGGAGTTATACGATATGCAAATATTTTAGTGAGGGTAATAAATTAAATTGATGTTATTCTATGAAATAACATCATCGAAAACTCATCAGTGATGATCGACGGAACATCTCTGAAGAAGGTAAATCATTAATAAGTAATAAGTATATTGGTTCAGTCGTAGCTCAGAAAGATAGCACTGAAAAATACATCCATTACAGAATAACAACTACCTGGCTAAAATGAAGATCACTAATCGGAGTGTGATATGATGCTAGAATGCCTATCAAACTCGAAGGTCGAGTTTACAAGCAGGCAGTACGACCAGCTTTGATGCACGGGATGCTGGCCAATGCGAAAGTCGGATGAACAAACAATACACGTCACAGAAATGAAAATGCTGCGTTAGGCCGGGGGAGTTACTGACAGAAAAAATAAAAAATGAGTACATTAAAGGATGTTTTAAAGGCGCAAAAATTGAAGAAAAGCCGAGATAAAATTGCTTGTGTTGGCACGAGCACTTTATGAGGTGCAACGAAGACCATATGATCAAAGCAGACTAATGCAATTAAATATTAAAGCAAAGAGAGGCCTTGGTCGATCCGCTGCTACCTGAAAGAGCACTATACATAAAGATCGTACAATTATGAAATTGAACTCAATGATAACACAGGATAGACTGTTGTGGCGAAAATTTACGAAGAGGGCTGACCCCAAATGAGATACGGGACCATTGCCAATATAAAGAAGAAGAAGAAGCTGCTCACATCGTTCATTTTGAACGAATCCACTATATAATGTCTGCTGTGGAAAATTTAATAAAATAATTTTGAAAGAAACTTTCTATTATCCATAATGACAATTGTTTCTGAAGAATTAATCGATTAGAAGGAGATCCGCATTATTTTTATGGATGATGCTACAAGCAAAAAAATAAATGTACTTCTATTTACATTTATATATACAATGATGATATTCAATCTACAAATCAATCAATTAAATAAGTAAGATGATAATGCAGGATATATTTCGCTTGACAATTCCATTACCCAATGTGAAACGAAAAATGAAAACTAGGCTAAATTTGATTAAGATTAATATTATCCATTGAGGTAGACGGTGTCACTTCTAAAAACTGTTTAAGGATCTCTTTTAATATACAATATTTGCAAAATTTTATTACAGCGAAAAAATGTACTCGTTCCATGCAACGCTAGATAACTTCTATTTAAGAGACGAGGAATTCTATGTGGAGAAATTATGACATCGGGACCCCGACAAAAGCTCAAAAGAAAGAAGTTTTTAATTATAAAATGAGTTTGTGAATTATTTTTACCCACTCTTATTGGCTTTTAGTTATCAAAGTGATTGTCAATATTCTGGATGTTTTACTTGACACAACTTTTTTTTATATCCTTATGGTACCTTCACCTATGTTTTTCATTGTATTTGTAGTTTCATAATGGACTAATTGTGCCATGCGGCTTCAAAGCCGTAAAATTACTTTTAAAATATTCAGAAATTCAAAATTATACTATAATAATACTATAACATTTTTTATAATTATCTTGGGTAGAATTATAAACTCGTTTTCATCGCTGCGTGATTTAAACAAGACAATAATTAACCATGAAAAAATCTTCTTACAATTCGATTCCAACATACTCAAAAATTCGTCGTTGGAATTTAATTGGTAATGGCTAAAGAATATTAATAACATGATATAATGAGAAAATCTAGAATCGGGTGTATTTCGAGGGCAATACTTGGAATAATCAGTCGATGAATATGCCAGTCTTTTGCTACCTTGCACCATAGCAGTTTTTCTCAATTTATGTTACATTTTTTATGACTTCTTTATCCTTATAAATTATAGCGTGATGATATAGTATATAATATCCATGGTAGAAGCTTTCCAAGATAAACAGTTTTGAAATCGAACAAGTGAATCCGAAGTTTAGCATGAAAAAAAAACAAATAAAACACTTTACAGATATATTATTGACAAGAAGAGGCAGATCATTTTTTTAATGTCGAATTTATAAAAATTTAAAAGCATTCGATATTTATGCAGTATTGAGATACGAAACATTAAAATATCTCTTTTACAAAGTTTGGTTTGTAAAGTTTTTGTAATAGAAGGCAATTCTATATTACGGTATAATTACTATGAAATTATAATAAAAATATTGATTGCGTTAAGTTGCGTCTTCGCCACTGGTATTTCTATAAATATATCTTTGTTGTCGGAAGAAATAAAAAAATGTATAATTTTTCAAGTCACTATTCGAATTTAACGTAAAAGGCATACAATGTATAGTGCAATGTATAATGTATGTATAAATAGGCAATACATGTACAAAAGTAAGCTAAAGTACCTAGTTGAGGTAATGCGTTCTTTTTCTTTCTGGTATTCTCATCTGAACTGGTCGTGTACGTTTTCAAAGGCCACGTAAATTGGATAATGTATATGTAGATAACGCCGATCAGTCATTTGATTTTCACCCTATATAGTTGATAAATATATTTTAAAGATATTATAATTATTCAAGACGATACTTACTTCAATGCGGATGCCACAACTATATAGTAAAACAAATTACCCAAACGTATATTTTATCAGTAATAGCACTTAGGGTGTAAAGCGTATACCCAATATATCTTACGTCAAATTTTCATCGACAGAACCAACCAAATGGCAAATTTCAAGTTTCTGTCAATATGAAAAGACAGGTTTTAGTATCTTGAATATTATACGCCGGTTCCAGGAACTATTATCTACTCGTCGCAAATTTTTCATTTGTCGCATTTAAATTAGATGAGGAAAGATAGATAAGGAAAGTGTCCATATTTTTCAAATCCTGTATAATCTTTTATTGACGATGCTTATTGTCTGACCAAAGATTCATGTGCTAATACGATTGAATTAGGATAAACATAATGAAATCAATAAAACTAGAAGTGGGGAGCTAACAATGCCAAATATTATATTTATAACATTGAACTCTTAAGTTATTAAAGGAAAAGTTCATATTAGATTAAAATTAAACAGCACAAGTTAATTAGTTCTTACTTGTTTAAATAAATATTGTTCAATTTAATAAAATATCCTGCATAAATAATGTACAACTAACCGAATTTATTTTTCTTTATGAAGTTTTGCTCACCTTAACTATGAGAAAGAAATAATATTAAGCATTAGAATTCATAAAATAATTGCAATAGTTATTATTTGTGCAAGGTATGCGTTTTTTATTATTTGTTTATTTTTTTCGTTAGTTCATTGACGAACCAATTTTTGGACAACTGAAAATACCACTTTCCTTAAATCACATTATCCCACATTCAAGAACTTATATATTAGAGTAATATTTGTATTTATTCTTCATAGTATGTTAAATACGAGTATTAGAAAAGTGAGTTTTAGCAGGAAGGATAGCACAAAGTTATATGCGAAACAATTTTACAAGAGGCAAATTTTATGTTACGAATTCATAATAGAATATCTATTAAATATAGGTCTGTTGTATAAGTTGACTGATGTCGTTAGCATGAAATGACTAAAGAGTTTCATTCTTTACAAAGCGAATTCCTTTATGCGCTATCTAAAATGGACGTGTTAAGTACGAACATGTATTTATTTATATCCAAATATTAATGATGGAAAGAAAAATTTGTAAAACGTTGATGTCATCAACGATAAAATAAATTCCAACTGGAAATTGTTTTAATTTTAAACTTGACTTCTATGGGCCTTTATTACATTTAGTTATAATCGAGTATTTTTCAGCCTTTCTCTTACATCTAACGCTGAAATCAATAAATTCATAGCGATTGTATTGTGGTAATAAAAATTTTGTGATATCTATGTCCTGTGATTTAATGTCATTGTAATTATAATGTAAACACCATGCATAGATGCTCTATAAGACTTAATTTTTATTAAGTCGTGTGTTGCTGATTTCTTTATTTTGTTTAAAAAAAAACTAAAGTGCATATGAAAGTGAAAATTTTAAACTTATTTCCTAATACTGTATTAGTATTACGTTTTAATTACATTAGTTACAGACATTATTCACATTTCAGAACATACTTAAATTCATGAAGCGGAAGTTTCTCTTCGAATAGAAGAAGGTATTTTCTAAAAAAATATTTGTTTCAGAGACATTCTTAATATGGAGAAATGAAATATACCTTTTATTTATGTTAGCGAGTTAATAAAGTTAAGCATGTAAATAAGTTTCCAGAAAGATAATCTTCTGTCAACTTAGTCCGTAAGTTCATAGAAAACTAACTGTAACATTTATTTGAACAATAACCATTAGAAAAATCACACATAAAGTACAAATAATATTATACGTGAAGTACTAAAATTTGTAAAGACAACATGTAGATATTAGATTATATAGAATACAGGGATTAGTTTATGGAAAAGAAATGAATTTACATTTTATTTATATTATATTCATACACTGTGCCCGCCATTTCGTTGACTTGAATCTTTAGAAAATATTATTAAGTTAAATATCATATTAACACGTAACGCCATTTATTGTAATTATTATAAAAGTAAATATTTTAATTAAATATTTTACTGAAATGTCAAATTACTAGATTTTCTTCTTAGTTGGCCGGATGAAATGATGATGTATGATGATGAAATATAGCGTATATATCACCATAGACTCAACAGAATCCAGCAGTGAAAATTTCAACAAGACCGCTTTAGCTCTTGCATGATATGCATATAAATAAACAAATTCACTGACAAACAGCCAAACGGACTAAAATTCCAAAAACAATATTTTTGTGTTGTGATATTTACAATTCTGCAGTTTTATTATGTATATAAATAATGAAGTATATAACAATAAACTAAACCGATCGAAGTAACTGAATTACAGATTGACAAGGGATTAAAGTTTGAAACGAATTGAGGAAACAAAGTAAACTTAATCAAATACAAATAACATAGAATAATTTTCACAATTAAATGAAACTACGTGAGGAAGTATTATTTCTACTTTCTTTAATTTCTTTACCACGACCTAGGTTTCGTTGTATTACATCTTGAGGTGGGATATTAGCAAAGAATGACTCTTAGGAACATCCAACAGCATTTATATATTTCAAACACAATAGCGGAAGCCGGGTCTGTGTGGGTTTTCCCACTATTTGTGATAGTGAGTTTATTGTAAGGAACCGGTGTAGGTTTTTCTTTATATTTCTGAGAGTTATACGATATACCAGTATTTTAGTGAGGATAATAAGTTAAATTGTTATTATTCTATGAGGATGTAAAATGCAAATGTTCCGGTGTATGTAACGAAATTAACTCGAAGTTATCCTCGATAATATATTTAAACAAAAGCAAGGGTATCTGAAAGTTAGAACAAGGTTATACCACTAATTCTACATATCTCCGGTTTTATTGATTCTTATATTTATTTCTTTATTTATTTACATATTTATTTATTTGTTCTAGTTTTTATATACCTATATTTATATATGTATGTGTGCTGAAACAATTTGAAAAGTACTGTAGTATCAATGTTGTCTTATTGTATTATGTTTAGAAGATATTAAGTATGATTGATGATATTATATTTAGTTGTTCATTTAATATATTAACGTTGGTGTCTTTTTTATGTATGTTTATTTCTAATGTTCCTATGATATTAAGTTTATTGCCTTTTATATTTATTAGTAATATATAGGGGTATCATCAGTATGAGGGTGATGGTTATTTCAATGAGATGTTTAGCAAAGTGAGATGTGTCTGGTTTGTTAGTTCGCCAGCTGGCGATGTGTTCTTTATATCTGTGGTAAAATTGTTTCCTGTTTGACTTATGTATACACTATTACAGTCGTTACATTTAAGTTTATAGATACCACTCTTTTTATGTTTAACTATTTTTTCTTTATTATTAATAGGGGTTTTATCCAAGTTATTTAAAGTACTATAAGCGCATGTTGTATTATTTATATTTTTATTATTAGTTAAGTTTCCCTAATTTAAGAGATATATAACCTATGTATGGGATAGATTTATAGTAAATATTATTATTATTTGGTACGACCGGGTATATTTCTTTTATTAGTATTTTTCTTAATTTATTATGGTACAGTTTTGTGACAATTGATGGGTTATAATTATTATTAACTGCGATTTGTTTCATAGTTTTAATTTTTTCATCCGTGAACTTTTTATTGTAGGTTTATTTTTACGGACGTCGCTGAGGTGCTTTTATTGCATGTGATTCATATTTATATGGTTTCTTTTTTGTGCCAACGGACATTAACGTTATACAATGCCGTAAATATTTCTATTTTGTTTTTTGCGTCACTTTTGATATCGCGACTTTTTTTTGTTATTGCAAATTTCTTTGATTATTATTTGGAAATTGAGTTACTATTCCTACTTCATGAATGAAAAAATATTTTTTCATCCAAAAAATACGAAACTAAAAGCTATTTGTTTCAGTTAATGTTACAATTTCTTGCAGTTTACATATTTAATATAAAATATATTACTTTAAGAGTATTTTTAACATAATACGAGTATGCTAAAATATATAATAATTTAAAAATAAAATAGAATATTTTTGTAACGAAGAGATGGAAACATTATTGGAAGAGAATAAACCAAACACACTATTTTCTAAAAGTAGTATAGAAAGAAATAATAAAAAAATACTGAACAATGTCAAAATAAAATTAATTAATTTTAAAATCAAATAAAAACAAATGATGGTAGTCTTGGTATTTATGCGAAAATACAAGACTGGTGGAAAATAATTTATTTTCGTCAGAATACATTATATATTTGTAAGAGTAATTTCATGTTTCAAAATATAAAAGTTTCTGTAAATTTATAACATGAGTAAATAAATAGAAAGACCTTTTTTTATTTTCAGCATGGTTGCGGATAATCGAAAAAACTTATATATCTATACTCTTCACACTATATTTATATTTATGAACAACTTTGCACGTTAAGTGGAAACTCGAGAATCACCATATTTAAAAGTTCAAAGCTGGTTGATTTTTCCCGGTTACAACACTCTATTTATGCATTTAACAGTCTATGAATGCATCTGTATATGGATATTCGGTCGTAGCGCAAAAACCGCTGAACATATTTTAGCGTATGAGGTATCAATCGGTTTGTATTTAATGTAAGAGTGTCACAGGCTAGGTTCTTAAAAACAACAGAAAATAAAATTTTGGCGGACTTGTAATAAAGGAACAGAATTGGAAAAATTTAAAGCGTATCTTATCGAATGGGACGTCATTTGATAGGTCTTTAAAAATAATTATGGGGCTTCTTCAACCTTTTTTTCCTAAATGTGTAAAAAAAGCCAAGTTTGGCATAAATAATAAAATAAAAATTTTTTCACGCACAGTATTCCGAAATATCTGTATGAAAATAAATAGGGTAAAACAAAAACAAAACTATAAAATAATAAAAACTAAACACATGGAAACAAACTGAAAAGTAGAAGAATAAGTTAGGTAATCATAATTTCACTGAAAGGTAATCGTGTCTAAATTGTGACGCTGAGGCTGCGTTCAGTTTTGAGATGTCAATATTTTTCCAGTAAAATATGTGTCAAAAAATAATACCACTTACGACTTCGAAATTCAGAGACGATTATATTTCAGTAAAATCATGATTACCTAACCATTTTTCTACTTTTCAGTTTTCCCGAATTGTAATTTATTATAACTTCGTTTTTGAAGTATAAAAAGTTGAAGTTGTTTTTTGGTAATGCCTGTATAAAAGCAAGGGACATTTTATATATATTCTTTTTCTATATTTCAGGTTTAACGAAAATATTTAACATCTATATTGTTAATTACTTTGCTAATAACTTAAAACTCCTCATCGATTTTGTGAATAAGGTCATGTATGCATCACAACTTTACGGAAGCAATGACAGGACAATGAAATGTGACATTGATATAAGACAAAATATTATGTTACACAGTAAAGTGTAATATTGTCAAATAAAGTATTAGTTACGGGTGAAGCTACCCTAATTCAAAGATATGACAGAATAAGCTTATAAAACGATTTTGGGTAAGCTTTTATCAAGTATTTCATCTAGTTCTCAGAAAAAACAAAATTTCTAAATATACTAATAATTATTCTAAATCACTTGACAAAATGTTAACAGGTTAGTCGGAAACGTTCGAGATACAAACAATTTTATTAAATTTTTTAACAACACGACAAATTCATTAATATAGAATCTTGAATTTTATGTAATTTTGGGTTTTTCATTTCTGTCAATTGTCAGTATTATAGAAAGTGTTATACTCTAAGTCAATTATTTTAATATTTTTCTTCAATATGGATTTTTTACAAATGATATAAATAAATTAAATTCTTCATCGCTATGGTTTTATAAAAAATAACCAGATTTATGTTAATTTTCACTTTCGAAACATTGACGTGATATATGCATAAAACACAAACTGTTAATAATTCTAATGAATTGATAGATTTAGTATCTTTTTTCGCTTTTTTTAATTATCAGGGGAAATATCCAAAAATTGTCCTCCACATGTTGACACAGTATTTACGAGTCATTTCTTCTTAAATAGTATGTGCAACCTCATATTACAATCTGAATTTTCTCGTGTTTAGAAATGCTGTAGTAAATTATCAGTCGATAAGCTACCTTATTAAGTCATGCAGTAGATACATGTTTTCAATAAAAAATGTTTTTTGTTTCTAACATTTTAAATTATTTTCCATGCAACACGCCATGAATTACCTAGGTAATTAATTTGAGGTGACTTTTACATGGTACATATTTTACCTCGAAAATTTCATGAGATGGTGAGGGAATAATAAATATCAACCAGGCACTTTCAGGTTTATGTGGCTTGTTATAGTCAGTATTATATAATTGTATACGTATAATAACTTTTTTAAGTTTTTTTATGTTTTTTATATAAAAGACTTACATAATAAATTTGACTTTCTATATATCACTTCATTTTAAAATAAAACTTAAATTATGATTAGACGTATTACGAAATATAAATGTATATTAAATTGCTTTTAATTTTTTCCTTGATTTTGTGGAAATAATTTTATGTTTTCTAGTGAATTTTCAAACAAGCCGTTTTTTAAATTCGTAATGTTTAAATTATAGATTTTTAAGATTTTATATATAATTTAATGAACTATCTTTGCTAATTGCCCACCTGAAGATGTAATACAACGAAATCTGAATCATGGATTGAAATAAAGGATTGAAATAAACCAGAAATAATACTACATCATGTAATTTCATTTAAATGTGAATAATGGATTTCTACAAAATTAACGCCAAATATATTCAATATAATTTCATATCAATGTTTGGAATTATAAAAAACAATTAACTACTGAAGATTGAAAGCCATAATGTGAAATATAATAAACCTTAACAGAGGAAATGAGAAGTAATAATTCAATCAAATTCCATTTTAGTTCCTTTTCGATTGTTTTCTTTATTTGCATATTTTCAAATTAATATGTTACGCGATTTAAACGATTGTGGTATTATTAACAAGATTACGTATAAAGTTTAGTTTTGAATCCAAGTATAAAGTACCCACGAATTATAAACTCTTGAATTTACATATTGTGTTGGGTAAAATAAAAAAAATTACTGAAATACATAATTTTTTTTTATAATTATAAATCAGCTGTTAAGGAATCGTGTCGTGTTAAAATACTTTGTATCATATTCGTTCACTAACATCGTTAAAGTTGAATATTTACCAAAAGAACACACTTAATTTCACGGCTCATCCTTGAAAGCAACAAGTATTAAGTTTATAAGAATAAATTAAGTATTTATAATAAGACATCCTAAATGGTCCTTAACAACTTTTAGTCCACCAGACAATATGTATTCAAAATTTTTTTACCAGATATTTAAACAACTCAGAATAATAAAAATATCGTTCCCGAATAGGTAGCATCGATTATAATATATAAATTATAAGATGCAAGCGTCAGACTTTCTAGAGTTTCGTGACATTTAACCTGACGTAACAAGCAACGTTGGTGAAAATTTGAATGCTTGGATTATAAAAGTTTTTTGGAGGGGAGTGACGTATTCCGATATTCCCGAGATAATCGTGCCCATTTCCTCCTTTCAATATCTTCATTTTACTTAAACTACTGTACCAAGTTATAAATAATGACTTATGATAATTATTTCAACACAAATTAATAAATCGACATAAATTTCACAAGTCACTGTTTTTAACTTAATATAGTTATCCTGGCTTATCTATGATAATAAATGCATGCTGCCTAGACTTTTCTATAGAACTATTTAATACCTATAATTTGACTTTTCTTCGTTTTAATGTATTTAATGTTACGCAGTTTTTCAAGTATTCATCATGAAAACACCTAGATCACTATCATTTTCTTCGACTAATTTAATGGCCATAAATATAAATTATACCACATATTATATACTTCTAAAAATCTAGAAATTAAGAGCTTTCATATTACGAAAGTTGTATGTTAATTTGATTAGTAATTGATGCGAATCTCTAAAAAAAAGAACAAAAATATAAACGAAGAAACTATACTTTCCTCTTAATAATATTAGTGAGAATGCAATGTTTTCCGGCTGTGAATAGCTACAGCTTTTATCAAATATTTTAATGGATACACTTCTATAGACTGACGTTACATCAACAAAATTACAATATCGTAATAAATATTGCTGCATGATTTTTTTTAAATTTTTGGCAAATAAATAAATATATGTTAAAAAATAATTGAGAACAAGTTTATATATTAAGAAATATAAAATTTAAAATCAGAACGGTACTATTGTGAAATACAAAATTGAATTTTTAGCGATTTTTAAGCTTTTTGCTGTTGTGTAATACTGACAATAAATTTTTGACGAAAAATATTGGTTGCGGAAGGGGCAATTAAAAACAGTTTAACACTGGAGTGGCCGCGTGGATTACACATGTAATAAATCGAAAATTTCTCAAAAATCGTTTTTTTTTTTAAATTTTTTTATGGTTGATTCGACGTTATAAATATGATAGTTTGCCTATTGGTGTGTGTTAAAATGATTAGATACTTTAAATTAATATGTATTTTTAGAATAACCATTAATGCTCGGCGTCAAGCTCAGATTGAGAATTGAGAAATTTACGAAGATCGTTCGAGTGTAATGCTGAAGAAGATCAACTTAACGAGCAGGAACATATATCAGAATCCGAGCAAGACGAAGAACTTCCAGGTTAGGCAAACAATTCTGAATCAGAAGATGTTGAGCCACCTCAGCGAAACCAGCATAATATTGTCTTTGTTGCCCATTGTCACAAATATAAAATTAGACTACATAAGGAATAAAAATACACAAGAGAAAGAGATGCTAAACAAACAAACGCAACGAAAATGAGAGACTACATCGGAATTTCACTGATGGCTAGGGTGATGAAAATAGGCCGATTGAGCGTTGCCCAAATATTTGGGCATGTAAAGCATACAGGAATCGATGCTATATATTTGACTATGCCTGAACAAAGTTTTAAATTTTTGACAAGGTTTTTATGCTTTGATGACATTGGAGACCACCAAGTTTGTGCTCGTATTAATAAGCTAGCTCCAATAAGAGAATTTTTAGATTTGTTTCTCGTGAACTTTCAAAAATATTTTGTTCCGAGTACTGAAATGACGTTTTATGAACAGCACTTGGCTGTTCTTAGAGGACCCTGTTCTTTTAGGTAGTATATCCCAAGCAAGCATGCGAAATATAGAGTGAAGGTTTTTGCTCTCGAGGACGTTCAGTACCCGTATACGTTGAACTTAGAAATATATGCGAGTCAACCACCTGAAGGTCCATTTCGCTTGAGCAATGAGAGATACGATGGATTACTATAGATAACTGGTTTTCTTCTCTTCGTGTAGCCAAAGAACTATTTGAAAATGAGACCACTATGGTTGCTACTGTACAAAAGGATAAACGATAAGTACCACGAAATTTCGCGTTGCAAGAGGAAATCTATTATGCACTTCAACATTTCGATTCCATCAATCATGTACACTAGTTATTTATGTACCTAAGCCTAACAAAGTTATGCATTTATACAGGGTTATGAAGTTGTTCGTCGACGAAATTCTTCATAGCATTATGAAGTTGTTCGTCGGTGTGACTTCCTCAACGACCGGTCTCTGGCTGGGATGAAATCTCTGCCTCGTCAAAGATTGGATAATAATAAATTACCAAGAAGTCTTTAAAATAAAAGACTTTCTGGTAATATTCAAACAGAAAACCCGGCAACAACGTCAGCACAGGCACCAAGTAGTTACATAAGTTGCTGCTATGACTGCGGAAGAAAGCGCAAAAAAAGCACTCGAAACTCTGTATCACTTGCAAAAAGTATATTTGTGGCGATCATTAAAAAATTATCTGTCTATGTTGTTGAGAAAACACCAATTAGAATTTAGTATTTTTTATTAGTTTTTTAAGATCCCAATTATACTAAAAAGTGTGACTTTTATTGCCCTACAAAGGTTTTGTTTAATTTCGTTGATTTTTTTAAACGATGGGGTTGTTATTTGTTTCTATTGGCTATTTTTTCGGAAAGAAAACTTTTAATATTAGGTTTAAAAAAAATAGAAATAACTGAAGCATATTATATGTTTTTATTTCAATGTATAAATGGCATACACCTGTACTCTACGCGAATAACCAGGTCAGGTTTTTTAAATCGTTTAACATCGAATATAAATTGAGATACATAAATTATTGGAAAATGAGACTAGATACCTAGTCTCATTTTCCAATATTTTTTCAAACATCTATAGGTGAAAATTAAAAAAAAATGACTTTTTAAATCAATATTAATCGTATAATATTAATTTACTATAATCTGTATAAACATTATTGTTTTGCAATTAGACAGAAGTTTTTGGGGATCTATGCTACGACATAATTTTTTGATGAGTAAAACCGGGCGTAATTTGAGCACAATTATTGATTATTTAAAATTTTTGTGGGATATTTGAAGTCGTGCTCAGAGGTCATGATGAAAGTTCAGATTCTATTTACATTCAGAGGTATAATAGATTGCGACTTTGGATGATGCCATGAAAACACATTTATATTCAAATTCGGTTTTTAAAGATACTTCAAGCTACAGACAAAACGATATTTTAGATTCGATTTTAATAATAACATTTTATTAAAAATTAAATAAATAATACCAAATATTTATATATTCAGGTCGACAAAACTACTGACTTGCTTTGCAAAACACAACTTTTTATAATATTTAGAAATGCTATTGAAGAAGTGATCGTTGAACAGTTTTGAGGTTTTTTCCAGCCTAAAGCACATGTTGTTATTGGCATTAAAACAGTCGTTTAAACATAGTTGGAAATTTTGAAAATAAATAAAATACCTAGTAAATTGATATGTTAGTGTTCTGTTGGTGCAAGTGTAATGAATAAATAAGGTGGTGTTCACAGTTAATTAACAGAAATATACAGAAGTATTTTATTTTCACTGTTATCTTCATAAAGTAAACCCTATATCACAATAAGCTTCATCTAAAATTTAAAAAAAACTATTCAGGATTTTTTTCTTCTTATGCAAGGTTTCATTTGTTGTGCTTTGTTAAATTATATTGATAAAAACGTTTACTTAAATCTATTCCGACGAAGTGGAATTTTCAAAGTCGTACTGCAATAACTTTACACGAAAACAAAAATGATTTACTGGAATATTTTAATTTTTTAATGGAAACGCATCTGACCATTTAGTAATATTGCAAGCAGTAGTGAGCAGTGCTTTTTGAGTAGGGTAAGCTACTGAGAGACTACACTTCTTATCAAAGTTCTTACTAATCTAATTCTTGCCAAATTTATGCTTCTTGCTTCACGTTCTTACTATTTCAACATTCTTGATTCCAAAGGGAAGAAATTATACCGCATAAATAAATATATTATTGCAAATAATTTTAAAATACATCGTTGGTCATTACATCCATGCTTTCCAATAATATGTAATAAATTATTTCCCTATGCAACATGCTTTTTATCACAAATTATCAATTCCTTAGATCGGAACAAATGCGGTTTAAAACCAGTAAACATTTCAGTGTTTATTAGTTATTAAATGAAATAATTTACATTAAAAGTTATATATTTAACAAAAATAATTTTCGCTCGAGATTAATTCGTATTAAAAAAAGAGTTTAGAAAAATATATCTAATACGCACTGCATCTTTGCAAATTACTAGTTAAAATGTTTTGCAAACTGCTAGTAATGCACGGGAAATTATGAAATATATTAATTACGCTACCCATGGCAATCATAGAAATTAAACCTAAGGTTCGTTTACCAAATTTTTTTACCATCACAAGTCTGGTATATTGTCTATAGAAAAGTAGCTTATTCGCGATAAACAAATTTCCATGACCAAGTAATGAAAGATTTTGTTCATATTAAATACGGATAAATGGTTTTTCATTTACGAGTAAATTTAAGATTATGTTAAACCGTTTATCCGATGTTATGTCAATAACGCTTGAAGGTCTAGGCTCTTTTAATTGCAAATTAATATTTTATCAGCATTATAAACTTGTTAATTGCCGCGCACTCATTAATGCGTCTGACAAGAAAGTGTAGACGCATTAATGCGTGCAAGGCGATTAACATAATAACGCCGACGTCACTTATAAGGATCATTTTTGTTTTCAACATTTATGTTTTTTATTTATTTGTTACTATAGTTAAAGTGTTTAACTAACACGTAGTTTTTTTACACTTAGGATATAAATTTACTTAAAATGTAAATGATATTAACATCTGTCAGTAAAGAAAAAAAACGCCACAACTTCTCTTTGTTTAGCGTCCATTTTAGCACAAAGGTAATAAAATATAAAGGGTAATAAAAGGTAATAAAATAAACTTTAAAAAATAAATATAATTGTCTTTTGTGAAGTTCGTATTTTTTAATTATCCTTTTTGCTTGTACTGGCGCCGGGCAATTTAAAAACTTGGCGGTGGCCATTGATTTAATTTTGATAATCAAGGTTTAATTTGTTCCATAGTTTTTAATTATAAATAATAAATATAAAATATTTTATGTATGAATGAAAAGATTAAACAGTTTTCAAAAATTAATCTAGGGGATACATTTTGGAACGACCCGTGAGATTCGACCTTCCGCTTTCAAGTGACGATTTGTATACAATACGGTGGTAAGTGTTTCTGTAGCAATATGCTAAGACCATTGATTTTGATACAAGCACCCCTTCTTGATAGATATTTTAAAATCTCATAAAATTTTATAAAAAGACTTTTAATGTGAACACCCGCATAAGAATTTTGCTCGATCCCTAAAGTCCACTTAAACTTCCAATCGATTTTCTTTAGCATATTTTAGATCACTATCATGTTTTAAAAGTATCTCATTTTAATTAAAGTGAAAACTTCGTTTGAAATAACATTTTAGCAATAATTTACATTCACGTAGACAAGTACTTTTGACCTTATCCACCAAAGAAATAATATAATTTTGAGAGCGTATAAATAATATTTCAAAAACATTAGAATCCTAGGTGCCTCTGTCATTGGTATTCATATTTTTATAGATATAGAATATTGTGTGCTTGAATAAATTCAATAGTTGCTTAGATTTTCATTTTTTCATTCTTGTAAATATTCGGCAGACATAATTTTAAAAATATATTTTCGATCAGCTGAAAGTATTTATTAAAAGTAGTATATATATATACATATATATATATATATATATATATATATATTGCTCCATTGAAACTTTGGTTTATATTTAGAAATATAAAATAAAATAGTCCAAAATCCAAAGAGCATCAGTAAAAAAGTTATTTCCATTTTTATTGTAATTTTTGCTAAACATACATTCAAGAAGTAAACTCAAATAATTTTCAGGTCAAAGCTGACCGCCGACGGCAGTGTCATTAGCAAGGTGATGAAATATGCGCATTCGTAATAATTCTCGCTGCGCTAATGCCGGTTCGAGGGATTCCATCTCGTGACAAATTACCGAGTCATAAACGCGGCCTGAAGTAAAATTGGGTCAACAGACGCGCAAATTTGGTTAAAATTTCAATTTTAATCGGTGCCGTTATTACATCCTCAATCTGGACCTTCATTAATGTGAGATTCACATTTCAAGCGATATATTCATAATATTTCGTTTTCGTTTAGTATTTGTTAAGTAATGTAATATTACGTCGAATAGGTACTAGATTTTCAATAAACATTAACTGATATAAAAATCGTGAATCTTCTATGTCTGATGCCGGTACAAAATAAGAACCTCTTTCCCAAACTTTCCAAATTTTTTCCCAATTTTTTCAAAATCTTTCCCAGTATAGAATATTAATGATCTTATTTTAGTCACATTGTATTAAAAGTCCTATCTTCTAATATGTATACAGCTATAATGAAAAATTGTATCTGAAGTATAAAGCAGTTGTAATATATAATAATAAATTTAAAGCTATTATTTTTATTACTATTGGTGGTAAAAACTACTACTAAAACTATTTACTATTAATTTATCAGAATCGGACCTTAACCGTGACTCCATTCACTTCTATAGTAAAAAGCCTATTTAAATGACCGCTTTTAATTTTTCTGGATTGTGTGCTATTTAAACCTGTGCAATATGGACGATCTCGTAATACCTCTTACTTAATAGTGAATATAATTGGATTGCATTAGTAGATAGAGAAAAAGACCATGGTTTTAAAACAATTTTCTCTGAAATATCTCCCCATTACCATAAATTGGATTTGTAATGCAATTTTTTCCAAGAGTCTCATGACGTGAAGTATCATTGAAGAGGTCCTTGAAACGAAATCAAAAATATTTTGTAACACATTTTAATATGATGCCTTCTTTTTACATACGAGTCCAGAAACGATTTGCAGTACATCCTCTCCTCAAATTTTTAAACAGCTAATAATGTCAAAAATATCAAGAAAAAACCAGACTTACAACATTTAGTAAGAACTTAAGTACAAAATTATCATGGAAAATATGTATAATTAAATTTAAAAAGATAGCAATAAAGTTATTTTTCTTATGCCCCTCAAATAATGACATTATTTAGACTACGTAAGTAACATGTATTTACGTAGTCTAAATAATGTCAATAATTAAAAATAGGTTAATAAATATATTAGGTTCAGTTTAAGGTTTAACCGTTTTTATGTAATTAAGTGTATACGAAACCACATAACGCAAGTGCTACACAAGTAATACGTAACAAGTTTATTAATAACATGTACGTACATATTTATGAATTAATTTGTCAACAAATTTTAGGGGGGAGAGTAGTTTTATCTCATTGTACTATTCGTTTGTGTTCATGCTTGTAGTTAGTTGTGCTGTTTTAAAGTACAGGTTTGGATTTATAAGAAACAAACTGCTGCGCTAGACTTGTGTGTTTTCATGATACGTTAGGATGGGGGGCTCATGGGATTTAAATAGTTTGTGCTTATATCACAGAGATAAACATAGAATATAAAAAAGTATTTCTCCTGAAGATTTATTTCTCCTGTTGATTTTAACACTATCACAGTTTTTATTGAAGCTATTCATTGAAGATGATAGCATTATTTTTCCTAATGTTTTTATCCAATTCTTACATATTACCCAAACTCTTGAGCATTTTACCAAAGCGAGGTTTTTTTGTGCTTAATTTTGCACTGGAAATAAAAATGATTATCCATCTCGTCTCAATAATATTTTTAGGATGTTATTATAAATTGTGCAAAATTTAGAAAAACATATTTAAAATGAATAGTGAACCAAGTTTGTTCTAAAAGTCGCTGACTTGTAAAACTTTCCTCGTATTACGAGTATGCTGTTACGTAACTGGGTTTATCTAATAGTGTAGGTAAAACCTCTGTTTGAATATCGCCATCAGTTTTTCTATTTACTGCATTTGAAACAAGCTTATAGTGTTAGGTTTTTACCATTGATACCATGTCTATCGACCAGAACTAACACATGCCGTATCATGGTTTTGTAAAGTCATAATATTTTCGCATAGCATTTTAATTATTTATGATTATTTATAGTCTTAAGTGTTTTAAAAATAGGTGCATTAGATAAATTCTATACAAACCATACTTTGTTTACTGACCAGAGCCAAAGCACATGTTGATGTCATATTTCTTCCAATAGTCCATTTTAATTTTTTTTACATATTATCTATAAAGGAAAATATTACCTTATTATATTCACACATATTATTTCTGCAAAAAATTTAAATATTCGAAGGGACATTGATCAAAACTCTATTAAGTACTGACACATTTTTTTAAAAGAAGCTTCTTAAAATATAAAAGTCGACTCGATCGTTTGTCAAAGATGTTTACGTAACCTTTTGTTGAATTTCCCTTCAAAGAGGCATCATGTTACGATTGAACATAAAGTATGCGGAGCATGTCCTTTTATTTTAATTTGCCCGATGTTACATTACTGATATAATTTAAGTGTTAATAGACAATTGTACGTAAAGATATAAACCTTTCGTCAATTAGAAGCGAATTAAATATATAGTATAATGTGGTAAAGATGATAATGAAAACAAAAAAACAAATATATGTCAGACTAGTAATGAAATAGAGTTTTGCAGAGCTTAAATGTATTTAAAATAACGTTAATCAGTTTTTAATATTTTTGAATGTAAATATGTCTTTAACAATTATTAATAATCAGTACGCAAGATCAAAGGTTTAGTTAAAATTTTACGAAAATAGCCTGTAAATTTTAAATCCTTCTCACCATTTTTATTATTCACTAAATACTTTTAGATAATGTGCAGAACTCCCTCCAGCTAGATGGACTAATGACCTAAAAAGTTGGTGGGAAGTGGGTGTATGTGAGAGGCAGAGAACCGTGTATGATGGCACGATTTTGGAAATGCCTATATCGGTGGTATATAGCAGTGGATATTATAGGTAGATGATGGAGATGATTAAGTAATGTAGCTGCAACCTTATCAAAATGTGAAACGAAATTCGGCGTTTGAAATTTAGTTATTTCTCAAGTTTCTGTGACCTGCAAACTTCCAACCTTATCAGGTGATATTAGAAATTAACCTAACCATTCATCAGAATATTTAACTTAGAATATCAATAAGGTCAGAGCGCAATACCCTCAGTGGTGGCATCTACTATTTTAAGCAAGCACTGTTAAATATTGGTTTAAGCGAATCTGGTAGAACCTTAAGTCCTTGACAATTGTTTTTACATTACGATATTCATAAGTTAATAAAACCTCGTAGATTTATATTGAAACTAAACGTGTGTATCTTTGCAAGTATATGTTACAATTAAAAAAAATATTGTTATATGGAGAATATACGATAACGTTTCGACACAGCTAATGTTAGTAAAGTTTAAAATATTTCCCTTGGAGAAATATTATCAAGTATATTTTTTTCGTAGAATTTAAATTAATTATGAGTAATTAGTATAGCGAAATGTTAAAAAAAAATATTTCATTGGCGATGATTCTCAAACCTCTCGAACTGGAAAATTCTTGTACTGAGATTTCAATCTAAATAAAAACTTATCGTAATATCCCGTCTCGTTTGTATGTAAATATGGCGTATGTAAATACGGCCAGAACCTGATAATAGACTACAAAAATCTTCCAAGGAACTTCTTGACAAATAAGAGTAAAATATCACTTCCATTAATTCTATAACCAATTTAAATTTCGTTGACATTTTTGTAAGTAGTTTAGTTATAGAAAGTGGCTAGAAACTAACTGTGATGTATCTTTTCAATGATGAATAGTATATTTATCTATTTTGGGCTCATTTGACTTGTCTTGTTGGGTCCTTTGGTTACACATAGTGACTAGGATTCTTCTGGCATAGGACAGTCCCTTGAGCACAAGTGATGGCTCGGGTCTGCTAATGTAAACCCTGACAATGGTGACGATGAGACATAAACTTAACACGTTTGGGCTCGTTTGACTTGTTTGACGTAAAGAACAAACTGAAAAAGTAAATTAGAAGGTAAGTTCGTACAGGCATTTGCCTATAGCATAACAGCATGAAGCATTTAACGTATGTAGGAAAATAAGTACGTATAGTTATATAAAAAGATGGGAAGCACTATTTATGATGAAGCCAAAACAGGGAAATATTTAGTGATATATCCCCATCCATTTAAGTATGTATGTACATATGTATGCATACATGTATGTATGTATGCCTCCATACATGCATATGTTCATTTCTAATACATTTTTATTAAACGCCGTAAATGCCTGTTTCGTATTTTCATATTTATTATATTTATATTTCATATTACTGATTTTTTCGTGAGTTTGTTATATCATGGATAAGAAGAAATATTATAAGTAATAAAAATTTTAAAATAAAACTGTCTTACAACAAATTTAACCCATTTCAAATACTCACTGAATAAGAAAGTATAAAAGAAGCTTATAAAATCTTAGAAAAAAAAGGAAATCTTAGAAAAATAAGAAATTCTTAAAAAAAGAAATCAAACTAAAAAGTATAAAATAAGGAAAAGGTCCGATTACCCGTTGAATCTTTTTCAGTAGTGTATTACTTCCTAAGAAAAATTAATTTGGAAAATACTCCTATTATCAGCATCAATTCAAATAAGAGATAAGCCCTCAATTGGCACTTATTCCCAATAATATATTTTAAGTTTGTTTCATACTTAACCATGCAGAAATAATTGTTGCGCGAGAAAGAGGCGTACACGAGGCTCTGTTCTCTAATAAAATATTTTAGTTTTATTTCATACTTAACCATGCAGAAATAATTGTTGCGCGAGAAAGAGGCGTACACTAGGCTCTGTTCCCTAATAATATATTTTAGTTGTATTTCATACTTAACCATGCAGAAATAATTGTTGCGCGACAAAAAGGCGTACACTAGGCTCTGTTCCCTAATAATGTATTTTAGTTTTATTTCATACTTAACCATGCAGAAATAATTGTTGCGCGAGAAAGAGGCGTACACTAGGCTCTGTTCCCTAATAATATATTTTAGTTGTATTTCATACTTAACCATGCAGAAATAATTGTTGCGCGACAAAAAGGCGTACACTAGGCTCTGTTCCCTAATAATGTATTTTAGTTTTATTTCATACTTAACCATGCAGAAATAATTGTTGCGCATTAAAAAGGCATACACTAGGCTCTGTTCCCTCTGTCCGCTCCTCTATAGCCATACAGAAATAATTGTTTGTGAGAAATAGATGTCGACTTGGCTCTGTTTTCCACTAATATATTTTAGGTTTTTTTCATTCTTAGCCACGCAGAAAAAATTGTAACGTGAGAGAGAGTTGTCAACTTGGCATTTTTTCCTACTAATATATTTTAGGTTTGTTTCATATTTAGCCCCGCAGAAACAATTGTTGCCTGAGAGAAAGGCATAGTGTGTTTTTTACTCATTCAAGAAAAAATAATTGTTCCCTACTAATATATTTTAGGTTTGTTTTATACTTTACCACGCAGAAATAATTGGTCCGTGAAAGAGATGCGTCGACTTGGCACTATTTTCTACTAAAATATTATTGGTTTGTGTCATGCTTAACCACGCAGAAATAATCGTTCGAAAAAATTTTCAGAGAGTTTTATTTAAGGAAACGTGGAATTGATATTGCATAATTCAAGTTCATAATTCCGTAATCGTTGATTTAAAATATTATTGCCTCTATATGCCGTTAGCAAATAATAACGTTAGTAAGATCAGTAAAGAAGAAGTGGAGAGAAATATTAACAAATTAAATAATGAGAAAGCTGCTCCATTAATAGGAGAAATTTTTAATTAATTTTGCAATCATTCAGACATTTACTCATTTGTGCAATTTGGCTTGATATTAGATAGATTGTAAATTCCTAGTAGGTTACGTTCCAAAACAAGTTCTAGTTGTAGCTTATTTATAAGCAATGTAGTTTGATCAGGTAACGGAAATTAACGTGTTCCAAGTCTTCAGTTCACATGTATTGATGCATTATACTCTTAATCCCGTTATGGGTAAAAGTGTTCTGTAACCTAAAACTGTTGTTACGATTGCAGTTAACCTTTGTAGAAGTTGAGAGTTGTTTTACAGCATATTTGTCAGGTATTTGCAATGCTAATAAGTGTATTGAGTACAAGCTAATAAGGGTATTGGGTTAACAGTATTGATGAAATTGTGCCTCTCTCTCACACAACAATTATCGTGTATCACGGGGATTACACCTTCTGATGTCATTGATTTTACCCAGTTTAGGAAAAACCCGCCACATATGTGTCATCAGCCAGCCATGAGGCGGTAAAAAGCCAGATCCTGTGCTGGACCAAAGAGCGGCACCGGGTCCGCTCGCCCAACCACAGTCTAGTAAGGCCCAGCCTAAGACCTCCTGAAATGGAACGAGATACTGGGAGGTTATACCTTATTTCTGTACTATTAATATATAATTGTATCACGTTAATTATGTCCCATTTGACTACGTTGCAAAATACTTCTAAAAACAATAATAGAAATATTTTTGAGTGTTACATTCATATTTCTATATGTAAGTACGGTTAAGTCACTATATAAATATTTAAGAGTAAACGGAATACAATTGAATTGGAAAAATAGGGATATGCTAGCATAATCGGCGAAGTATCACATGAATATGAATTTGTTGACCCCATCTATTTAATTTGGCTCATCGTCCAAAGTATCTGGAAAAGAAAACGTAGACGTACGTCTAAAATAAAAGTAATTACCACGAACGCTGCAAAAGTAAAAGAACAAATATATAAAGTATATTTTAATCGTATCTCTTGTTAAATTTACAATAGAAAATTGTGATCTCGATCGAGACGGATGCCGTCAGCGACGTTGTAATTAAAACGCTGGAACGCGCCAGTCGTAATTCAAAATAATTTTCACCGAACGCTAAGGGCATGTTCACATGCGCGCGTTGAGCGCGCTGTAAGTTTTGTATAGTGTATACTTGTTGCGCGCTTTAATAGACGTCGACTTGGCTCTGTTTCTTCTCTGGTTGAATGCGCCTTGTCGCAGTTCATTCGAGTTCTACATTTGTCGACAAAATGTAGAAAAAATTAAAATATATATTTTCCTATTAGTTTTTTCTTTTCGTCATTATCATCTCCTTCACAGAATATGGACTAGTTCTTCTCAAGCCGTCTCCTTAAAATCTTCTTTGAATACTCAGTACTTTTCATATCCCATATTGTAGGATGTTTTTTTTAATTTCTTTTTTTTGACTAGAACTGTATTAAAACCTTTTGTATTCATACTGAACTTTTCAAATTAACCAAACGGACTCCAAAATCACGTCTTACCGCATCGAAAGCTCGAACTCTTCCGAACAGTAGTATGGAAATACAAAACGCGCATTAACACGATTGAACGCGCGTTTACAAGTCTTGGGTATTAATGCAGAGTCGAAGACGCGAATACATAAAACGCGCGTTGGCGTGTGAACGCCTTTATTAAATTCATGTAGTTGTAAATGCGCGTTAGCTAAACGGGCGCTTAACGCTTGCCATCTGAACTCGGTCTAAGGGAAGTCGAAAGATTCTATCTCTGTCCAAATTGTAATTACGAATGAAGTAGGAAACCAAATTGGGTCAACGAACCTACAAATTTTACTGAAATTTCAATTTAAATTAAACGCTAGGAAATTTAAC
Source organism: Druceiella hillmani (assembly GCA_039881145.1). Lineage (NCBI taxonomy): Eukaryota > Metazoa > Arthropoda > Insecta > Lepidoptera > Hepialidae > Druceiella > Druceiella hillmani. The sequence continues at coordinate 1,499,628 of JAYKKI010000126.1, forward strand.
TGCTCCCTAATACCGGACCTTCATTAACACACGTTTTACCTTTGTAATATTGAGTTCGTGTAATTGTATTATTGTTTATAATATGTCGGTTAAAGGGTAAATATTTAGACAAAATACACTGAAGATCAAGTATTTGAATATACAAAATATAATAGGTTCAAAGTTTAAGAATTTGGATATACATAATTTGTACGCGTAGACATTTCTAGCTTGTTCTATCGTAAAAAAAAATCGTCGGGTCTCTGCAATATTTAAAAGCTGCGTTAACCAAAATATGTTGTAGAATATTTATTCTCAAAACATGATGAAGGGAAACCAATCGAAATTCTCTTACTTCACACAAATTATTATTTTGCTGTTGGAAAACGTATGTGAATTGATGATAACCATACGTTTCGTAACAGGCACTTTTTATCATACCAGGAAAACGGATCTATAAAAGGTAAAATTAATGACATAATCCCATGAAATGTTTATTCACATAAAATCTCGAAATCATTTTATTCTAATGAAAATCAAGTTAGCTAAAAACCAAGTTTCCTATATTCCGTCGAAAAAGAAATCAATACCAATGCGATAACTTTCCATAAAACATATTTCTGAATTTATAAGAATCCTGACTTTGTATTAGGTATGAGAGTTTTGCGATAATTAAATCATTGTGGGTTTATATTAATTCATAGATATTAATGTACACATATGATGTATACTGGTTGACTTATTGCTAACGAAGGTATCTCTTGCAGCTAACCAGTAGTTAATCCAGACCTACTCTAAGATATAACTAGAGTATATATAAGAAGTAAAATGTTGCGAGAATACTTCTTCAAGGCGCTAGCAATGAAACATGGAGTGTTTGTTTGCGAGGGACCAACTCCATATCATCCCTTAGTTTCTTTGAATTCAGCAGAGTATTTATAATAAAATAAAACCATGAGATAATCAGCCCACAGCCGATAATAAATTAAATTACGGACGCTCATTACTTTCAAGTAGCCTGTTGGAATTTTAATAAATTTTGTTCCTAATTACGAAAAAATTGGGGAACTTGTTTCATAATTATTCGTTTTTGGTTCTATATTACTTGATTTAGTGGAAAAATATCAATAAAACCTATAGCATATCATGCTCTAAAATTTGGCAGGTGTAAATCTTTAGGCGATAGCTACAATTGAGTGTGTGGAAGAAACATGAGACGGTATATTCTCTGAACTTGCTTGCTGAAGAAGCTCTTTTTCACATAAAGAGGGTGTCAATCTTATTTCAATTTCGTTGTTCTGTCCTTAAATATAATTCCCAAATTTGCAAAAAGTCAATAATTCATAAATTTTAAGGTGCAATAATATATAATCTTCAAATGTGTTTTAGGATCATTAATGTGAATAGGTTAAAAGTAATTGTATTAAGCATACTTTTTACCTTTAATCGTAATTATATTCTTTTTAAATTGTGCGGTTTCTTGTGATTTGACGCGATCGGTTGATTTATGTTATCTTAAAATAAAGGTGGATATTTTTATATTAGTTTGAATACATAATTTAATTTACGTACTTACCATTTTTAAGTTTATATTATGTTTTTAAAGTCTATATTAAAGTTACATCAATCGACCTCTACAAACAATAACAGATTCTGAAGGAACATAATAATCAAACTTAATGCAAATAATGACACATTTTCTTAATAAAATATTCCATTAAATATTACCTCCCATGTCGTTAATGATGTCATACAATTTTTGCCGCCTAACGATTCGGTTAGCCTCAGATGAGTGTATGCCTAACGAGGCCGCCGATTGTGCTAAAAGTAAAGAATGCAGGTTACGTTTTTACGCTAACTTGACTGATATTATTATACGCAAAATTTTTCATAAATTGATAAGCGATCTTGAATGTAGATATATATATAACCAATCGTTGGAAAGTTAATGAATAATACGGAAAAAAGAAATAAAGTAGCCAAAGTTGATGTTCAACATTTAGAATTTACATTTAAATTAAGCCACTCGCTTTTAAGGAGTTAATATTTATTTCAAGTTCCTTAAAGTCACGTGAGAAAGGGAAGCGACATGCCACGGATTCAAAAAATCTTTAGCAATAATGGTATTTTGTAAATTTATTTATTTTCGGAAACGATCTGGTACAATTCAAACTGGTGGTAAACTTCAAACTAAATATTATTATTTTGATTACTTTACACTTTTCAATGTATTTTTATTCCATGATTATATTTGAAATGGGTTCCATTTTTTGGTGAAGACTTTTACAACGTATTTAAAGTAATAAAACAATAAAAGATACCGTGTAACAAATAAATGTTTGTACAATCCATAACTCAAAATTGATTACAGTAAAATATTTTCAAATTTCTGTTCATAAGTTTCATATATATTTCCAATTTTTTTTGTTTTTCTTTCAATGTAGTGAGTATTCAATTACTGTATATATATATACTATACTATATATATATATATATATATATATATACATATATGTGTCCATTGTCAAATAACCTCATTTAATAGTAAGATGAAATTGTTTTTCAAAAAATTTATCGGTAACGGTTACAAGGTCACATTTTTTTATTGAATATTATATATTAATTAACTAATATTATAATACATAATTAAAAACATCACCACTGTATAAAGTATCGAACAACATTATAATTTTGAAGAATAATATATTATGATGTTAATAGTTTTGCTGAATATCGAAACTAATTCTACAAATGTATTTGTAATTTAAACTCACGGACAATTTGCAAATTTAAGTTTTATATCATGGAAACATAGCGATGTATAATTTCGTTATCCTTCACACTTGATGATGTACGTTGTTTCGTATAATTCCTCTATACCATATTACCCATTTCCCAATCCTCTTGGAAATTATGAGACTAATAAATATGACATTGATCTTATTAAAGGGCCCGTAGTGTGCTCTCAGTGTTTATGTTCAAAATTTGTTACAAATTTTGTTATATTTAGAATATGAGAAAGAAACGTAGGTTATGAAAACCTAATTTGTATCTCTTATTATTTCTTCTTAACATCTGATCCATTTCCTAATTCTGACGCGAATTATGAGAAACTAGTGAATATGGAATGAATGTGATATAAGTGTGTGTAATGTGTTCAAAGTGTTTGTGTACAGCATTTGCCCTAAATTTTATTAGGAATGACACGAGGAAAAACATCGGTCATGAAAACCTACTTTTCTTTGTCATTTTATTCCTTCCTACTATTTTATCCATGTCCTAATTATGATTCTTGATATAAATTATGAGTAAATAATGACTATGGAATTAATTTTATTCAAGAGTACGTACTGCGTACATATGTTCAAAAGTGGTCTAATTGATTTTAACCTCGTTATTTACGTTATTTTTTTTTGTGTATTTCTTTTTTAGCATCTTGTCCATTTTTTAATCTTGATATGTTCCGTGTTTTGTTATATTTATTTAGTTCATTGGAGAAAATATCTCCGATTAGTTGATCATATTTACGTTTATGTATTTTCTTTTAAATTTTATTACAGATAATTTTTGTATCGCTATTTACGACTACCTACCATGGTACTTTTATTATACTTCTTTCCTTTTAGTTGCAAAAGTTCATATATGTATCCCTGATTCCAATATTTGCTTATTTAGCCCTATAAATTTACCAAAAAAGAAATTAAATTAATAAATGAAGGAAAAAAATATTTCTCACGTCTGAACTTTGAGGTACCAGTTGCGCGCCAGCAGCTTTTAGAACGATAAAAAATATTGGTTACCTTATTTTTAGTATCAAAGTATTTATTAAACATAAAGAGGATAAAATAAATTATCCTGGTTCGACTCTAATTATATATCGCAAAGTCAAGGTAAGTAATCTCGTTCGTGCCTAGAATAATATTAACTCGATTAATTTCTTAACCTTCCTTCTACATTTTTCGTAATGAAATCCTTTTACTGCGTGTAACTGAAAGTGAGGAAATGTTCTATTGTTAGAGTAAGTGACGTAATGTGACGTAAGTGTTGTTGTTACAGTTGGGATCTGTCGTTACGCCGGCTCGGGACTACCTTTCGATAAACACATGTTGCATAAATTTACGAGCGTTTGACGGTTTCGCATAGAGGAAGTAGGGTAAAACCTGGGCTAGGTTTAGATTTCGGAAAAGTGGGTGATACCAAATTTTTCAGAAGTATAAACTATCAAGATAAATCTAGTCGTTATTTTATTAACATGCAAAACAATTTTCTTAATTTTTATATTATTGTATTCAAAACATTTTATTCACAACATTATATCTATAATATTTACAGACTGTAACAAATTCCACATTTGATTATGTACTACCGTAATGATACTAACGTACTACCGAATGATAAAATGTACTACCGTAATGATACTAACGTACTACCGAATGATTACATGTACTACCGTAATGATACTAACGTACTACCGAATGATTACATGTACTACCGTAATGATACTAACGTACTACCGAATGATAACATGTACTACCGTAATGCTACTAACGTACTACCGAATGATAACATGTACTACCGTAATGCTACTAACGTACTACTGAATGATAAAATGTACTACTGAATAATAAAATGTACTACCGTAATGATACTAACGTACTACCGAATGATAAAATGTACTACCGTAATGATACTCAGGTTACGTGAAGTCAAAATAACATAAAATACTAATTTATGTGGGTTAGCGGGTTCCGAACCTACGTTTATAAAAATACGTTGTTTACTAATTTAATGTTTTCACATGGATGTATCATTTGTTTGTATATACGCGTTGGTTTTGAAGTGATAATTCAGAGGATTATCTTAATCAAAAAGATAAAAGTTGAATGTAATTTTAGTATTTGTTATTTAAATGTAGGATATTTGCAATATTGCTGAATTATAACTTTGGCAGACCCTCAAATTTTTACATAAATATCAATTTAATATACATCTTAAATTTTTACATAAAAATCATAAATAAACAAACAACCGATTGAGAAAAATAAGAACACAACCGTTTGAGTCTGGATCGTGTATCAAAACTTCCGGGCAAGTTTTGGGTTGATATTATTTTATTTATCACCAATCTTCGCTAATATGCACTTCCTAATGCAATAAATATTTAATAACACCTAATATAATTAAGTGGGGATACATTTACTTCATTGTAGATATCTCACAAACTATGACTTTTAGAATAATTATCACAGATTTCCAACATCCTTTGCAAAGGTTTCCAAAGACTATATTCTTTTGCTGATTTTAGGATCAGTAATTTTGGAAATAAGGGGAGGGGGTATTTTCCAATATTTTTCAGTATGTATCTGAAAATATGATACGAAAACTTATGAATGAATATTTTTGGAACACTTAAAAAAGCCGTTTTAAACAATGCTCTAGACACTAAGAGATATTTAATTTCTTTTTCAAGTATTTTATCCTAGTTTCTGTAAAAATATATATGAATACATAGTAGGTTTTTTTAATTTCAATGTGTGAAATTTATAGTCTAATTAACCATTTTCTTGTTTCATTTGATTTTTTTAACGTTTGTTATATTTTTCAAATTAAGGCAATCATTAAGAATATATCAAAGGATTATAGGTTTGAATAAAGTAATAGATTTGAAAGAAAAAAAATAAAGTTAATACAGTTTGTTGTTATCTGAAAATATTATAAGAAAACATTGTAGCTATTAAAAAATTCAAAAGTCTCTGAGGTTTACTCATTGATGAAACGTTAAACATAATTATATTAAAACTATATTATAGAGTGACTTATTTTATATTAATTGAACTCTCCTTTTTTAAGTATTACGTATCTGAAAAATATTTGGAACGCGTATAATTTGCGAAAAAATTGTTTACCCTTGGATGAAAAAATACTCGAGCAATGCTTAGTAGCGACAGTTAATATAAAGCAATTTTTTTTCCTGTTCCAATAGTATACAATATTGACTAATGTTATATTCAATAACTCCTAATTTGTACGGAACCGGTTGTCGCTCGGCAGTATCCACGCTACGGTAGCAGCGTTATGGTAACTACGGAACCAGTTTCAATTGTTATGTTTTAAATATATTTCTTGTTTTCGAAATTTTTTCGAAATTCCTATGCATCGCGAATAAAAAAAACTTCGCAACTTTAGAACTACATAATTTTTCGATTCTGATTAGATTTTAAATGTGTATTATTTTCATATTTGAGACATGTTCCCTGCGATTATATAAGGCCGAAGAACATACATTTCATTGTATATGCTCGTCGAAAGAGAATTAGGTACACTTTGTATTTTAAAAAGTTTTCCGAAAAAATAAGAAGGAAATGAATTGAACTGATATAGCTCCCTGTGTATGTAAAAAAACCATATGAAAATCGACTCAACATTTTAATAGCATGGGAACCTTTGACGTGTTTAATTTGTATGATTTATATATTATTTATCATATTTTAGGGTATGATTACAAAATTACGCTTATAAATGAATTCATTTGATTGTAATTTTGATAATAGGGGATTATTTATATGTATATACACATATGTATATATATATATATATATATATATATATATATATATATATATATATATATATATATAATAAGACTTATATAAACAAAAGAAGTGTAAATTTATCGGTAAGTTTTCTTGTAATGTGTTTTCTATAATTTCTGAAATTATTTTGGATGCATTACTAGTTTGGTTTTTAATAATATTATATTTAAATTTAACTCATAACTTGTCATTAGTGATTTGTCAGGTAGGCTTTACCTTTGAGAGGTAGAATTTTACAATTATTTTCATTTGTGTACGGCTTCCTTCGAGGGATATTGATTGAAACTATATTTATATTTTTTTTGCAACAGGGCATCAAGTTGGATTCTATGGATAAGAGTGAAGGATATTTATCTTCAATTTTTTCTCCATGCAGTTTAAAATTTCAATTTTATTTTCCCATCTGTTACCATTTTAATATTCAAAAATTGTTTACGAAAATAGTGTAAGAGTGGACAATTCTCTGTTTCGGATACTATGATGTGAGGAAATTCTCTGCAGTAACTGCAGCGCCTTCACGAGCTACTCTCATCTTTTCTGTAAGAAAATTAGACTTCCTACTTTGATATCAAGAATTCATCCGAACCTTGCTACTTAAATCTTGTAAACAGATTATTTCCTCCCGCACTGTTTGACTAGAAATTAAAAAGTCTCTTTCATATTTCTGATGTAATTGCCTTTTTATTGTACGTATTTCATCGCTTCTTCTTGCAATTGTTTTTTAGATTTTATTTTCATTATGTGTGAACATTTTCTTCAACCTCAGTGATAAAAACTAGCAAAAACCAAATCGGGGATGCCATTAAAGCGTTGTAAATTCATTGGTGCACTTACTTAACAAAATTTAAAATCACAATCTTAAAACTCGCTTCAATTACCAACGAGGTATTTCCTTATTGAACGATAAGGGAGATTCTTCAATTTTTTGCTATCGAAGTAGTACTTATGGTAAGCGATTTGAATTTTTACACATGTGCAAAAATTTATTATCGACCCTTTGTTATTAAATAAAGATGTCACACCTTTTACATTCCATGTAATAATTTTTCTACCTATGATGCTTTCTATATGCAAATCAGTCAATAATTTTCACACATTGTTGACTTGTAAAAACTTTTCCAAATTAGATATAACTATGTCTCAATATAATAATACTATTGTCGTCGGAAAATTTCGATGTTTTTCTCTTCTAAAACTCAAATTTCATTTGAATACATTTTTGAAATACACCATGCATCAAATTTACTGCTCCTTGTAGTGCTCAGAAATTATTACAAATAAAACGAAGGAAAAGTGAGTATGTTGAAATATTAGAAAATATTTTGTAAAAAAAAACTAGAAGGTATTTCAAAAGTTTAGTTCTAATTATAAGAGTTACTGCACCTCAAAGTTTTTTACTTCCAAGTTTTTATTTTTTCTGTTGGTAAGTTATTTATTACAATTGCTACACCACAATTTTGCCAATAAAACATGTAAATAATTCTATTATTTATCGAAATGCTTTCGTAGGTTTATATTCTGATAAAATTTTGTTTTTAATATAAAAATATCCTTTGGTACACATAAAGGAACATCGAAACGAACCTGGTGAGAGTTTAGAGCAATTTTTTTGAGAAAGTATTTTATGGAAGTAGGTTATTTTTATATTATTATACGAGTACATGTATTTATATCATTTCAGTTTATTTATTTATATCAATTATAACAATTCACTTATAATTTACTGTTAAATATATTTTTGATTGAATACTATCAAGAAACTATTTCCTTATTTTCTACAGTTCTGTATTGTTGGATCGTCCTATTTATAATATGAATAATGTTACTTATTATGCAAAATTTGCAGTTTCTATTATACGGAATCTTTCTTTTCATGCATACTTATCGTCGAACAAAGTGGTAACATACCGTGATTAAACACGGCTCAGGAATAACACAAAGGGCGTACGTGATGGACTTAATTATACAATGGCGCTCGAGCGGCGCAAATACTGGTATAAAGCGAGCTGAAATCCCATTCCATTTGATAAACTAGTCTGAAGTTATACTTTGGATGTGGCTCGTACAAGAAGGGTTTCTGGGAAGAAAGTCTAAACCTTACTTTGACATGATAAATATTAGATAGATGTTAGATAAATGAATTATTTTCTCTGAGATAAAAGAAAATTGGAATGCGAGTGTTTGGATTCAAGATAATTCGGCCGCCTTTTTCGAAACGTGTTTCAGAATTAATTTGGTTAAAATGGCATTATTGATTTGTTTGTAAGTTTGTTCTACACTTCTGATAAGAGATCGTCAACAAAGATTTGGTAAAAAGGATTGCTCTTAGGATATAGAGGCAATGAATTTTAGTCGCCATTTCATTGTATCCATCACATCTGCTTTATTATTTTGCGTTCTTTGTATTACTGATATTTAAGTTTTTTCTCAATTTCTTCCTTCTTGTTTCTTTTTATTGCGTGCCTCCCACAAATATCTTCAATCTGTCTGGTCTTCATAGGACAAAACAAAACCTTATCTTTATGATTCATGCTTATAACATTATATTACTGTTAACTTGCACAGACACAAATTTATAAGCACAGGTATTGAATATAAACGACATAATTACTCATTTGAAATCAGCGGATGCCTCATGCTACTTTATAAACTAATTTGACATATATTTTCATATTTTACTTCAAATTTATCAGCATAATACGCGTGATAACATAAATTTGTTATCACGCGTATTGGATGTGAATGGCATGATTAATCATATAAAATGAGTATTTTAATCGAAATATATTTGAACATTTATATCATGTTTGATTGGCCTAATGAAACATAAATTTATCATTGTGCCTACTAAGAGTAAACGGTGTGATTTCATTCTAAACATGCGAATATTTCGTACTGTTTTATGAATTAATCTGAAGTAAATTTTAACATTTTACTCATAATTTTGTTAGCTTAGTAAGACATATATCATCATGCGTTTTGGAAGCAAATAGTCTAATTATTTATTCCAAACGAACGGATATTGGTACATTTTAAAATCTTATCTGAGGCATCAGTTTTGACAAGCTACTACGTAAATTGGTTGAGTGAAATGTGCTCGAATTGTATATAATTTACTGCAATAAATATGAGATAGAGCATGAGAATGATTAGTTATTTAAAATGAGTCAAAAGAAAACATTTTTGTTTCATGTAATTTATTTGTTGTTCATAAGACTTTCTTTCGGGCATATTTGATGTGACATTATTGACAAAGATGGCATCACGAAAGACAGCTATATACATAATTACCTTTATTCTATTAGTAATAAAAATATTTAGATATACCCGGATTTGTGAGTGATTTAGAAATTTAGTCTCCTTCCAACTAGACAGTTCGAAGTGATGAAATTTTATCACATCATTTACTTTCAATACGCCTGAAACCAACTTATGTTTTGATATGCTGACGAATTTTAATATAAATATTTAAATACATTTCACTTTGGTTTATAAAATATCACGAGATATCCACTGATTTTAGGGAGTCATTAAGTGTCCATCCAATATGCAGGTATATAAATAAATTTCTCTATAAGTTATGTGATATAAAATTATAGGCATGTAACCATAATTTTGTTTTTTTTCTTTTGAAAAGAGAAAAGACTGAACATACTTATAGAAAGGCACATAATAAAATGTAACGTAAAGAAATAAATTGCGGAAAAACTGTGATATGAGTAACGTACAGGATACACAAAATAAAATAAAAAAATGTGATGGAAACAAAAAGTGGAGGATAGAATTTATTGTCGCTATTTCATAAAAGTATTTCTTCTTTTCAAAACTTTCACGACGATCTCTTATATGAAGTCTAAACTAATAAGAATGAGAACATATATAAACTTACAAGAATGAGAACAATAATGTTATCTTAACCAAATTAATTTTAAAGCACGACTCTCAAAAGGCGGTCGAATTATCTTGAATCCAAACACTCGCATGCCAATTTTCTTTTGTCTTAGAGAAAATAATTTGTTTATTTAAAATCTATCTAATGTTTCTCATGTCAAAATAAAGTTTAGACTTTCTTTCCAGAAACCCTTCATGTACGAGCCACATCCTAACTATGAGTTCAGACTGGTTTATCAAATGGAATGGGATATCAGCTCGCTTTATTCCAGTATTTGTGCTGCTCAAGCGCCATTGTATAATTACGAGTAAGTCCATCACGTAGGCCTTTTGTCTTACTCCTGTGCTGCGTTTAATCACGGTATGTTACCCCTTTGTTTGACAATAAGTACGAATGAAAGGAAAGGTTTAGCGTAACAGAAACTGCAAATTTTGCGTAATAAGTAACATTAATAATATTATAATTAGGACGTTCCAACAATACGGATCTGCACAAAATAAAGAAAGCGTCTCTTGAAAATATTTAATTAAAAATATATTGAGCAGTAAATTATAAGTGAATTGGTGTTTCTTAAATGTATAGTAATACAAAAATATCTACTTCTGTAAAATACTTTCTCAAAAAACTTGTTCTAAATTCTTACCAGGTTCGTTTCGAGGTTCCGTTATGTACACTACCAGGGATATTTCTACATTAAAACGAAATTTAAAATCTTTGCTAATAGCCCACTTGAAGATGTTGTAATACAACGAAACTTAGGTCGTGGTAAAGAACTTAAAGAAAATAGAAATAATATTACATCACGTAGTTTCATTTAATTGTGAATAATGAATTTCTACAAAATTAACGGCAAATATATTCAATTTTTTATCGATGTCTGTTTCAATCTACTTCTAGTTACGTTAAAATGAAATGATAAGAAAATCACTTTCTTGTGAATTTGTGTCATTCACAAATTCAGTTTACTTTTCAATTGAATATTGTTCATAGCCTCCAAAAATGAGACCGTAAAATTTTCCCGTCTTGTAATTCTATTTTTTGATTGACTTTTAATTCTATTTTCGCTTTATGATTATCTTATTGGTAATATTGTTCTACATCCAACGAGTTATACCCTAACTAATATTTTATTGTACCATAAATTGGTAAATATTTAAAAAGTTCTATATGCTAAACAACAATAAATATTTTCTACTTCCCTTAACCGACATATACGATAGAAAGCATAATTTCAACCATAGACCTGCGTCTTTGATTATTTTTGATACAAAAGCTTTAAAACTTAGGTAGCAAAAAGTTAAGCTATTTGGCTCAAGGTTGGGTTGTGCGATACACTCGCCAATGTATGCGCATAAGAAGTACGACGGCAGGGGACTACATGAATAAAACATCTGTCACTAGTCGCATTATACGCGCAGAATAATTCTGTCATGTTTGAATCCAGACGGGGGCAGGTAATTTGCTAGGAGCGTGTCATCATTTGACAGTGCAAAGTGTATCCAGACCAAAGTCCTAGACTATTACGGTGGATGTGTAAAAACGTTTGCTTTGTTAAATCTTAAATAAAATAATCAAAAATATTCTCTTTCGTTTTACAATAAAGTTTTATATGGTAAAACTTGGACAAGATTCACTGATATTTTAATTATATGTCGCATTAGTGAACAATGAAGGTGAGATATGTTAAAAACGGGACTAATTTGTTGGTCCGCCTAGTAAAATGTAGAAAATAATGAAAAATATAAGGAATGAAAAAGTCTAATCTACATTATTAAAATGACTGTGATATTGATACTTTCACTTAAGTTATGGAACGATAAATTTATTCGTAATAAATTAAGGTAGTTTAGTTATAATAGGTAATTTTGATGAACGCGTCCATAATGATGAATCATTTGATTGCATAATTTCACTAAACGTCTAATGAATAAAACATGTATATTATTTTACACATAAATTTTTAAACTGACAATTAATCAAAATAAATTCAAAGATTTTGTTTCTATTTTTGTCCTGCAAATTGTGACAATATTTCATCGAATTAGCAATCGTATTTTTACTTTAAAATGAGTGCGTATAAAAATAAAAAATGCTTTGTCGTTTTATATATATCGTATAAAATATTACTTTCAAATTTTTTCGAGCAGGTTGGTTGGAATCGTTTAATCTTTAGAAAATTTTTAATAATTTGGGGTCGAATTTTGAAAAATCTTTTATCGGATGGCGGCTACATTGAAGGCGAGAAGTATGCTTTTATATCTGAGGCATCGCTATTATGGACAATATAATCACACATATACAAATATATTTAATTATTTTATATAATTATTTAAATTATAATTATATAAAATTACCACAATTACATCGGTCAATATGCCCATACCTTAAATTTATGGATTAAGAGTAACTAAAGAAATTAGGACGTAACAATAACCCAAATCAGGAGGAAACTTACCAGTTATAAGAGCAGATGTGATATCGTAAAGATAACGTTGGTCAGAACTGAGATCTTTGAATTCTAAAATATCTGGTAATAAGCTAGCTATCATTTCAAATAACACAATACTGCACATTTCACAGTCATACAGTAATTTTCCGATAGCACGAGAATAAGTAGAAGCTCCTATTTGTATACCATCAAGTTTCGAAAACAAATGCCTTAAGGGCAATTCATTCATCTGTAAAAGACAAATAATCCACTGAAGACGTCTATTAAAATGATTTTCAAATAACGGCCTAACTCCACCATATTTACCTGTATTTATTACTGTTCCGTCACAACCCATGGCTGAATTATCCTGTAGAGATACATTCTGCTGACGACTGGAGCCTGATCCCGTACAGGTCACACACGCGAGATAAATTCTTTAAAGACGTTATTTTTTTTAATTTTTGATTCCTTTGGTGCTGATGAACACGGAAACATGGTTTCTTCTACACTAATATCAGACAATTCCAAAATTTTACTATTTCTGTGAGACGGATCTGGTTCATACATTTTTTGAGAATCATAATTGGTTTCCAGTTTAATTTTTCTCTCAATCAGTTTCACCTTTCTCTTAGTTGTCAATAAATCATTAATCAAATCCCTTAACCATTTTCCTGTTTCTTCTCTGATCGATTAAGGAAGATTGTTCTTCCTTAGGAACGGTCTGTTCTTTAGGACAACAACATAATTCAACATTTTTACACTTGCATGAACTCAAATCAAACAGTTTGTCAAAGCTTTTGTGAAATTCACGAATCTTTTATTCTAACGGATGCTTTGAAGCATTAACTAAGTCCTTCCCATGGTATGCTTTTAGTCATTTCAACGCTCAGTTATGCAATACAATAGGAAAAAAGCTGTTTGCAACAACTTTTCAATTTTGCTTGACACGGTTTCAAAAATCTTCGAAACCTCAAGATCTCCTTGAGATAATGGGCTCTTTTTTTAATTATATTTAAATTTAAAACGATATCTCAATAAATCATAACAATTTATTACTTGTCTGTACGTGGGTAGTTGATTCTCACTCATTCCTTCGGAAGCGCCAAAACTAGGACACTCGGTGGCTCTACGAGTGTTATTTGAAATTTCCATGACAAATAAAGACGCAATCGAACATAACCTTTCACTTGTAACTCATTAGGCGTACTGAGATAAAGCATGCGCGATCGGTATTTATCTCCCACTCCACTGCACTTCTCGCCCGATTGACGTAATATTTTTGTTTACTAGTGATTAAATTAAATACAATTTAACTTATTGAAAATCATTGAGTCTTGTTTATGTTACGATATAAACACTCAAAAAAAAGTGTGAATTTAAGTTAATTCTTTGAAAGTTGAAACGCAATGCACAGGTAGTTAAACAGTTTAAAAAGAAGTTGAAATATAGTCTTCCCTCCCCCTCCGATCCTAATTTATAATCGGGACACGCTTCGCGCACTACCAGAAATCAAACATCTCACGTCCTCCTCTCTCAATCCGTCAGTCATAGTCGATTTTCCCAAAGGTCTCGAACATACTAAATTGATATTTGGCCTCGTAATATATCTTACGAGTTCGTATATTTTGAAGTCTTTACTAAATTAATAGTATAATGATTAAAGAGGGGATAAATAAAGTATTAAAAGAAGGTTTTTATAAGGAATAAATATAAATTGGTTTCATATTATAAATAGCATTTTTGCATAAAGGGGTATAGTAAAAATTATGAAAAAAATTAACAACCCTCCTCCCTCTATTTCTGAAGCTACTGAACAAAAATTAAGAAACAAGGAGATATCATAAAAATTTTACTAGAAGATTACAGGACTATTATAGCTATTATCATAGATTTTTTAATTTTTCCAAATATGCATCATGTTTTACGCCTGTGGAAGATGTGGTAGGTGATATGAGTAACATAGTCAAAAATTAATATTTCAAAATAACTTAATAGAAATACTACGTAAACTCAAAGGTCTATAAGCGTCTATACATGTATAAAACTCTGATAGTGCGTGTTTTACTCTTTCTTGACAGGTTTGTTTTATTATTTAGTAGCTGACCCGGCGAACTTCGTATCGCCTCAGAAGCAATAAATGTTGCGTTAACCTATTAGCTAAATTAAATTCAGTTTTTTTATTAAAATCAAATGAATATTCAAAGTTAATTAAGTTCAATAAATGCACAAAAATTCAAATTAAAAGCATTTTAATTACATCGAAATAAATGTAATTCACGAGGCAGCAAGTCATTTGCTTTATTGAAGCGAATCGCAATGATTCGCGTAGTATTGATGCACTACTTTCTGTTAAACTATTTTCTGGATGGGTTGCACTCAGGTTCGTTCCCTTCATTGAAGCACCTCGTGATATATGATATTTTTCGTTTTGTTGTCAGGTGGAAGCGTGGTAAAAGCGGATAGTTTGCCGACACATGAACATGTTACGTACAATTGACAATTAAAGAAACACTTATTTTCTGGGTTCAGGCCACAAAGACTGAATGATTGGCCTAATGATTTGTTACATGATGAAGCAATTATCGATGCGCGCACAATCACAAATGTCATAACCTCACAAAGTGAACATCTTTGAAGTTCAACGTTTCACAATGTGCACTTCACCAAAAAAATTTGAAATCACTTTTCGCTGATGAATTTCAGGAAAAAATAATTTAATTACTAATTTATTTAATGGAATTCAAATGCAATAACGGTGTAAAACTAAATAAAACTTGTTGAATACCAATTATAATTTTTATCCGTGTCTGTCATTTATGACATACTTTTTTTCTTTTTTTTCTCTCATTTATCATATATTACTTTTTATGCACAATTAAATTATTTGTGATTTTCTTATTTTTTCAATACGCGAAGAAACTTCTCGAAGACGAGATGAAAAAAAAATTCAATAAATATATAATAATAATATAAGTATTGAATGAAAAAAAAATATCAGTCAATCCGTTCTCGATATATCGTTCCATACGATATGTATGGGAAAATGAATTTTCTTCCTAAATTTTTTTTCGCGATTTTTTCTGATATTTAAATACTTATTATCCTATTCCCGATAAAGACAAATCCGAAAACACAAAAATCAAAAAAATTGGTCAAGCCGTTCTTAAGTTATAAACGGTGTAACTAAAACGACTTTGTTTTATATATATATATATATATATATATATATATATATATATATATATATATATATATATTTATTATATCCTTTTTTGACTTGATCCTTTTTAATTTATCCATAAAGGAATTAAAAATATTTTGTAGTAGGATACGCACATTTAATTCTTCCGAAAATTGCAACAAGCAAGCAATTGTTCTTTCAATAACTTTTATTCTTATAACTTGTTTATATTTAAATTAGTGGCATGATAGGTTTGTTTGTATCGCACTCAATTGAATATTACCAATATCTTATTATGTGTCGCCAGTCTCCAATAAATACAAATAAATATTATGCAAAAGAATACGAGAGAATATTTGAATCGTATCGCTCTTTGGTAATACAAATGCGCGAATGTCATAAATCACTTAACAAGATTATTGGATTCTACAAGGAGTTCAGCCGGAAAAAATAAAGCTTCCATTTTACAAATTTTCCATTTTCCTCTTTGAAATATTTTTATTTGTACATCAAATTTTCTCTCGGTAAATTGCCAATAGTATTGTAAAATCAATATTTATTTCATCTGCCACGATGTTATTTTTAAATGAAACTAGAAAAGAATTAACTAAAATTACTTAATTAAAAGGAAATAAGTGCGTAAAATTGATTGAGAAACCTTTACCCACTTTTTGAAAATAAATTTTCATACAAATTTATATTAAACTTTTTACTGGAGTTTTGAACATTATTTTTTCATTTTGTAGGAAAACAAAAGTATTATGATTAAATATTTTTATAATTTAAGAGAGTATTGATATATATGTAGGAGAGGATAATATAATTGGAGGACATACAAAATTCTTAATTTATGATGGTTCTAGTGAAGTGATTTCAGTAAGTCATCGGTTGTTAGCCGAAGTGATAGGAGACAGCGGCACGTATGCGAATGCTTTGAAGTACCTAAAAGTTTTAAGGTACTTTATTAATATTAACGAAGATTCCGGCACACATATCAAAATATTTACAAATATCGATATAACTTATTTTTCAATATTTTTTTACAAATATTTTTGATTGTTTAATTTTGATATATATGAGGATAACCAATCATATAATTCTCATACATAATAATAAATACATAATAAATCTCAAGTTCCTACGATGAAAAGCTTCTGAGAAAAACTGCTGACATAGAAAGATGGACGAAAGAGTAAGAGATCTTTCAATCCTTTCATTTTTTATTTCTGAAATACGGAACCTAAAAAAATTTAATTTTCTTTTCTCCTAAGCTAATTTTTTTGTAATTTTAACGTATTTATAAATTGAGGGTTGTACATTAGATAGTAACAGTGTATCCCTATTAAGGTTACAAAACAGGGTGTACCTATATTATTGACGAATTTTGATGATTATCGTGATTATATGAACTAGTGTTTTAAGGATGGCCTGTTAGGTTATCTTTTAATATCACGTTTTATTGAATTTTCTATTTAATAATGCATTTATTCCGGCATCATTGATGTTGATTATTTCTTTTAACAATCTTCAGTAGCGAGAATTAAAACCATCTCATCCTTTTCGTTAAATCAGTATAAAATTTATTTAATTTGAAATATTATTATCTTTTCGATGGTTGCGTGTATAAACAATTAATTATTCTTTTCAAAAACCGACGACATTTTGAGAGACATAGATAATTATGAAACCTTACTATTCAATTACAAATGCGGATTGGTACACGCATTTGGCTAGCTTTACAATACGTATTTAAATTTTTTAAATCCAGTTAAACCCCAATATAATTATGTTTTTAAAAGTCGAAAGTTACGAGTAATTGAATGTGTTTTTAGTAATATTTGATATAAGCATATATATATATATATATATATATATATATATATATATATATATATATATATATATATATATATATATATATATATATGTATATATGTGTGTGTGTGTGTGTGTGTGTGTGTGTATGTGTGTTTTAAAGTTCAACAATAAGATTTAGAAACAATTAAAAAACAGAAGATTTAGAACAACAAAAATAATTTAAAACACGTTTCAGTATAATTTAATATAAATAAAAGTGTATGCACTATTGAGGTAAAGAAACTTCATCGGTACTCATTTATTAGTATATATTTTATAAAAGAGCTACATTCCAATAAGACTTATAAAAAATTATTAATTGCTTAAATGTTATTATAATATTAGGAATTATTGTCATGAAATATTCAGCAGACCCTACCCGTAAATGTAGAATCTTCTACTTATACCTACTTAGTTTATAATAATAACTACCTTATATTTGTTAATGACTGCTTTATACAATTATTGATCGAAAACAAATATATAAAATTGTAAATTTTAATAGCATACGCCGATCTTTCAAAGTAAGTGGGTAACGTGTTTACCATATTGCAAACAATTTTAATGTAGCATAAAATCAGATCTAATAACGAAATGCGATTGTGGCCAAGATAAAATCTAAAAAGGTTTTTGTAAAATACCAAAAATATTTTAAGTATGAATTTTATTTATTAGCAATTTGTGCTTAAGAATTAAAAACTACAATCATTCTGTAAAACTAATAATTTGTTTATTAATAGATTATCGAAATATAGATATAAAATACTAAGCTTTCAAAGTAAATTGTTGTAATGAAATACAAAATAGAATAAAAAACGTGATATTATAACTTAAAGGAATTAAATATGAAAAAAATAAACTTATGAAATAAATTTCATTAAAGAGAAATTTTAAAAGTAAAAGTTGTTACAACTGCGTAGAAAGTTTTCCGCTAATTTTAAAAATAGTTAAAATATGCATAAAATATGCTGAAATTACAAGGAAATTGTAGTTTATTCGGAAAATTTAAATTTAAAAGATTGAATTCAACTGTTTTAAATTTAAATTTTCTGAATTAACTATAAACAATTAGAAATCATTTAAAAGTTACAATTTTATTCTTTCAATTTTTTTGCAATAATCCAATTATAATTATAAATAAACTTTGAAATGAAATGCGTCTAGACCGATTGAGGATTTTTCTCCTTTAATAATTTATTTTGGAATTTTTAAAACTTGCTTTTTAAATCGCACCTCATACAGGAAATTTTAAAACAAACACTATTTCATTTGCTAACTTTAAAATACATTTAAATTGTTTACCCTATCTCGAAAATTATTATACACATTTCAATTTACAGGTACATTCAAATACAATAATAATGAATGCGAACGCTAATAAGCATATCGTCATATAGCTTGAAAAGTAATTTATTGCACCATATTTCACTTACCGGTTCATCAATTTTAGTGCAGAAAAAGTGTCTGGAACAGTAAAGGAAAAAAATTGATTCAGGATATAATCAGTGAATTAAGGCAGATAAAGAAATAGTAAATCAAAAACAATGGAAAACAAAAATTGTAGCAGCGACCCCAGTTTTGCATTACCTGTACCACTTGATTCAATCGAATACACCTATTGCGTAGCAAACGACTTTTACTCAATTTCTCGCTTTGTTGATGTATTGAGTTTTACTTTGTTACAATTCTGTGAATAATTTAAAAATTTTCGATTCTGTGCAAAGTGTGTCTGTTGAGAATTGAGAAAAATGTGTGGCGAATGGTAATGCGGAATATACTTAATAATAATATAACTTTTACTCTAATATAAACTTTTTAAGAAGTCTCTGCAGATCATTTGACCAAGAACAAAAATGTTTTTGGTCAAATGACCTGCAGACTTGCAGCTACTGTAGACGTTATATTTTTGAGAAATTCACAATTTCTCAAGCTAATGGAAGAAATACTAGACAACTTATTCGCATACTAGAAAATAATATTTTTTGTAAATATTTTAATAAAAGTACTAGGCATCACTAAGTATGTACATGTACATGGAACCCTAGTATTGTGGGTTCTATTTCCACTTAACAACTTTTATTTTTATTATGATTTCATGCTTCGAAAACATTTTTGCTATGCCTTCTATTTCTTATGCATTTTAAAAAAATATTTAAAAAGAGATTAAATTAATATAGATCACGATTATAAATTTTCTAGTTATTTTTTTTCTGTGAACTTCAAAATCGACAGATTGAAAATAAATTCTCAATTATACTACCATTTTATAAGCGTTACTTTTTTCTTGTAATTTTAGTAGTTTCAGAGATGAGTGACAAGACTTTTAAAATTTTCGATAACGTCACTGGAACAATCTTATATAGTATCCTAATAAAATAGTTTTTTATTTGGTGTTTTTTTAAATTCTTACTATATTGAGAAATATGTGGTTCAGTCGTAGGCCATTTTTTTCTACGTCAATGAGTTTTGGAAAAATGAATAGACGAATTTTAATGCATGTAAATTATTCTGTTAGTGAAAATAAATATGTTATGGGTAAATTTGCAGTATTTTTAAAAATATTTCAAATTGCTTGTAATCAATTATAACGGAATAAGGACGAATGTGTTGCGATTAAGTTTTCTTAACTTCTTTAATATGTACTTACACGAATAGTAGTAATTAAAATAGTACTTCAAAAATAACACTTCATTAAAAAGTAAAAGTTGCCAATAAAATAATGTAATTCCAAAAATCTATCAACCGGAAAGCATATTGCGCATGTTGTAACGTTTTTCCACTTTAAAGCTCTTTATTTAATATTTTATTTTATTCCGGATAATTTACGTGACCTCGCAAAATATCATTTATTCTTTGTTGCCAGTATTCGTGAATCAAATAATTGGCAAACCGTACATGAATCGCAAATAGCAAAGCGAGTGGCAGGCCATTAAAATTCAAAAGAAAATTATATGGACTACGTTTGGATAAATTAACTTTTGAAAATCCGTTTAATTTTAAATATTTCGTTCATTTTATTCGTTTATAAAATCGTATTATTTTGTTGACGTACTGAATTTAGCAATGAAGTTTATGTTTCCCACCTAAAATCTTGCCAATCCCAAATTAGAATTAAATGTTAGCTTCTTTCACTTTAAAGTTAGTTATTTCTTTAGTTGAACGCCAGGAAAGCGTTAAAAAATATTATTTTATTTGAAACCCTGAGAAATTTATAAAAATAATAACAATAACGCGGTTTATTGTCGCTGAAAAACTCAAATAGGAATAGATGAGACAATTAATAAGGTTTACATATAATGACGGACCTAAGTACACCAAGTACCCCCGATACCTGAAAAAAGCAGTGGCAAAGCCGAAGACATCATGGCGCGCTGATCCCTAAAATAGAGCCAAAACTACCTGAAAGCGATTAACTAAGGACAAACGGAGTTGGAATAATATAACGATTAACTTTACTTAACAATGCAATTATTATAAAAATGGATTAATAACGTTTTAGAATCAGGTATCCAGGTTCAATAAATATGAAATTTATTTCCTCATGTTAAAACAGACTACAAAAAAGGTTATCGTGAATTTAAACTGAATAGACTACTTTTCATTGAACAAGTTAAGTTTTGCCTTTTAAAGTGGTAAAAAGATCATAAAAAAATTTCCATCAGTTAACTAGAAATTTTCATCGGGTGTCAAGTGTTGTTTTGCAAACAATAGAGAAAAGATTAATTTCTAATTCAAAAAACTATAGAATTGGAAATTAATTTTTTCTCAGAAATCAACTTATTTCTAGTTATAGGTTCATTTATAGCTTTGTATAAAATAATTTATTACCAAAGTTTTTGGGATTAACTTTTACTTTGATTATCAAATTTTGTGATTTGAATTGTAAGAGCTTTTCCGCGTAGAGAACACGGAAAAGCTCTTACAATCTAAAAACAGAGACAGCTGTACAAGTACGCTTTGAATATGGAGACAGATTGTACAAGTACACTTTGATTAATATATCAAGTTTAAATAATTGTTAATCGAAAGTAATAAACTTTTTACTTAAATGTTTTAAATAATATTTTAGAAAACGATGAAAAATCATTAAAATGAAGGTTTGGAAATAATTATCAAATTTTAACACGGCAACTGGTACATAAATCTCATTTCAATCAATATACATATACCAAATATGAGAAGAAAGTTCAATATGAAAAAAGGATTTAAATTAACCAATCAAAACTATCGATGAGAATTGATTCTCATCATGAAAATGTCAAAAATGTTAAAAAATGGACGATACTGTATTATAGAAGCTGGAGCATTTATATATTGGTCCATCAGCCTTAAGAAATTGCATGAAAATTATTCGTTACAGTTTTCATTATCAATTTGATATTATAAATAATAAGTATGGAATTAATACATCTTTACAAAATAAGATATAAAGAGAAGTATAAATTACTTATACCAGTAGTACTACTACTAATGACACATGGTTTTCGTGAAAATTAGTGAAAGCAAAATGTAATATTTACAAAACATCAAGGAAAGTCTCCTTTAAATATGGAATCAAATAAGTTAATATGTGATATAATCTAAGTATTATACAATTAAAAAAGAAGTAAAATGATTATGAAAAAAGTTTATATATTTAAGAAATAACGTATTTGATATGGCTGAAAATTCTGAAGTTTATAAAATTTTCCTGTGGACCGAAAACGTTTTATGGTATCAAAATTTTTTATAAAATTATTTATTTTCATGGCGAAAAATGTTGTTAATAACAGTAAAAACATTTGTGAGATTGTTTCGTAGAATTAGTGTTCTTATATCTTATGAAATTTTCCAAAAAAATGATTTGAATATATGGTCATTTTAACATTTTCTTCAATTAAATTCATTTTACAACACTGTGGAAACGCCTCACCTCTGCCGATGCATTCAGCTACGAGAAACAAAAGATTTTAAAGAGAAGAGGGCTATAATACTCAAAGAAATAAAAGAATAATGGAACAAACGTTCCGGTAATTTGACATAATTTTATCACAAATTTTAAAAACAATTTTTACACGATTGGCAAAGTTGTAATAAACAAAATACGAAATCAATGAACAATTATAGGTTATATAAAGTACTGATGAATTGAGAGAAATGGTAGTAAAATTTAGAAATTATTCCGCGGGAATAATTAATATATTAGAAGAACATAAAATATTTTGTTTAAAAATTGCGTAAACTTCTTAAAAAGTTTATATTTAAAAAAGGAAAATTTGATTGAATCGTAAATAAAAATGAACGTAAATTGAGGGATATGTTAATAAAAAAAGTCTGTAACTTGTGATCATTAGCACATTAGTGAACATCGATATAATTTTTAACATCAATGGATATTAATTATTAATGGTATAAAACCTTAAAATATCAGCTTATTTATCTATATGGTAAAAATATACCACCAGGGAAGAATCATTTGAATTATATAACAGAATGTGTATTTGAAAATATTATGAAAAAGAAAAGGGATAAAGTAAAATATTTTTATATCAACAGAAAATAAAAAATTAATAATAAAATCATCTTCAAGTCAAGTGAAGTCAAATAATATTTGTCATTTATTTGGGTATAAAAAGACCATTTTGATTGGAAGCTATTACTGAGTTCTTCATCGTACTTGTTTCTAATGGTAAAATTAAATTTAAGACTACTGAAATACTAATTGATACAGAGGTTGAAATTATTTAGCCATAACAAAACCACCACAGAGAAAGGGAACTTACAAAACACTATTTTCTTCTGGTTTCGTTGATACTGCCATCTATAAAAGCAACATTTTACCATTTGAAAGTAAAAAAATAGAAGTTTTTCTTGCTGTAATAACAAAAAAAAAGTCAGGTAACAATTAAATTTATTATTGAAAACTGTACAACTTTTTTTTTTAAAATGTGTAAGACAGTTTTTTAAATTCACACTGGAAATGATCTGCATAGGGAGCGCGAATTGAAACATCAAAAAGCCGCATGTGTTCTGGGATAAGTTTTTCGTCATTAAAGATTTGCTTTGAAGAGTGAAGCTGAATTTGTTTTACGAAGAAAATTTAAAGCTATTAAAAAAATGTAACATATATTTATAGGTTAACTCTTATTAAAGAAACAATAACTTTTAAGTTTTAGCCCTAATAACATATGTAATTAATACATAATTTAAAAACTTCATGTTCTGTGGTCAATAGTTTTGAATTGTTACTGTGTAATTCTCTCAAAATTCTGATAAAGATAAAGACGTCTTCCGTTTGTTATTTTTGCTTATACCGTACGTCTTTCTAAAAATTATATGTAATTTTAAACAAAATCTCATTGCATAAATGATATAAGGTGTTTACTCGGGTTTTGCGCATAACCGGTGTTTACTGGATGACGCATTCCTAATTATAGCTTGTTCAATTTTTTTTAATTCGTTGCAAATTATTCAAAAATTTATTGTCATGAAGGCAGAATTTACAACAATAATAATTATTTAGCTCATCTATTGTCCCCTTGAGTTTCAACTTTTTCATTAATATTCAGTCTCTCTTTGACCAAAATTTGATTCTTAATAATGTATGTTCTTCATATGTTAATGAATTATAAAGCAAAAAATTTATTTAAAAATAATATTTATTGATTGGATAAATTAAGAAGATATTTTGGGGTGAATTTAAAAGAAAAGAGAGAGCCTCTCAGAGCCATAAAAGAAAAATTCAAATGGAGAGAACTGTTCATAAAACACATGCCTATAATTATAAGCATACTCTTATATCAATCACATTATAATGTAAGTTAAATATTACATTCAAACTTAATATTTTACTAATGTCTACAACTCACATGCTTGTAAAGCTGTCTCAGTAATTTAAATTATGGTAAATTAAAGTACATTTGTGCGTATTTTATGTGCGGAAAATTACACTATCACGGCGAACGCACTCCTCAAAGCAAAAGCGCGATTTGACTTAAATCATGTATCCCATGAAGAGTTATAGACATGGATATCTATAGCTCTTGTCCCTATATAAGAAATGCTAAGTAGAACCCCACTATTTATCTTTACTGAATAACTATTTATCCGGAATATGTAGCCATGATGACATCAAAGATTAAGCATTTCAGACAGATATGCATTTTTTATTATGTTTATTTGTTTTAATAACTAATAATTGACTATTAAATTGTTCATCAGTAATTATATTAGCATAAAGATTCCAATATAATTGGTAAAGAAAAGCAATGCATTTCTGAAAATATTCCTGCTCAGCTTGCAGTACCCTTTGTTAAAGCTTGGACTTGATTTTTACTGTCACATAGAATTAGATTTAGGAAATAAAAATAGATATTAATTTCATTGCAAAGTAGAAATTGATTGTAACGATATCGGTTCTAAAAACATCCTGGTTGTAACCTAGTAGTATATATACAATATACTCGCCTTATCTGAAAAACTGCATCGCATAATATTGCTTATAACATCATATTCCATTTACACATATATTTTTGAAAGATTTTGAATAAAATTACATTGGTAAAAAGGATATCATGTGTTTGTTTTCATTTAGTAAAAATGCCACTGACGTGGTACATCTGTCACTTGAGAATGCTTTAGGCAGTGGCGAATTTAGAGGCAAAAGGGTATTTAGTGCTTATTTTTAGAAACGTAATAATGATTGTTTAATTTCGGCACACCGTGTTGCAAGTGTACCGAAATTAAAAAGTGATGAAAAAAATATTATTAGTCAGTTCATCGATAACTGAAATACTAGATGTGTTGTATTTAATTTTCCATAGTAGCAATTGTTAGGAGAATAAGAAAAAAATTACAGAGTGCATAAAAAAGAAAAAAATTATAGAGTACATATTAAAATAAATTTACGTATGGCAATAACTCTTTTTTTCTTCATAATACTGTCAAAGTAAATAGTTCACTGTATATACGAATAATTAAAAATCTAAAAAGGATGTCGGCTTTTACGACAAGCGATTGTAACGACCCAATATAAAGTGCCTTTAATATCGTTGTACCTATTTTTCCCCTATATTTAGTATAAATACTTACATGTCGTGGTGAAATTCTTTCTGCAACAACATATTTTATACGCTGCTCTTTCTCAGTATCACTTCTTATCATGTGAGTTCTTGTTCGATATAATGAAGGACCAAAATGTACACAAATATTTCGATGATCGACAACTGATGCAGATACACCACGTGTTTCGATTGCTTGATTTAGTAATAACCAACAACCGTGACAGATCACACTATCATTTGGTATCTGTAAAGCAAAAATAAAACTTAAAGAAAATAAAATTCGGCCATAGCATTAAGATTATTTAAACATTTTTTTCAATCTTTTCAATTTAATGTACTTTGGTAACGTACGACGTGGTGTGTAATGTAGTTTATACTTGATAATTTTTACTCACCTTTTCGAGAGCATTTTGTTGTCGAATTATATTTTGAACATCGTCCGATTCAATCCTGGGTCTCCTTATTCGAAAGATATTCAAGACACAAATAGTATACTGAGGCAACGTCCGTTTGAATACGTATTGTATTAGAAAAATAATTCCTTGAGGAAGCCGAATCGTTAAATTATAATAAGGGCGGTTTAGGGCTGAGAAAAAAAGCCAAAGTCGAGAGAAATTGAGATTCAAAAGCAAGCCAGTTCGTAAGAAAATAATAAAAACACAGTAACGCAAGTGGTACTCAATCTGCATTATATGGATAACAGAAATACCATTTTTAATTTATTTGACATTTAAGTACAATCGCGAGTGTTGCCGTAATGAAAAATAAATAAACCATTAATATTTTGAAATCATTGTCTAGTATTATTATTCTAAAGCAAATATTAGTTAATTTAAATAATAATTGAAACACTGTCATGTTAATAATCATTCGAATAAGTTGATTATAAAAATCTATGGCAGTATTTTTATAATCTTAGCTATATTGGTGGATTATGGATGTCAAAAATTTTCAAATGACAATATTTTTTAATAATTTGTTGATTGATTTATTAATTTATAAAAAATAATAGTGAACTACCTAATGTTACAAATAAAATGTCAATTGCAACTTCACCAGGCCGAATCTTGGCATTCTCTTTTGGAACATGCTGCCATACACGAGAACGTCGGAAGCACTCGTTTATCTCATTTGCCCGTTTTCTTCGCAGAAATACTAATACCTTTTGCCTCAATCATCGGCAAAAGGACAGTGACACCATTCATATTGTTCTTGTAGCGCATTCCTCGCGCGGTTGTCCTCTTTCCGATGACTTGAGACAAAAGGTACCAGTATTTCTAGGAAGAAAACGCGCAAATGAGATAAATGGACGCTTTCAAGGTTCTTATGTATGGCAGCATGTTCTAAAAGAGAATGTCAAAATTCGGCCTGCTGTAGTTACGACCGACACTGTATTTGTAACTGAGATAATACAGGTTATTAAAATAAATAAATTACTCTCTGCAAATAAAGCCTTACAAAGTTAAAAATTATTTTTTATAAATAAATGAACCGACCAACAGTGTCCTCTTGTTTACAGTTTTGGAATTAAAAAATATTGCCATTTGAAAAGTTTTGACACCATAATTCATTAAAATATCTAAAATTATAAAAAAATTTGTCATATATTTTTAAAATCAACCTATTTGAGTGATTAATACCATGGTAATGTTACAATTATTTTTAAATTAATTAATATTTACTTTATAGTAATAATTTCAGGCTACGATTTCAAAATATTAATGGTTTATTCATTTTCATTACGACAACACTCGCGAATGTACTTAAATATCAAACAAATTAAAAATTATCTTTCCCTTACACGGAGATTGAGTACCACTTGTGTTACTGTGTTTTTATTATTTTTTACGAACTGGTTAGCTTTTCAATCTCGGTTTCTCTCGACTGGCTTTTTTAAAAACTTTTTAATTTTTTAATTATTCTTATATACAGGAAACTATCTACTTTGACAGTATTAAGAAAAAAATTGCATAAATAAAATAAAAATATTTTTTTTAAAAAGGGTCATTGCTGTACGTAAATTTATTTTAACATGTATTTTGTAATTTTTTTCTTATTTGAATCAAAGTCTCCTAAAAATTGCCAGTATGGAAAATAAAGTACACTTCAGTTACCGACGAACTGGCTAATAATATTCTTTCGACCGTGTCGCAGGTGTATCAAACCTAAACAATCATTACTACTTTTTGTATGTATGGGCACTAAATATCCTTTTGTCTCTAAATTAGCCCTTGCTCTAGGTATTCTCAAGTGACAGATGTGCTGCGTCAATGGTATTTTTACTAAATGAAAACAAACACATGATATCGTTTTTACCAATGTATTTTTATATAAAACCTTTTAAAAAGATGTGTGTAAATGTGACATATTTTTATACGCAATGTTATGCTAATCAGTTTTTTCAGATAAGGCGAGTATATTGTAAAAGTACCACTAAGTTACAACCGACAAGTTTTTATAACCGATGTCGATACAACCAATTTCTATATTGTAATGAAATTAATATCTATATTTTTTCCTAAATCTAATTCTATGTGACAGTATAAATGAAGTCCAAGTTTTAACAAAGAATATTGTTTTTTCTACGCGAATTACATTGAAATCTCTATGCTAATATCATTACTGATGAATGATTTAGTCAATTGTTAGTTATTAACAGAAATAAAAATAGTAGAAAATACATATCTATCTGAAATGGTTAATATTTTATATTTTCACGGTTACAAATTCCAGATAAATAGTTAATTTCAAAATCGATGGAAATATTACACCAAGAGTTTGTTTTAATCTTTTTCTTTGTTGGTATTAATGCACAAAGTGAAACAATCTCAATTGTCATTGTAGATGATATATATGTGTACTGCCAAAAAAGTTCCGATTATAAATACAAAAAGGACACATCCTCTCTGCATAAATGTAGGAACTTGTAAAATCACTTTTGTTTGTGTGCTTCAACGGATATATCATAGAAGCATTAAGCCTTTATCCAGCCATAACGTCAGATACTGGTAAAACTAAGCTATTAAGGGAATATTTTAAAGAAAGCGATATTTTCAGCCTAGATAGGGGTTTCAGGGAATCGGTCACATTACTGGAAGTATGTAATTACAGTGTCTATGTAACATTATCATTACAAGAGGGCGAAATACAACTATCCACATTAGCAACAAATAATATACGCGCTGTAACTATGTGCCGGTGAATAGTGGAAGTTACGAAAGGAATTTTTTAAGGAAAATTTAAGATAATTTGCCAACAATTTATCAGCAGGGCTTGACTAGAAGCCTCTTATTACTTTTTTTGCGTTTGCCGCTGCCTCAACTATATGTTTTCACATTTTAATTAGAATTGCTGACAGATCTGTCACTGCACAGATTGGAGAAATCATTAATTAAAGGATGTTTAAAATTAATATTTTGGCAGATTATATAATAAGTATCAATTACAATAGAAGAAGCGCTCACTTTACGAATATAAGTGAAGGCACCCACAATGTACGAGTAGTTCAATTTCCCTACCTAAACTATGATGAGCTCATTTTTATTGCACGTTCACGTACACGTTCCTGTTATGGGAAGCGCATGCGGCTGAATGGATCCTACACTATTGAAGTGTGAAGGGAGGTTTAATCTCAGCAGTCCATATCAATAATTGTCTCCCTCATGGTCGCTTAAGGGCAAAATCGAAAGCCGTCATATAACTCGAAAAACATGTGTTTATATTTGGGTGGATGCTAATATAAACGGGCGAGAGGTAATTAAACAATACTATGGCAATTACATAGTTGGACGAAGGATTGTAGGTTGCTGTGCACATGCAATGACTGTTATATAGTATTTAGGTTGGATAAGATACCAAAATATAAAACCTCCTGCTAAATTTCTAGATGATTTGTTAATTAAATATAATAATATTATTAATGAATAATAAATTGTAAAGAGTATAAGCCTTTTTATTTCACCATCTTGTGGTGACGATTTTCAAAACCAAAACTCTTTACCTTGTTCTATCAATTAGAATGCCGATAAAAAACTACTATTTATTACTACTAGTAGTACTATTATAGAGGATCTATGTTATACAGGAAGAAGATAGTTTCATATAATTAAATGTAATATAAAAAGTGTTTAACACTCAAATTACAAAATTTGCGCAATTATAATATAATCATTATAATTGCGCAAGTTTATAGTTTTCTGTTGTTGTTATGCTAAGGGAGAAAAAGCTATGATAAACTGAATACCATTAATTTCCACACAATTGCCGTTTCAGTTTTAATGAATGTAGTTTCCATTTCAGCTCTGTTTTGTCATGGTCATAAATTAGTTACAAAGCAAAATATTAAAAATTACTGGAGTAAACTTAACACAACCGTGCTTTTCTTATGGTCAATTATATTTAGTCGTCTCCAGGATCAGTTCCAGAACAAATCTATATGTTTTGTTTTCTTATAATAAATCAAGAAATGTTGTGTATCGAAAAGTTTTAGCATATTAATTATATTGAATGATTTAAAATTTAAAAGTTATTTTAAATTAAATGTTTCTTCCATAATATATATCTTACATTAAATAAAAAAACAAGAAACTATACTTAAATATTGAAACGTATTTAACTATTTAAATATTTATTTATATATAAACCTTTGAAATAACATGAAATTAACTTTACAATTTCCATTTTAGCAGAATCGCGGTTATAAGATAGAACAAAAATAAATATAGTTAAAATATAAATATGGTTGGCCTGGAAATGATCCTGCTTGGAAGCATTCAGTCTGAAACAGTTATATTCCCATTTTGCCAGTTATTATTTTTCCCTTTGAAGATTGTACGAGTATTTAATATTTAATTCACGAGCCGATGAATCAAAAAATTATGACAGGAAAAATTTAATATAAATGACACTAGTTGGTTTCTTATTATTTAAATACAATTCCATTTTGTGTTGGCCAAGTATTCTTTTTTTGTTTCATTTCGTTATTAAAATTAAATTTTGATGTCATGTAACGGTATTTGAAAAAAATCCTTTTTAACCATGAATTTTCTTAAAACCTTCCAAATTGTACGGTTCCTTTTTGCAGTTAGAATAGTTTTTTTTGAAAATGGTATAGATATAATTTTTCTCGTTAAGTAATCAAACTAAAATTTGATAAAAAAATATCAAATTAGATTAATATAATATTAAACGAAAAGGTAGGCTTCTTAAATCTCTCTTATAAATATTTAAAAGAACTCCATTGATATTTGTTGCTTAGACATATCTAAAAAGTGAAATAAGTAACTTGTTTTGAACGGTACATAACCGTTCAAAACAAGTTACTTATTTCACTTTTTAATTGGTCGACAATTTCGTCTACTCCTGTGATTACCGTAGATTATTCAGGTTTGTTTAGACCTCTATAATATTTTTGATGATAAGGTACTTTTTACAAAAAACTCAAAATATATCTTGTATGCTTCCTAAACCCAAGAAATTAGTTCAAACTCAGTGGTCTTTAAAAATTATTACGTTTTCCTTCATTGGAAGAAGTAAAACGCTCTCCAAGCTGCTGTTTTCATTAAAATTTTATTTTTCTATACATTTCTCGGCAAAATTTAATATAATGTATTTGAATTAGTAATTATTTTAACGAAGTTTACAATTCGGGAAATAATACTTTTGCGTTTTTTTTTATAAATTTAGCTTACGTAATGAGGCATTGAATAACATAATTGCCTCACAAAAAGTGCGTGAGTGAGAAAGTCACGCACTTTTTCACTACCGACTATGTAAAATTGAACGAATATATCAGCTACGTCACAGCACAGAAATGCAGTATTTCATTTTGGAATTCTAGTAGTGAGTTATAAAAATTACCTACTTACTCACGGTAAAGTTGAATTTTGCAAAATCATTGTTATTTTATCATTAAATTAAATAAATTTAATTTTCAACAAAGAGAATTCTATGTTAACAAGATATATATATGCGTATATATATATATATATATATATATATATATATTACATAGGCGTCTTACTCATTCTGATTTACAAACATAATCTATATGTAGAATGCTAACAGCGGCCGTTTTTAACTTTTAACTTCAGCATATAATTCGCAATAACTTGAAATTTTAGGTTTTTACAACTGGAGGATAATTATAAAATCTCAGTTAGCTAATAAGACTGCAATTTCCTACTAACCAAAGCTAGTCAAAAGGTACGTACGTCTACGTAAGTTATTTCCGAAAATATAAACATTTCGCATTGATTTTGATTGCTTTTTACTTCTTTTTTCTTTTCATATAGCCTCGTGTCAATTACCTTTGTGAAAATTTAGATTCGAGAAAAGGTATTATGTACTATTTAAAATCTGCTCTTTTGTTTACATTTCATCATGATTATAATTCTTAAAGTATTTCAACCTATATTTTTAATGTAGGTAAAAAAAATTGTACTTCCTTCTGGGTTTTCATCTATGTAAGATGTTACTTGTGTCTGACCTGTATCTTAAGAGGGTTGTCTCAACGTACATTTTGATTTGAATTTGATTTCAATCTATTTCGTTTCTTCATGCTTTCGTGAATTATCATTATGCACCATCTATAATAATTACGGTTTAAAATAATGCAAAATAAATATGAAACGGATAACAGAAAGGCATAAACGGGTTATCTTTGCAAAATCACACACAAAGGCTTTTAAAGTCAAAGTTGCAAAGTCATTCCAATTAAAATAAATTTAAAAAAAAGCTGGCATTAAGTTAAAGGACTGAGAAATTCGCTTCGTTATTGAATAACCTGAAATCGATTTAGCGTGCTACGGAACTAAGATGAGAGTAAAGACTTTTAATTTTTAACGAAAGCTTTAATCCTTAGAGAACTTTCCTCTACGTTTTCTTACTTTTTGTTCTTTGATATACATATTATCTACTTTTCGAATGCCTTGTTATATTTATTCACTTTCTGTATTATGCTGTATTTTACTTGAATTACGAATGAGAGTTTAATAGGAAATTAATTTGCGTATGCATATTTCTGTACATGTTTAAAAATAAAATATACGTCACCAAAGTGAATACATCGCGAATAAAATATTTCGCTTTACCTCTTCAAGAATTCCAAGTAATTAAACAAAACACTCATATTTATATCAATTTATATAAAGTGAAAAATTATGATAATATAATTTGCTGGTTGTAGGAACCGGAAAATAATTTTAAAAAAGAAAGATGATACCGGATAAATTGAAGTTATTTCATATTGTGTATGAGGCTTTAAAATAAAGAGGAGAGTTTTTAAGCGTCTCTTATTCTCTTTTTTCTTCCATGCTATTACGAAAAGTGTTTCTATTAAAAAGTTCTTGAGTTTATTTCAATTTCTTTTGAAACCGTTTTATTTTTTCTTTTAATAAATTAATTTCAATTATTAGATGAATTTTTATCAAAAATATCAATTTATCTCATATACCAAATTACATTATATGAAAGAATACAAGCAAAGACAGCAAAAAAGTTAGACCGCAATGAATTAGATTTGACTTGGCAGCTACTTATGACTGAAAATTGCCGTAAAGTTAAAGTTACTAGACAATTTTCCGTGAAATTAAATTATCGAATTAAGCAAACTTAAAAGTCTAAGAAAATACATGATCAAAATATTTGACAAAGATAATGCTATAATTCAGTTTTACCTTTATAATATGTAATATGTACTAATTAGACATTTAGGATGTGTCATTTTGATCATGTTTATCTCTGTTATCAATAAATGAATTAATACGAAACAAAATTTTCATTTGTAGAGGATTTTCAAGACACGGTATTTTTAAATGTTCAATTTACTTAAAATAATTCTGGTTTAATAATATTGTACCTATACCTTGGTAACATATTTGCAGTGATAATTGTATAATAGAAAACGAATAACAGTCTTTCTGTCATTTTGATTTATTACGAGTACTCAAGTCAAAACTTGAATATCATTACAAATTCAGAACGATTTTGTTAACATTTTAATTGTAATAGCTGCTAATATATTTTTTTAATGAATTTCCAAGAAAAAAAGTAGAAAATGAATATCATTTGGGTCCTTTAACTTAAAAGGCAAAACTCTTGCGTGTTTATCCATTAGAAACCTGAAATGTGACATGGTAATAAAGCATATTATCCGAAGGGCTTGTAATGAGGAATAATCCCAACAATTTTCAGAGACATGCTGAACGATGTGCAAAAAAATATGTTTCCTCTCCTATTTTTGATACTACTGATCTTAATTAAGAAAACTTAATTAAGAAAGAAAAAGAAATCTTAAAAAAATAAGGTTTTGAAATGCCTATCCAAAGAGTGGAGTAAAACTATAATGATGGTTCTAGATGTCACAGTCTTCGAGATAGTCACAATGATATATAACCCACCCCCCTATTTATCTATATTAGGTTATTGAGGTTGTTGATAAATGAAATATCGAATTTTGAAAGCAACTTTATTTCCATATTTTACTACTCCTGTCGTTCGAATATAAATCAACTCAATTCCTGCACTATCCTTTTCAAATCAAGACCACAGTGCGTTGTAACTTACGGATTTAAAAGCTTTTTCCTGTTTTTCGACGAAGGTATTGTGCCCATTCACGTCTTAAATAATAAGTTTATTTACATTATCATGCACAACCTATCAGCACTACCTCGATATCTAATTGATTTTGTTTCCGTCTACAGCACAGTATGAATAAACAGTTAAAAAAGTTAGAAGAAACAGTAGAGAATTGAAAGCTTCATTGTGACAATCAAATATAGTATTCTTAAATTAAGTATTATGAGTAGTGATCACTGAGTGAAATTTGTTCCTAGTTTTAGAAAAGAAAAGGATGGGTTAGGGCCTATAACACCTAACAAACGGCCTGCAACGGCCTATAACTAAGATTAAATGGGTATACTCCCACAGATTGCGACTACCATAGAACATACAGCACAAATGTAAAACAGAATGGCATGTAGTTGAATTTACATATTTTAGCTAGAATTTACACTCTATATATCCTATCATGCCCTATTAAAGCAGTCCTCTGTAAACTGATAAGTACTTAATTAGCATGTACTTCAAGGTAATATATTGCCTATATGCAATTTCTTATTTCTTTAGACAGGAGAAAAAAATTGTCGTATTTTACATTAATGACACTTTTAGTTATTATGTCAGTTTGGAAAACTTACATTTCATACATATGTTTGCGGATTTATATTAATATATTGATCTATTCATTTATTATTATACAATTTGCATATTCGATGGCGCATCTTTTTTACAAAATAAACAAATTTACAGTCACTTTTGCCCAGTTAATTATGCAAATACGATCATGTGGCCATATTCAATAAGGTAAACAACTCTCAGGTTCGCAATTTCACTGCTAGATTCAATGATATTTTATAATATTTTCTTTCATTTATTTCATAAAAGGAAGCATTTTCTGTCAACTTTGAATTAGTTATTCACTGTTCACCTCCATTGGACTTAATCCGGTGGAATAAATCCATTGGGGATTATTGAATTATATGATCCAGCTTACTACTTTATAAAATGGAATTAAATAAGAGGTATTTCGAGACGTAATTGTTTTCAATGATAAAGTATTGAAACGAATACAGTCGCACAATGCTCTGAGATAATTTTACGTAATCCCACCATCCTCCAATTTTTATTCGACCTTGCCTTTATCGGCTTTAAAACAATTTTACACTCATAAATAAAAATTAATTAATTAATAACATGTAACGATAGGATAATATTAGGGAGCATTAACCAAATTATTTGATATGGTAATACAATTCTAATTTAATTCCTCCTATTTATTAAAATTTTCCACTTGGTCATAACGTTCCAAAAGAACTGTCAGATTTAAGGAATTAATTTATTGAAAATTAAAGTAGTGGGTCAATTTATTTACAATAGGGATGACTACATTAAAAAAATGTAATTCCATAAGTGCGCATCCCGATTTTTTATTGTTAATAAAGAAAAATTATACTAAGGAGAATTTAAAAATAACCAAATAATCAGAAAGAGCATGGAGCAGATAAATGAGACAAGGAGATGCGCTAAACGAAGTATAGAAGCAATCACTGAGCATGAAAAGAGGAGTTTTTAAATATTTTTTTAAAATCTATAGGTTTCTATTATAATAAGTAACTAATCGATAAAGAAAAGAATCACTAAAACTGGTTGAAAATTGCGATTTCAAATGTTTTCGTACGTACATACCTACATAGGCACAGATCAATGGATGAAGAAGCTAGTCATTTTTCAAAGTCAAATCTAGATCATAACATTTTTAAAAAAATTAAAATATCATTTTATAGAGAAATAATTCTTATATATAAAAGAATATATTAAAAGTTGATTTCTTCTAGAATTGCTCGAGTTTTGACTCATTCTATCATCAAAACTCAAGACTAGAATGCTAGACAGTAACGAGGCAAATATCGGCGGCAGTAAAAAAGAAATTAAAATTATAACTATGAAAGTAATAATATAAAATTAAATGACAGGATTGTAATTTATAGTAAAAAGATTAAGACACAGGATTTTAATTGATTATTTATCGAAAAATACAATTTTTGAGGTTTGTAAACTCTGTTACACCCTAGAAGCTATAGTTTCAAAAATCTTTGCTTCACGACAACTTGCTATAGCAAAATAACACTTACGATGACGTATAAATGTTTCTGTTAGAAAAATTATTTTTTGACATGCAAGAGAGTTCCAAGACTCGACTACCCCGTAAATAGTAAAACCCTTACCGGAGAATACTGTAAATTACATTTGAAAATGTTTGCATTGAGTAAAGGCGGCAGTAGTATAAGTACATCCAAGCTTGGCCAAAAAGGTAGCCTTTCACCATGGTAACCTAACTGTGCATTAATTACCCGTGCATTGACCATCGATGTAAAAATCGTCAAGACCGCTCTTTGAACTGCAAGTTTTTTGTAAAGTAATTAATGCACTCGCTTTCATATTATTTGAGCTAGGTATTTGAAGTAACCTAAACCGGATATTAGTAATAATTTTAATTTTAGTGGAAAACAGTGAAACATAATTAAGTTGCCTATTATGTAATAAATATTATAACGTAAGTTATAAACTGAATAAATGAAATGCCATTTTTTTCGCTAACCTTTGACCCACATGTTAACAAAATTTTAAAAAATTGAAGACCGGAATTGAGTATCAGGTTTACTTATCATTATCACGAATAATTCAAACCATTCCTATGTAATAGGTCAGATCGCATACAATTTAGAAATGAGATATTTTTATAACCAAATTTACTCATAATTACTTATTTAATTTTTTTCAAAAATATTAGCCATTCGGAGCCAGCGAACTTTAAACCGGTACACATAAACAGAAGTATTTTAATTTAATTAGGCAGAGTATTCTGATTTAACTTCCAATACACAGTTTATAAACACAGTTTATAAAACTTTTACTTATCTAGTTACTTGTTATTCCTAATCATTAAATACATTTAATTAAAAATAGGGCATAAAGACCTAATAGCGCAAGTCAGGTTTAAAAACTTTTTATTAATTTTTTCGTAGTCGGTATGAAGTTTCAAAAAATTGATTCTTTCTGTTTATAATAATCATAATTTCACAAAGAAATTATGATCTATTTATAAGAAGACCCAACATTTTTTAAAATTATATCGTTGTAAAAAACTTAAAATAAAAAATGTATTAAATACATATTCAGTATTTCCTAACTTTTTAATTCAAAAGAAATTAATTTAATTTTTTCCACACAATTGTTTTACTACATTTTACGTTTGATTTTTAATCTCAATCTGTTACACTTTTTTAATTATTACAAATATACAAGATTTTTCACTCAATAAGTAAAATTATGTTAACCAGATATGATTTCTAAATATATTAAGTTTTCAGTGTACAGATGAGCCATTTTTAATAATATAATAAATATGTATAAAATAGGTTTGGAAATTAATTTGTTATTGTTGTAATTGGCGGTCATTTTAATATCAACTATATTTCAATAGACTTAATATTTTTTTTTATGTATATAATATTTATCTTAGAAATGGATTAATTTTGAGTTGCTTTAAATTAATCATATTGAGAACATAGGTTTATGCTGGAATATATATTTATACTTTAAAGTTGTGACCACAGAAAATACATAAAATACGTATGTGACATAAACTTGTGCAGGCTGTTAAAATATATAAAAATGATTTCAACTTGGCGGCCGAGTAGTCG
The DNA here is from genome assembly GCA_039881145.1 of Druceiella hillmani. Taxonomy (NCBI): domain Eukaryota; kingdom Metazoa; phylum Arthropoda; class Insecta; order Lepidoptera; family Hepialidae; genus Druceiella; species Druceiella hillmani. The sequence goes on from JAYKKI010000126.1 coordinate 1,537,866, forward strand.
AAATTATAAAAAGAACAACCACAAGGGCCGTTACACAACGGCAGTAAAAACATTGTTGTTGCGCGATGGTAAACTTACACTGTTAATAGTCAATGTATATTTTTTACCACAATAAGCCAGTAAAATTAAAGCTTGAATTTTCTAATGTATATTATCATGTCGATTTTCTATACATGTAAGGATTTTATATTTTGCCGCAAAAATCATGATAGCTGTACTTGGATTTCAATAATTTATCAAATTAAAATCATGATTAAGTTCAGATAAAAATGGTAAAATCTGCTGTGCTTCTTTTTTTAAAGTATACAAATTATTTGTTTTTTGATGTGCATATATACTCTGCGTTTTTTTAAAGCATCTGCATTAAAATGAAAATTTGAAATGTAATATATCCAATTCTGCCTTATAAATTTTAGATCTTGTGCGCCGTCCAATTATATTCAATAACACGATAGGCGTTGATACCTCCACGCGTTCCTACAAACAAGTATCTTTACGGATTTACAGACAAACAACAAAGTGATCCTATAAAGTTTCCTTTTGAGGTACGGTGTTAAAAAAACTATTGAAAAGTTATTTCTGTTATCACACAACCACCTAATAAAACCTACGGGCAATATGTTATTTCTCTATATCGTTTTTTCTGTTTGTTGGCTTTGCTTTTCTTTTTGCTACGCAACGTCAGCGTGCTAACATTGTTGTTGTGAACTTATTTTAATTTAATTAATAAAGGATTACGGTTAATTGCCAAAGTCTTTATTTTCACCAGGTTATGGACCCAGGCCGACCTGAGCCTAATTGTTTAGTACAAAGTTAGACTAGTTATTAAAGGATACCAGCAAATGAAAGGAATTGATTATCATGAAATCTATATACCTACCGACCGATACTCATCAATAAGGTATTTGATTGAATTAGCTGTCAAAAATCAAATAAAAATAAGTCAAATGAATATGGTTACTGCATTTTTACAAGGGTATATTGAAGAAGAAATATATGTATATATATATATCAACTGTCATCTTTTGAGCAAGGAGAAAAAGTGTGCCGCTCAAAAAAGCTATGCCTGGCATGGTCTTAAACAAGCTAGTAGACAATGGAACTTAAAGTTAAATAATGCCTTATTGGGAACTGGAATGTTTCGATCAAAGGTGGATCCTTGTATTTATTACCGGATTATAAACAAAAATGATATTATATATATATATATAACACTCTATGTTGGTGACGTACTTTGTAAAAAAACTATTAATAAAAGAAAAATTAAAAGCGAAATTTTATATGAAAGACATGAGCAAAGCTAAATAATATATAGGATTCAGAATTACCGAAAAAGATAACGAAATATCACTAAATCAATCAATTTATATAAAAAAAATATTGAGTCGCTTTGGTATGCTTCAAAGTATAGTAAGTACTTCAAACTAAGTTAAGTAGTTTGGACTCCAAGTGAAGCAAATATTCAGTTAAAGAAGGCTGAGAGTGAAACAGAAGTGCTAAGAAACGTACCATATGCCGATTGGGCTAATTAATCTGAGGACCTAAAATCCTGTACAGGATATATATTTCTCTTTCAGGGTGTCGCCATAAGTTGGTGTTCTAAAAGGCAACCAACTATAGCTTTATCAACTACTGAGGCCGAATACATATCATTAGCTATATCCGCAAAGGAAGGACTATTACATACTGCGATAATCAAAGTGCTATCTGTCATTCAGGTACCGACAGTTATCATGTAAGAAGTAAACACATCGACGTCCAGTATCACTTCGTAAGGGAGAACATATCATCCAAACAAATCTCAGTAAATTTCAAGAATACTTGCGGCGGCGGCTAATATATTAAACAAGGCACCGCCCCATCCGAAGCACGAGTTCTTCATTACTGCAATGGGTTTGTCTTCAGAAGGGGATGATAAAAAACAAATAGAACACAAACAAGCACCTAGTAAAACGTACAGGCAATATGTTATTTCTCTATATCTTTTTTGTTGTTTTTCTTTTGTCTGTGCTTTTCTTCCTGCTACGCAACCTTATCGTGCTACCATTGTTATTGTTAATTTACTTTAATTTAATTAATAAAGTATTACAGTTTATTGCCAAAGTGTTTATTTTTATCACAAAAGAATTTCAATATCATTCAAACGCAATAAATTCAGGAAATTATGGTCCGATTTCGACCACTGGACAACCCCTAGAATTTATTTTTTGCCAAAATGAAATACTATTGGAATCACATCTTGTCCGTATGCATAGGCGATATTTGTGGAAACATTTCGACGTAAAACTGAGTACAAATATAGAGTATCTTCATTTTATAGACATAACTAAGTAAAGTTAAAAAACATTCCCTCAAGGTTATCTTGTAGTGTCAAAAGAAAATTTATTGAAGCACGAATTAAACAATATATTTGATGTTTTTTGATGAATTGTTTAACATCAAATTGGAAAAACGCGACAGGATCGCTCAGGGAAATCTGAAAATATTGTTAACATTGAGAGTTAAGTATAGATTGAACAAAAATTATCAAGATTAAACAATTCTAACGCAATTAATTATAGCGCAGAATTCGGACTGAACTATTGATACGGAACACTAACAAGCAAGTCCGATTTACATTTGGTTGGTTTTTGTTATTATCCAAAAAGAAGTTAATTTAAATCAATTGATAAATATTATAAGCAGCGCAGACTTACTAAAAATATTAAATATGATCTATTTTTTCTTACTTCTTATTTTTTAACAAAATACATAATTCCACCGATACTAGATATATAGATTTCAGATGTATGATACGTACAATTTAATTTTACGGCTGATATTTTCATATAAAGAGAGTACAATAAATAAAGCGGTAACAGTGTAAAAAATCTACGTAAATAATCTTTGTAAGAATACAAAAGATAATTCAGTAAAGTATCATAGTAGAAAATTTCAAAGAACAACATGAACAAAAAATAAAAGATATACAAATACATGTGCGGAAAATACCTATAAGAAACGTAATGCGGAAAACACCAAAGTTCTATCCATAGCGGCCCGCGCACAGGCGAAGTATTTTCACTGTTAATATTATCTGTCAGCCGGAAAGAAATTCCAATAAATGTCTGTTGAATAACGTAAAAGCGAATTGTAATTATATTGCTTTCTCTTGTCTCATTAACATTCCATATCGTTTTTTTATTTATAGGCAGATACCATTCCTTGATGAAGGATTTTTTTTTGCCAACAGAATGACTTGGGCGTTTTACAAGTTGCTCGACAATTACAAATAACAAACAAATGTTGAATTCACATCAGTCAATGGCAAATAAAGTAAAGACCTCAATTTATGGAAGTCGGCAAGAAGTTTTAGAAAGAAAAAGACTATGTTTACAACATGACAACAAAAATTAATATGAAAATATAATTAATAGTGATATTTTTAGCAAGTAAACAAACAAGTAAGGTAAGTGAAATCCGTAAAATAAATTTGCATGCCGTAATCGATTATATAGATTTTAGCTCCAGCTTATAGTGGAGATCTGCGATCTGCTGGATATTTACTATGGTATTTTTTCATCATTATAAGTCCTAAGTACTGATATATATATATATATATATATCGGTTATAACTTGTATTATACTGTGTGGCAATTATAGTTATTGATTAGTACGATATCGGTTGACGTAGGGGTAGTGAATATAGTAAAATAAGTTCTATATTTACTACATAAAGGATCAGGCATAGCGATGTAATTAATAAAGTTAATATGGTGCTAATCGACTAGAAATCAATCTACAACGTGTTAGGGATCATAAAAAGATACAGTATTTAATAAAAAAACAAACCGGCTAGGTGCACAGAGGACCAACCATAAAGTAGTATTCCTTACTTGTCTTTATTTTTTCACCTTATTCTAGAAAAAATGCTAAAAGATAAACAAAAATAATTTCATTTCAAAAATCCAGGATTATTTTTTATTAAATAAAAAATGAGAATAGGTTTGGAAAACATTTTAAATTATTTAAACTTTAATATTTCACAAGCTGGGTTTAATAACGAAATACATTAAATAACACTTCAATTTCATTTTAAGATTTTTCTTGGGTGGATATAATTTAGTGCACGTTATATGAAATTTTATTTCATATTTCACCACAAATTAATTAAAAACTCCTTCTGATGCAAATAATTTCAAAATTTTATTCATTAAATTTATGTATACGTGTGTGTGCGAGTGGATGCGTGTGCGTGATTATGTGTGCGTGAGAGTTCGTGTGCGTGCAAGTGCGTGCATGTGAGTGCGTGTGCTTATGTGTGTGCGTGTGTGAGTGCATGTTGGCGCCCGCGCGTGTTTATGATTGCGGGTGCGCGTGTGCGTGTGCGTGCGCGTGTGCGCGCGCGTGCTATTTTGCCTATGCGTTTGTTTGTGTGCGCGCTCGGGTGTGTGTGTGTGTGTGTGTGTGTGCGTGCGTGTGCGGTGGAGTACGTGCATGCGTGTGTGCGTGCGGGCGTGCGTGTTAACCTGAGTTTAATCTGAGTTTTAATGAATGTTAACATTATTACATTAATAAAATATAAAGAAAATAAATTCAGTAACGTACACATAATTGTGATACCAAAATTGAGAATCTTTTATATAGAAAAAGTTAACAAATTATATTTTTTCAAAAATGGAACTAAATATATTTAGAGCGCATCATTTCGCTTCATTTTTCACCGCACAGTTTAGACCTATACATGTGCAATATTGAAAGTATATATCTTTCCGATTTCGAAAATTTCAATCATTCGAAAATTTTATAAAAAATTTAATTCGTAAAATAAAAAAGATTTTTAGACACATATCATCAGTGGGGTCTGGTTAAACATTCCTTCCAACGTGAAATCCAAAAAAAAATTAATTGTTGAAGCTCCGTTTATCAAATATTTAAGTTTAAATGCATTTTCTTCTCCCTGTCTCTAATTATTCAACCGTAGATTTTAGAAATTTAAAAAATTCTAGATACTTACAAAAGTTATATTATATCAAAAATTAGTAAAATTTGCGGTTAAATTATTTCGGCTAACTCGAATTAAGAAATATTGACAACTATAAAAACTGGTCCATTTTTTTATTTACTTACATTTTTATACTTAACATGCTTTAATAACACGATATAAATTGTTTTTGTAAAAGAGATTCATATTTTTCATGCAAAAATAGTATATACTCTCCTTCACTTTGTTTAAATGAGGGCTACTATAAATTTTATAACACCGCACTGAAAGCGGCGCATACTTATGAGTTCCGATATCTATCAAGACGCTTTCATTTCATTGTGTTATTTAAAGTTTCCTATCGAAATTGACGATAAAATTATTTAGAACAGAAAATGTTTAATACGGAGTTACAAACCTTACCAATTTATCATGTTTCACGGGGAATGGTTTTATTAAGCATTTTTTGAAATGGCATTTCAGTAAAATTTATATTTTAGGATCTATTTATTTACTTTAAAAACAATATATAGAGGAAATAAAAATAAATTGTTTCGCCATAGGACAAAACCGCGAAAATAGATTTTGCATAGCGTAAAGTAATGGGATCAGATCGAAAAAGATATATTATAATTTTAGAAAAAAATGATTGTAATAGAAGCCCCAGTACTGCCTTGATAGGATTCATTATTTAATTTGTTTATATTTAAGGATTCGTTTCGTCATTAAAAAGAAGAAAATAAACCTTAAAGACATATCAAATGTGAGGAATGAAAAAATAAATTGTTTTTAGATTAATGTTTAAAACTGATACTAATATAAATCTAGTTACAAAGTCAATAATAATTAAAGAACAATTACAAGGCAGTAAGAATTCTTTATTTTAATAAAAATTTAAGCCAAAAATTCTTAGAATAAAATTATATTATTCCTTACTACTATGTATTATCCTATATAGAGAACAACATGGGAATATTTCAATACGATATATTAAAAAACATTTTTAGGTCTTGGTTTTTAAGTAGTAAAATCTAGAATCGCAAATAAAAAAGGCTTTTTAAAAATCATGCTCAAGGATATCTCCGTTTATCCTCGAAATAATCTCTTTTAATCCTAAAATGGAATTTCGTAAACAAATTTCCCTTGTAACTTCATCGTATCCATCCGTTCATTCATTTGTTTTTAATTTCAATTTAGATGGAAGTACAAACAGTAATCTCAATCAATATATACAGTGAAATTAGTAATTGTTGTATTTACTTCTACATATGTATATATATATATATATATATATATATATATATATATCTACATATACATACAAATAAAGTAAATGTGCGAGATCGTAGTAATTTCCGAAGCATCAAACTCATTTCACACTCCCTTAAAATCTGGAAAAAGTTATAAATGTGCGGCTCCTGCACTATAGGACTCTGACAGAAAATCAGTTTGATTTCCTTCTCGAAAAGGAACCACAAATGCAATTCAGGCAGTAAGAACAAAAATGAAAAAGTTTGACAAAATAAATAAACTTATGGCTTGTTGTTATAGATCATAAAGAAGCCTTTGACTGCATCCCAAGATCCTTAATTTGGTAGATTTTATGAGCACATTATATCCATTATTACTACATAAAGCTCTTCAAGGATCTATGGAGAAATTTCTAAACATGCTTCAAAAGTTCAGCTGGAGTATATCAAAGCTTTAATGTAGAGGTAGGCGCCCGCTAAGGGAGTTTTTAAGCCCATCCTTATTTAACTTCGTGATGAACTACCTGACTCCGAGAATACAACAGCCCGATTCGTGGAATCTTTTGTATATCCATGATGCAATGCTGACCTCAAAAAGATCAGCATTGCATTGAATCATTAGAATTAAACGATCTGCGCAAAAGTAGAACCAAAACAAAATTTATAACATGCAACCTTGATCATGATCAACTAATACCAGCAAACGCTAACATTATATTGATAGATGTTAATATTTGGCCGGTAAATATATTTAAATATCTGAAACCAGTAATTTTCGAAGGTGGTTCAAACAAGGCAGATATTACATATAGAAAAACTTTAGTGTGGAACAAGTGGCATATGCTGACTGGCTTTTTATATAATGTAAAAATGCCCGTTAAGACTAAGGGCAAGGTTTACAAAATGGCAGTTAGGCCGGCTATTTTATATGGTAGTATAATTTGCGCTACTAAGAAAACTCATACAAATAAACTACATGTGACCGAAATGCGTAACAGCGCTGGGCATCGGCCCAGCCACCGCAAATTAACGCTCAAAAATGAAATACCAAAATAAACATATAAGAGGGAATTAAAAAATTGTTCCCATTGCCAATAAAATCGAGCAAGCGAGACTGAAATAATATGGTCACGTAAAGAGAAGACCTAAAAATCACGTTGAGAAAAAGTGCCTTATTATGATTTCAGGAAAAAAGGGTAGAGGAAGACCTATTATTACCTGACTAACAAATGTCAAACGCTACATGAAGGAGTTGGGTTTATTCGAAGACACGTGTACATGATAAGCAAATGACATCTCAAAATTAAAAGAAGTCGACCCTATGTCGGACGGACACGGATAGTGCTGAGGACAAAGAAAAAGACTTGATATAACAATTATGTTCAAAATTATTGTAAATTCCATTAAATATGCAATATCACGGCGTCCTGAAATAAAGGAAAAATTTAATACAAACAAAATTTAAAATCAAACCCAACTTCATGCAAATAAAGTAAACAACTGAAGTTAATTATCTGCTGCAAATTTTATTTGAAACACGAACTGTTTACAGTTTAAAATTCTGCCGCGACTTGCTAGTGTAATTGCGATCACGTTAGATGTAGACTTGTTTGCTCATAAATTTCGTTGTTTTAAAAATTAATTTCGAATGGACAAGGTTTGGATTAATTTCGTGATATAATCGGTGTACAAACGGGAGGAAAATGAAATATGGTAAAACTTCAAAGTGAAATGAAAATGAAAAATCGACGCAGCATGCGCTTTATTGTTTCTCAACAAGCACTCGGCGAAATAAATTACAGGTTAAATTGAATTTGCATTTATGTGTGTTGCTTATTCGCATCTAATATTTTTATTATTTTGCACGCTAACTTTGAAATTTTTTGAAATAACAGTACGATGGGCTAAAGAAAGTTTTTAAATAAAAATATTACAATCTAACATTTTGTAAATAAACAAAATACCACCTTCATACTAAATAAGCTATTTTTTGATATATTATCGTTTTGCAATTTCAGGCTTCTTGAGATATAATAAAATCTGTGTTTTTGCTATAACCTTCACCAGCCCATAGAAAATAGTTTATATATATGATGATTCGGTGAGGAGCAAATGATGCTATCAGCTTTCATCTGCATGTGACTATTTAAAGGATTAATTTCGTTTTCTTCATATTTTAATTAAAAATTTTGGAGAAAATAGGATCAAAACTAAAAATCCAGCTAATCAAAATTTCTAAAAATTAGTCTAAATCAGCAAAATCATTTCATCTCCTTCAACTACATAACGTACATAAATAATAACTCTTATACTGGTCCCTATATTGTTGCTCCTAGTATTTTTTATGTGTTTACTACTGGGTTTTTGTACGCTACTTTGTAAAAAATTTTAATTTACTTTGTAAACTAGTTTATTGTCTTGATTTCCTTGTATTTAAGAATCAGCTTAGATACCAGTCTTCTTGAATTTGGAAATTTGTATTTGAAAGCTCAGCGTATTAAGAATTCGTGTATTTGGTATTTTAAATTATATAAATAATTAAAGTACAAAAATAATTATATAAGTAAATGGCAATGATTTTAGGCAATAAAATATATTTAAAGTTATTGCGTAAAAATACTTGCATTTTTGAACTTTTCCGATTAATTTCAGTAGTCATGATTACCGGTTTGCAAAAGAATTCTACAAATATTATTTTGTGTTAGTGGCTCCCGATATAGGTATGTCCCGAAAAAAATGTTATTGTCAGATTAATGTTAATTGATTGAATACAAGAAACTACAATCATTTAACCATAACACTACGTCGGACACTCATCATTACATAAGCAAATCAATCTTTCACAATTTCTGATACCAATGTTATTAAAGTCAATGGAAATTTACTTACAATCAAATTTAAATTTTTCGGCAACGATGGTAATGGCATAGAAGTTCTTTAGGCTATTATAGATAGATAATGATTGACGTCTTTAATTCTTTATTTCAAACTATTATCTTAAAATCTGAATGGAAAAAGGCTTATAAAATATCAATCTGCAAAATTTAAACTCTTACCTAGGCAACAAATTTCGGGATAATACCGTACTTATCAAAGTCTTCAAGCACATTTACACTTTTAATTCTTGGTTGCAACAAGTACTTTGATCCTTATCACTCTAGTTCTCGAGCCGAACATATTACTTTATTGACATTAACTATGGTAACTGATGATACATATTTAGCCAGAAACAATTCATAAATTATGGCACAAGATTTTTTGATTTTCATTATGTATCTATTTCTGTAGGGTTCGACATTTTATTCCCACTGTTTAAGATTTTTAATATTTCTCCTCAAGATTGAATTTTTCTCCCCCGTTGTTTCCCACGCTAATAAATATTATAGTACAATATCTGTATTCTAATCATAATTTGTATGCAAAGAAATATATATCCAAAAAATTCTTTAATATTTCAACCGCCATCTCTAATATTGATGCGGATCTCAGTTTATGATTACTAGGCTCAAAAAATGGAACAACCAACTAAATTCCCGGCTGTTATGATTGGGACTCCAAGGCTTCTTTCCAAATTTTGGCTGGCAAACTTATCACAGTTTGTGCTAAAGTATACCGTGATTTTTTTTCAACTATCGAAACCTAGGCCTAATAATCGATCAAAATTGAAACTGGTAGGTTAAAATATAACGATGTTAAATACTGTATTTTTAACAATACTCATGATGAAACTTAAAGCACGTTTGATAATTTATATCAATAAAAATAAAATCCAATTTTATCAAATGCTAATGCAATTGATAAAATTGGATTTTTGCAATTTTATAAAATGCAACAAGCCTTTGCTTGTTTACAAAGATGTTCACTACTCTGACCTCAATGAAGATCGGTTAAATAAAATAAGACGTCTTTAAAGTTTAGGTATTCGTTATAAATTTGCCTTCAGAATATTACGACGATGTTTTATCAGAATGAAAACAGGTGATCGGTATAAGTTAAATGTTCCATGTCTTCTCTTCAAGGCATTGAAATATCATTTAGTCTGTTTTATCTCAATCCTGCTTTCAAAGCCATAGAGGCATCCCATTTTCCTTATTTCTAAATATGACACTGACTTCTAGGAGTATTCCTTCATTGTATATGCCGACAAACTATATCCTAACATTCGAAACGCATAGCTGTTTTTATGTTTTCAAAAGTTATCTAAAAAATATATTTCGATCCTAATTCAACATCATCACCCTATTCCTTCTCTTCCTATCCTATCCCTTTTCATTTTCCATGTTGATACCTAAATTATTTAATACTCTAGTGACTATAAGCTAATAAATATCACAACTATATATCATTATTTGTAATATTGTAATTTAATAGCAAATTTTTCAATTTCCCAACTTTTATTGTTTTGGGTAACTGTAAGAGATTACTTATATAACAATAAGTTCACCAAATAATAGATATTCTTTTTAAAATTGTATTTAACATAATTGCACTTTCTAATCATATCATTGAACATGAAATCCAAATTGAAGTCAGTGATATCGTTGAAGATTTTGCTAATGCAAGAGTACGAAAAATGATTTTTTTTGTAAATGTATCTGTGACCACAAGCGTCCTGTAATTCCTAATTAGTAATTACATATATCTGAAATGATTAAATATATTATTCTAAGATGTATGATTAAGTCACCCTAGGAAATAAAGATTAAACAACCAAACAGTGTTTCCAAAGTGTTTCGGAAACACTTTAATTAGTCCAGGGTACCTGCTTAAGTTTATAGTTTTAGTTTTCATTTCAATAATTTCCTGTAGCCTGTAGAGATTGCAAAGTTATGTAAAAAGTAATTATGTATATTTTTCGTCTTTTTAGGCTAACACCTGATTGAATCTAGTTAAGTAAGCTACCTGTGGTCGCCCTTAATCTAAGCTAATAAAGGTTTCAATGTACATATTTTATAGTTACTAAAATTATTAATGTGCATCGTTGTGTGTGTGTCTGCAAAATGTTATCCATACCTATTTTATTCTGTGATTTACATTTAATTTTTAAATTAAATATTTTTGAATTAACGATAAAGTTTTCTTTTTTATTCTTGTAAGCCCTTTCTTCCTATAAATATTTTTTATATGTCTACTGCGCTCTTCACGGGGGCATACTTCAAGCGAAGTAAACGGGCTGTTGCTTCCCAACATTATTTATAATTGTACCTTTTGCATCTCACTTTTTGATCACTGATGAAAATGTAACTGTAAACATTCCATTTTTATCGCGCGACTACTATACGGAGCCAGGGTCTTGATTGCATCCGGGCGCTAGATGGGCTAGAGCAGGCAATGCTAATAGTCTTAGCGAAAGAATTATATATGTACTTATTACATATATTAGCAATAATCTGTTAAATAAGAGAATATTTATGTTTTCTTAAAAAAATTCTAAAATATTGAGGTATATGCAGGTTAATATGTTTTGTTAGTATTCCATTTCAAGTTTCTGTATCAAACGGTGTCCGTGAAAAATGGCAGTCAAACATAAAAGTGAGCCAACTTGTAAGTTTTCCATAGCTCGGGGTAATTTTGAATTCCCATGTTTTTATTGTGGCTGAGCGGAAACTTTAAACTGAAATTTTGCAAACTGAACTAAACCTCCAAACATCTTCCTATACTTTTCATTGCCGCAGTTGTTGGAACACAACATTGCGCTATTTGACACTACGTGATTGATTCATTTATTATCTAAAATTAAGGGAACTTTCCTATGTCCAATAAACTTGAAAATTGGCACGAAGATTGTGGTTAGCATAAAATCAAAGATAAAATAAGTAAATATTTATAAATCACCCTCATTACATATATATAGGGGAAGTCTTTTCAAATCAAGGGATAATTTAGACAGTAAATTATAATGTTGAATAATAGTTCCTTTTAGGAAAAGTATTATTGTATTTTGTTTTAATTTCTTCATATTCATACGTTACGCAATCTTCTTTCACGACAGATGGATAAATTTTTGTTTCCCTATTATATGTTATTTTATTATTTTCAAAGATCGCATCATGAAAGATGGCTATGGATATAAGGATTCATTCCATCACGAATAATATCATCGTATATAGTAATATAAATTCATATTTGTAAGTGATTTAGAAATTAAGTCCCATTACATCCAGCGATCTTAAAGTAATTAGGTAAGTAGGTCATTCAAGTATTCTAATCGTAGACAATTTTATATTATTAGCGTGATAAAAATAATGTGAAAATGTTATCGTGCATATTAAAATTTCGGAAATCTCTGATTTTTGTCAAACCCAATTATCACTGCATTAATAATTTAGTACTAATTTAAGAATGAATTCATAACCATCCTTTGATCCGTGGGTATTTCTGTATTGTGACATGGAACAATGGATAATATATTTATTTATGTAAGTAATACAACGTGTTTTAACAATAAAAAGTGGTTACCCTAAATGAAATCCTGTGATCGTTTTAAAGGAGTTTTTGGAATCAAATCTATTCTATTTACCCGTTTTGCTTCAAATAAGCATTGTTTAATATTTTTAAAAATTTTATTAGACATATTTTATTTGCCACGTCCTTAATAATTTCTTATTCATTCTTTTCCTTTCGCGTTTATTAATTTAGTACTATAGGTTCAGATTTTCCTAAATTGTTGCTTGTAATTATATTTATAATATAGCAAAGTTTGTGTATATAAGATTTTACACCAATGGCTAAGGATTTCACACTTTGAACAAAACGTTAAAATTTTAAATATATATTACATATTTAGAGAATTTTATAAAAGAAAAAAAACTGAAAATAATGAAATTTTACATGTTTAGGCAAAAAGCAATATTATAGCAATAAACTTTGTCAAACATGATGGTTATGACAAAACGACAGTCAACTTTTCAAGTAACGTCATCATCAAATCGTAGATTTGAAGGTTCTGATTTGTACAATAAAATATATTTGTTAATCAATAAGGAGATTCAAAGGAACTTCAAAACAAGTTCAAGCGCTTGATTTTTCCATAAATCATTCAATCGTTTAGTGGAACTTGTTTCGCGTTTATCGTAATGGTGGAAACTATTTGATTTCAGTGATAAACTAAGCATTAAATTTGTTTTAGTCCTAGCTTTTGATATTTGCTTCAATCTACTTCTCTTCATGTTAAAGTGGAATGATAAAAACAATTACCTTATTCCGAATTTATGTCATTAGTTTACTTATTACTTTTCAATTCGATATTGAGATCTGTGCCGGATGTTGAAGTTTATAGTTTAGAAGAAAAAAATGCTAGTGCTGGTTTTTATACTAGTTTACAACCTGTTGTTTTTTTGCAGTATTCTAATTTTATTTTTACTTTGTTTTTATCTTATTGGTGACATTGTTTTTGTATATTCATTGAATTATAATCAACCTAATGTGTTTATTTTTGACTCTAGGTTGACAATATATTTAAAAATAATATATATGAAATAATAATATACTTTTCGCAGTCCTCTTAACGCAATATGTAACAGAAAGAACAATAGGCTTAGAAAGAATGGTGACAATAGCGTTGCACCGTTCGAGTTTTTACACAAAAGCTCAAAAACCTAGGTAGTAGAAGATTAAGCTATTTGGCTCAAGGTCGGGTTGTCTGATACACGAGCCAATGTATGCGCATAAAAAGCACGGTGGCCCTGAAGCTACATGAATAAAACATCTGTCACTAGTCGCATTATACGGGGAGATTAATTCTGCCATGTTTGATTCCCAACACAGAGTGGTAATTTGAAAGAAACGTGTCCTCATTTGACAGCACAAAGGGTATACAGGCCGCAATTCTAGAATATTACAGGGGATTTTTGGAACGTCTCTTTTGTTAATTGCCAAATACTTTAAAATATTGTCCTTCGTTTTATGTTAATATTTTATATCACCCAACTTAAGTAGGATTTACTCATGTTTTCAACAGCAGCTGTCAATAAGAAAGAATGGATAAAATATGGAGAAAAAAGTATTTTATTTTTGGTCTTGTGAAAGATGAGAATTTTTACAATTTAGTATAGCAGGATAATTAGAATTAAAGATGTTGGATATGAATTATCAACAATGAACAAAAAATATAATATTTTTTGTACGTTATAAGATATATAACGGTAAACTTATTCATAATAAATGTTTCTATAACAGTTTCACAGACAGGTATGTTGTTTTGCGGACACATGTTAAAATAATCGCTTCCCACGTAGTTCAGTTTCGAAACGCTGCCGACAACATTAATCAAGCAATATATAATCTCTAACTCACGTTAAATAAGGATTGTTTTTTAGCAATTTAGGTTTTTAATAACCCTATTAACCTTACTTGACAAAAGTTTCAATTTTACTAATAATAGGATGGACGGAATCGTTGAATCTATGAAAAGCGTATTAAAGTTTCTTAATTTTTATGGTTGAATTTTCAATAATCCATTATGATCGTGTTTGTTGATATGTTATGTTTCGAGGATCAATATTACGGATACATTTAATCCTTTTCATCTTTTTCAGAATGGAATTTTGAAATACCTTTTTTTTGGAGTAATTAATTAATAAAAGGAATTTATCTCCAAATTTTATGTTTCTCACACCGGCAAGAATATGTATATATTATACAGAAAATTTGATCGTTCAATCAATAAATATCATAATTATTGGTCGGCTTATTTTCAATAGGCTGTATCATTGAAGTGTTCTAGTAGCCATTTTATAGTCTGAGAGAAACTAAAGAAAGAAACATGTTTACTTTGTCATACTTCCTGTCGGTGGTGCTTTTATTGAAATGCATACAACTTTGTAAACAGCTTTGAATTTACAATATTGAATTTATACGAATATAATAAAAACTGACTTTAAATTACACTAAACAATTTTTTTTCACTCTTTTATAAACATGTTCTCGTCACAATTATAAAACATGATTACCATCACGTGAATTTCGATGGTCATACGAGAGGTTATGTTTTTAAAAAACACAAAATGTCGTGATACATTTATTTAATCGCTACGTTACACAACTCTAACAAATCAAATGCAAGGATTTTGCAATAGTCAAAGATTGTATATTTATTTATTGAATTTCTATTCGTTCAATACTGAACGTTGGTCCAGTACTTAATTGAATTAACTTATGGAACTAAACTTATGTCAATCGAAAAGTTTAGCCTAATCCAATGCAAATCAAGAAGTGAAGTTGCTTGCTGGTGATTCCTTTTTAAATTGAAAGTGATTCTAATTTTAAAATCAGTTTCTAATGTTTCATTGTTCTTCGCTTTATTATTGTCTTTTGATGATTTCTAGATTATGTGGCTATGACGGATGGATAATAAGGATGACGAAGGTGGGTAAGTAATACGCGTCACTTGTGCGTCCAAGGACGCGTAGGTTTTGAAGGAAAAAATCACCGGATATGGGTCTTGTTTCAGACAGCTCATGTTTGCTTTTATTTTATTATTGAATGCAAATTTGTACACAGTGAACTCGATTTAGTTTCTTAAAGGAGGGTTATCACACAATTCCTTCAAAATAGGTTGTTGTTATGCTGTGTACTGCCAGTTTGCCAAAAATGTTACTTTGTTTTAAGGAATTCATTTATGTTTTAGATTTTATGAACAAAACTTACTAAAGTGTCATAGTAAAATTTCAAACTTACTGTTTTTTGTTTTAATTGAATATTTCTTGTATTAAATCTTGAATTATTGTTTCGAAGTTTGAAAGGGCTAAGTATAGATTTCTCGAAAATATTTTTCATTAATTTTATGTAATATTTATTCATAGGTATACTGCAAAATATTAGAAAAAGGAATTTATTTCCTCCTCTTATTTACGGGAAAACACAATTTTTAGATGCCCAGATAAAGCTGGGTTACTATAACGATCATTCTATTTGACATAGTTTTTGAAATACTCGCGGTAATATATATCTCCCTCTACTTAATTTTGTTGCTTTTTATTAAATATTTATTGTGCTAAGAAGACTACATTTGTTAGATTCAAATGATTTCACTTAAAACAAGGTACTTTATCACATAAGCTGGATTCATACTTGGGCGATTTTCATAAATAATTTGAAAAAGTTTTCTCGAGTCATCCGAGTATACAATAAAAAGGCACACTCCTTTTCCAAAAGCAAAGATCTCTCTGTGGGGTTTGCGTTTTTGTCACATTGTACTCACGTAATAATGGTGATACCAGAGGTATAGTGTGAGTAGAACATGTTACTGCTCGTATTGTAGGCGTATTTTGATTATATCACGTTGAAAACCAAAACTGAAAGAAAATTTCTACGTGAACTTTCATTATGTCATAATATATAAATAGCCTTAAGAGAATAAAATATGATGGAGGTTTTGTTGACGTTCTTATTCGTTTAATCATAAGTAAAATATTTGAAAATGCTACTCTGCCTTTTATACTACAGATTTGACATCTTCTATATTAAATAGATTTGATAGTCTATTATTCACTTTTTTATGAGTATAATACGTAAATAGGAGGACATTAGGAATCTAGTTCGCATACTTATAGATGGAATTAACATCATCCGCATATGTGGTTACGTCTATAATTTTTTTCCATGAATCTGCGGTCACAAGTTGTTCCCACAGTTATTGGTTGTTTGATATTAGTTAAAACATAAGTGTTTAGAGAAGGAGTAAAAATTAATGAAATTAGATTTCGTGATTTGATTCAATTCTGTTTCTGAAAGAAAAATTTGTAAGAGAAATTCATGACAGGATTTTACCTACGTTGAGTTATTAGCTTTCTTGTGATGAAACTCACTAATCTTGATTAAATAAATTCAAGTGTTGTAGAATCTGTATCAAAATTTCAAACTGTCCTGAAGTCCCTGAAGTGCTGTGATACTATAAGTAAAAATTTTATTTTAGCTCCACAAGAGTGGGAAAGTGTCCGATTTCAGAGAGGTCACGAGCATATCAGCTGAATAAGTTTACTTCTTTTACATAATGAATTGCACATGAGTAGCATCAAAAGCAAAATATGGGTGCCGCATTTACACACACCAGAGCAAAAGCAAATTCTTCAGTTAAATCTATCGAAAATATGGAAGTTTTTGAGATGAATCCATTTGAGTTTAAAGTCGTTCTTTGTAAGTGAATATTACGTAAATATACCATTGCATTTATGAAATAAAGCAGAAGTAAAAATCTTGAGTCACACAACGTTAACTGCCTTTGATAAATGTAAAAAAAATTCTATCCACTGGAAAGATGATATAAGCTTTTTAGGACGAAAAAGGAATTAATTTAAATAACTACATCGGAAAGTGGAAAACCTTTTTCGAGAATCCTATGCACACATATGAATCGATAAAATGCTGCAGAAATGCCCAGGAATGGACGCTGAGAGGAAATCAGCAAATATACAAATTTGAGTTAACAAGTATTTTGAAGGGCACGAAGAAATTCATTGTAGCAGAGAAATCAAGGAACTGGAGAAACATTGGCATTGAACTCCGAGGAGTTTATATCAACAATTTGAGTTGCATAATGTATCTTACGTTACGAAACTCATATTGCTTTCTTTCATATCAAACAGAGTTATTTACCAAACCATTATCGAAATGTAACAAAATAGGCTCTTACACGAGAATAAAATGATGAGATGTTTAGAACACTTTCAATTGTCGGAAAATACTTTTTTGCCTTTACTTTCAAATAAAACGGATGAGTCTCTCCCGTTGAAAATTTAGAATTTTTTTGAACATGAGCATAACATATTTTTATTAATAATGGGAATAAAAATATTCTGAATTTTTTTATGGAATTTTGTCAAAAACTTTAAAAGAATATTCTTTTATTTAAAAAGAAAAACATTTTTCGTGGTTTTAAGATTCGTCCCTCAAAATTAGAAAAATGAAACTTTTATAAAAATAATATTTGGAATTTTAGGGTAATCTCGGTATTGGAAAATTTCACTAATCTTGGTTAAATAAATTCAAGTTCATCCGAGTATACAATATCGGATACTCGGATGACTTCTACCACTTCGGAGAGCTAGCGATTGAATATCGACCAATTAAATTCACATTTTTCTACGCCACCCACGGTACTTGAACTAGCTGTTAAGGTATCTAGTCTTCATCTGTTTCTAGTGAACATCAATTTATGCTAAGGGATACGTTTGAGTTCGAAGTTAAAGCTAATCTGCTTGCGATAAAATCGAAATCCATGGGAATTGATGGCTTAAATATTAGTGCTCTTAAACCAATAATAGATATCGTGGCTACGGTCATCGCTGATATTTTTAATACCTCTTTGATAACTGCTGTCTTCCCTTTGGAATGGAAAAAAGCCTATATTGTGTCCGTACCTAAAATTTTATCACCTACGCAACCCAATGATTTTCGGCCCATATCTATCCTATCGCTTCTATCTAAAGTCTTTGAACATATTTTTCATGGTCAACTCGTTACTTTCTTCAATGCTCATAAGTCTCTAAATCCACTTCAATCTGGCTTTAAAGCTAGCCACACTACCTAACTGCCCTTGTTAAGGTTACTGATGATATACGCTTGGCTATGGATAATACACAAGTCACTGTCCTTGTACTTCTTGATTTCAGCAGTGCGTTCAACTATGTTGACTTCGATATTCTTCTTGCCCGCTTGAAATATCTTAATATATCCCAACATTCACTTGAGTGGTTTAGTTCATATCTTCATGGACAATATGTTATGTTGTCAGATACGTATTGTGAGTGGACTGAACTTATAGCTAGTGTACCTCAAGGTGGAGTTCTATCTCCTCTCCTCTTCTCAGTATTCATTGATGATGTTGTTAAAAATATTTCCAGCATTTATCATCTCTATGCTGATGACCTACAAATCTATGCGCATTCGACTCTCCATTCATTATCAAAAACCATCGACATCCTTAATCGAGATCTCGCTTCAATTGGTCAGTGGGCTCATGAAACAGGTCTTTTGGTTAACCCAAGTAAGTCACAAGCTATCGTTATTGGTAGTCAAATACTGACTTCTAAAGTAAACCTGCCTAGTTTACCGAAATTAGTGTTAATAGTACAATAATACCATACACGTCAACTGTTAAAAACCTGGGCCTATTGATCGATAAAAATCTTAGTTGGCGGCCTCAAGTAAATTATGTTAGTTATCGTGTTCTCAACAGGATACACTCTTTGAAACGTCTTCAAATTTTTCTACCGACTAAAATGAAAATCTATCTTTGTCAAACACTTTTATTACCATTAATTGACTATGGAGATATGTGTGATGAAGAATATTTGTGCAAGTTAGAACGTCTTCAAAATTTATGCATCCGGTATATCTTCGACCTCAAAAAATACGATCATATCTCTGAATACAGGTCACTTCTTAAATAGCTGAAGATCCGTGATCGACGCCAACTTCACATGCTTACACTTCTTTTTAATATATTAAAAAAATCCTCATAGCCCAAATTATCTTAGTAGCAAATTTAAATATTTGTCTGCTCACGGCCTTGGTATACTGAAGTCTATAGCCTTACATTGCTGTAATCGTATACTGCGGTCTATAGCCTTAGATTGCTGTAAAATATTAAATGATATTTTAATTTCCGCAATATAAAGATATTGCCCTTTAAATCATATTTTTTCTTTGCTCGTGCAGCTGTAGGGTATTTCTAGTCGATCTATAATTTTGAAAGTCGGCATAGTAGGAGGTCCTATAGTACAAGTAAAGGAAAATTCCATAATAAATTATTTCTAATTCTATGTGGAATTTCAAAATTAGTTTGTTTTATATTTATGTTGTAAAAAATTAATGTCAGTAAATAGTTTACTACGAATACTATGTACCCTTAAATGCAATTTATTCTTAGAATATAACTGTTACCACCGTCAGAATTTGAACACGTGTCATGGTGGTATCGACATTTGAATATAATGAAAATTCTGTTATTATATCATATATTCTCCAATACCTTGTAAGTAGAAACGGAACCTTTGTAGAATTATTGACGCTTTATCTGTGCGTCTGTCCCAGTCGTTTTTCTCAGAAATCTTTTGACGTGAAACATGAAATTTGGTCCAGTAATAAAACATAATCTGCGTTAATCTCAATAGCTAATATAGAAAAATATTTTTTTCTTATTTTTAGGTAGTATATCTGCAGGAACATTCTGAAAAATGTACAAAAATGTGTTCATCTTTTCGAAGCTACTCAACCTAAAATTATGAAAAATAAGGTTAAAAGCCCATGAAAAATTGCAGGAAAATTATTAGATTATCTTAGGTCTTAAATTTATCAAATATGCATCTTATTTTTATACCTGGGAAATATTATAGTAGGCAATGTCTTATTATATTTTTCTTCATACCAATATTCCGAAGTAATTCTCGTCATAGCAAGAATTTTGATTTCAATTTTCTTTTCACCCAAGATTTATTTCCCTAACTATCTCTTAGAATAACTTTTCGTAGAATGTAGTGAGTTTAGTAATAAGTACACAGCGAAAACGTTTAATGGAAACTCAAAACTATGTGAAGATTAATCACCTAATCAACATTTTTGAACAGAGTGGGTGGACATGGGTTGTTCAATATTTTCAAGTTCAGAGTTCACATTAAAAAAAGTTTATCTACACAGATAGAAGTAGATGAAGTTGATAATAAATCACCAGAAATTTGAGTTTTATTATATTGACTATTCTAATTGGTTTAAAACATCTTTGGTATTATTTAAAGAGCACACATTCGCCGATACGATTGGCTCCTCGTTAAGGATTATCACAGCTTAGGTTTAATACGGTCAGATGAATGTCGAGTGATTAAATATGCCATGAGTTAGCATCAAATTTAGGCAAACTTAGGAATTCGTAATGGGATTTGAAATTTGACAATATAACGGAAGAATTCAGTTTCTTTGATGACATTTGAGTATATTTAAAAATATATAACCGGAAAAAAACATGTGATTGAGTAAATATAATCATTCCCAGATTTTTTTGTTCCAGATCTTTGAAGCACTGTAACCAATTACATAATTGTGACCCTCATAATGAGGTAGCTGTAACCTTAGGATAAATGTATCAAACGATATATATTTGCACCACTCGTCTACGTGTTAGTGTTACTTATAAAAGTAGTGTAAACAATTATTGAAAAAATTCGAAATGTTATTATTATATCCACGCTTGTAAGTACGGCTCAAGGTACCAAAAAAGTATTATACACTGATCGCCACCCAATTGGATTGGAGGAAGAGAGCGTTAATTTTTGTAGAAATTAATTTCCTCTTAATTTGTTATTCATAACTAAATAAAACCCGTCATGTAGTTTTACATTGCATTTAGTAGTATTATATCTACTCTATTTAAATTGTTAACCACGACCTAGGTTTCATTGTATGACATCATCTTTAGGTAGGCAATTTGAATACATTAACTCGTAGAAACTTCCGATAGCAGAAGTGGAGTTTACATTAATATTAAACGAAATAATGTAATATTAATTAAATATTACACGAAATAATAGCAAAGTGGAGTTTGGTGGGGTCCCAATTTTTAGGTTAATAGTAAGTATTATACGAAATAAGAGCAAAAGTGGTGTTTGGTGGGGTCCCAATTTTTAGGTTAATAGTAAATATTATACGAAATAATAGCAAGTGGGATTTGGTGGGGTCCCAATTTTTACGTTAATAGTAAATATATACGAAATAAGAGTAAAAGTGGAGTTTGGTGGGGTCCCAATTTTTAGGTTAATAGTAAATATTATACGAAATAAGAACAAAAGTGGGGTTTGGTGGGGTCCCAATTTTTAGGTTAATAGTAAATATTATACGAAATAAGAGCAAAAGTGGTGTTTGGTGGGGTCCCAATTTTTAAGTTAATAGTAAGTATTATACGAAATAAGAGCAAAAGTGGAGTTTGGTGGGGTCCCAATTTTTAGGTTAATAGTAAATATTATACGAAATAAGAGCAAAAGTGGTGTTTGGTGGGGTCCCAATTTTTAGGTTAATAGTAAGTATTATACGAAATAAGAGCAAAAGTGGAGTTTGGTGGGGTCCCAATTTTTAGGTTAATAGTAAATATTATACGAAATAAGAGCAAAAGTGGAGTTTGGTGGGGTCCCAATTTTTAGGTTAATAGTAAATATTATACGAAATAATAGCAAGTGGGGTTTGGTGGGATCCCCATCTTTACATTAAGAATTTATATTATATTTTGGAAAGTTATACACACTTACACGAGTATTTTAGTGTAGGTAATAAATTAAATTGATATTATTCTATACATAATGCAATGTATTTAGGTGTATGTAATTAATTAAATGAAATTTGTTGTTAATAATATATTTATATAATGGCACGAGCATCTAATAGTTGGGACACAGTAGATAAACATATAGATAACTAGATCTAACTCCCGTTCTTTGCTTTCTTTTGTGTTATGTTTCTTAGATGTGTGACCGGGCTGAAACAATTTGAAGTGAAATGCAGTATCAATGTTTAGAAATACGAATGAAATATTAGACCAAGCGTAAATAACAGGGAAAGGAATTGGTAGACTGGATTTATTTGTTTTAGTCGTATCAGAGTATCTTGAAAAAGCCACGCCAACATATATCTTCAAAATAAAAATAATTACTCCAAACACTGAGTAAAAAAACAAATATTTAAGTAAGTTAAGTTTGCAAATCGTGGCCTGGATCAAAGTGGATGCTTGTGATTAAAACTTTGAAATGCAATTCAAAATGATTGTTATCAATGCCAACGTCCGTTCGAAGGATTTTCGGGACATTGCATTTCACGTGAAAAAAAATTAATTCTATTTTGATTCTCTTTTTAGGTTTTAAAATTTTTGATTCTTAAATGTAATTCTCAATCTGAATAATTTTATAATTTGCAAATTAAAACACATAACAAACATAACTTCATTAAATATTTATTGGTTTAGTCAAATACATGATATTAAATTTTGAAATTATAGCGATGCACCAATTGTCGTAATTTTATGTGGTCTCTGCATTAAAGTATTTTAACTATATTATGTAACTTATTACCAATTTAGATAATCGCACATTTATTTCGCATTCATAGTTTACTTTTTCTCCTTGTCACTTGAAAAACGTATATCATATTCACATTAATCGATCCCGAATAACACATTCCACAGGAAAATAATTTTTTTTTTTTTTTTTTTTTTTATATCCTGCTACTTAGCGATCTGTTTGTTTCAAACAATAATCTAATGTGTTGTCAGATTTTCATCAGCTAAATTATTCTTAGCAAAGACATGCACCCAACGGTGCAATCCTCATATTTTGTCCGCGAATCTTGTCGCAAGTTCAGATACGCTATTCCTCTTAAGGCGGGAGAATCTTAGACTGCCCTCTCCTTGAAGTTCAGCAGCTAGTTCGTTCATATGTTGGTCCAGTCTGAGTTGATATTTCTTGCTGTTTATTTCAATTTCGTCCTTCACAGTTCTCAGATTTAAATCTAGGTTCACATATTTGTTGCTTATGTGGGATGGTATATTAAACATGGCTCTCATTGTTTTACTTTGGAACCTTTCAAGTATTTCGATGTTACTATGGCTGGCTGTGCCCCAAAGCTGAATGCCGTAAGTCCATATGGGCTTCAGTATCGTTTTATAGATAGCCATTTTACTGGAATCTGTCAATTGTGATTTACGGCCGATTAGCCAGTACATGCTGCGGAGTTTGCTGTCTAGTTGCTTCCTTTTAGTCCATATATGTTTACGCCAAGTGAGTCGACGGTCGAGGTGCATACCCAAGTATTTGGCGTCATCTGATTGTGGGATCGCTGTATCAAAAAGTTTTACAGGTGGGCAGGTTTTTCTTCTAAGTGTGAAAGTTACTTGGGCTGACTTATCTGTGTTGACTTTAATACGCCACTGCTGGCACCATGCTTGGATGAGAGAGATATGGGATTGGAGGCTTTCAGATGCGGAATCGGGATTATCATGTGACGAAAGAAGTGCGGTATCATCTGCGTATGTCGCTGTGGTAGTGTTGGCATAAGTAGGTAGATCTGCTGTAAATATCAAATAGAGTACTGGTCCCAGTATACTACCCTGTGGAACTCCTGACTTAATTGGGTGCATTTCTGATGTTTCGGAGTTATATTTCACTTCGTAGCATCTTTTTCCAAGATACGATTTAATCAACGGAAAAAAGGAGTGCGGTAACATTTTTTTAATTTTAAAGAGAAGCCCAGTATGCCATACCTTATCAAATGCTTGGCTAATGTCTAAGAAGACTGCGGAGCAATATTGTTTATTTTCCAATGCTCTACTTATGACATCAACCAGCCTATGCACTTGCTCGATAGTTCCGTGGCCCTCTCTAAATCCAAACTGATGTGTTGGTATTATATTTGCTAAGTGTTCCCTCATTCTGTTAAGTATTATCGTTTCCAGTAATTTTCCAATTACCGGAAGGAGACTGATAGGTCTATAAGATGACACTTCTTGAGCAGGTTTACCTGGTTTCAGTATCATTATTACCTGTGCTATTTTCCACTGGCTTGGGTAGTAGGACTGTCTTAAACATGCGTTGAAAATAGCGAGTATGAACAGTATTCCTTTTTTTGGGAGGTGTTTCAAAAGTGTCGCGTCGATAAGGTCATAGCCAGGGCATTTGCCTTCCTGGAGTTTTAGGATTTCCCGCCTCAGTTCATTTGGTGTCACATGCTTAAGTGGTAAGCACATTTGAATAGGTGTCTTTAAGTACTCCTCTATTTCATTGTCCAGATATTGATTACTGCTGGGAAACGGTTCAAAAACTTCATGTAGGTGATCAGCATATCTGTTAGCTTTTTCACTATCAGAGCGAGCCCAGGATCCCGTTTTTGTTCTTAGCGGTGTGACTTGTTGTTTGGGACGCTTTAGGTTTTTGGTAGCTTTCCATAACGAGTAGTTTGTGTCACTAGTATGTGTCAGTTTTGTGAGATATGATTGTAGATTCTCATTTGCCAATTCTTTGATTAGAGTTTTAAGATGTTGTGTGGCTTTATTTAAGGCAGTCTTGTCTCTAGGATAGTGAGTGTTTTGCCATACTCTGCGGAGTCTACGTCTTTCGTTTATACAATCCTTGATGAATTCAGGGTACACATGCTCTATAGCAGTTCCCGTTTTGTGATGGGATGTAGCCCTGTTTGCAGCGTCATGAATCAGTTTGTTTAGTCCTTCTATAGCCCGTTCTATTTGGTCAGACGTTTTCAGTGAGATCCTGAGCTGTATTTCCGTTGTGATGATATCCTGATATTTTTTCCAGTTAGTATTCTTATTGTAGATTTTAAGTGGTACTTCTGTTAGTAATATCTTACTATATACCCTTAGAACAATAGCAGAGTGGTCTGAGATAAGGTCAAAGTCAGGTTCTGTTTTAGTGTTATTTATTGCAATGTTTCTAGATATGAAAAAATCCAGCAAATCGGGTATTTTTCGTGGATCTGTCGGCCAATAGGTAGGTTCTCCAGTGGACAAGCAATCAAGATTAAGATCTTTCACAGCTTGATAGAGCGACCTTCCTCTAGTTGTTATAAGTCTAGATCCCCAGAACAGGTGTTTAGCGTTCCAGTCGCCCCCACTTATAAAGCGATGTCCGAGTATAGAGAAGAAATCTTTATATTCTTCTTTTGCCATCTGGTGTTTAGGAGGGCAATAAACTGCAGCAACGGTAATGTCCGAGCTATTGTCATACACTTTAATAAGAGAGGCTTGTATCTTGTCAGTTGAGAAAGGTTCAAGCGGGTGATGTTTTATATTTGATTTTAAGATCACTGCCGTTCCTCCATGCGCTTTTCCCGATGGGTGGTTGGTAGCATAAACTGTGTAGCCCTTTATTGAGATATGGCTTTTGATGGTAAACCTAGTCTCAGATATTAATGCCACGTCAATCTTTTTCATGTGTAGAAACATTTCCAGCTCTAGTCGTCGAGCGACCAGTCCGTTGGCGTTCCATGTGACTATTTTAAGATTTAGATTATTTCTTAGTCTGGCTGCTAATAAGCTGGATGAAACGATCCATCATGTTGTCTACCATGGTTAGCATCATAGTTTGTATTCTGTTGAACATTTGTTCCAAGATGTCACTTAGTTGTTGCGTTTGAGGTAATTGGTCTGGCTTAGTGATGTTTTCCATTCTACTTTTAGTGATTTCAGCGTAAGTTGAGGTTGTTCTATTATAATTTTTGAATTTCCTTGGCTGCAAATTGTCCATTTCAGGCATTCGCTTAGTTTGGTTTGTATGTTTATATGTTTGTTTTGGTTGGATTTTCAATAAGTGCTCTTTATATTGCTTGTATTTTAGGCATCCCCTGTAACTAGCTGGATGTTTTTCTAGACAGTTTGCACAAGTAGCTTCCGTTTCCCTTGTTTTGGAGCAGCTGGTGGTTGGGTGGTCGTCTCCACATTTGACGCATCTGAATGGTCGGTAGCATTGATTTTTTGAATGACCGAACCTTTGGCATCTTTTACATTGTAGAATTTCCTGTTTCTTATAAGGTGCTTCAAAAGATACTTTCATATGATTGAGGTATTTTATTTTAAAAATATCTTTATTGTTATTCTTTGGCTCCAGGTCTACATAAAATAGGGGTAAGGGTTCTTTTGTGTTTCGATGACGTACATTTACGAGTTGCCTTACTTCGTGTCCATGTGCTTTGAGTCCTTCTTTTATTTCAGAGATGTCTTCTGAGCTATGGAGGCCTCGCAGAACAACTCTATAAGGTCTTTCACTTTTTATCATGTAAGTATAATGGCTGATATTGTCTGTGATGAATTTTTCTCTTATCATTTTGTATACTTCTATACTTACTGGCATTACTTTCACAACGTGTCCTGACCTGAGAGTGGTCATAGTAAAATTTCCTTCTGTTGTTATTCTTAACAGCAGGTTTTTAAGGGAATTGATATCCAGGACCCCAGTTACAAAGATTGGTTCTGGTTTTGGTGGCTTTTCTGTTTCTATTATATCCGGATTATATTCCACTTCACCTAATATTTCAAATTGATTTTGGGTAGATATTCCGTATTCAGTCGTGCTGGTCTTTTTCTTTAAGTTTTCTGTCTGTGGTGATTTTGATTCCATTCTTTTTCTTTTGGTATGAGGTATTCGGTCTTGTTGCCAGGTGTTTTTGTCTTTGTCAATCGATTCAAGAATTGTTTCATGAGCATTTACCATTTGTGGTATTGCTCCGATAGAGTTGCTACGTGTTTTTGTAAATATGCTCTTATGAAGAGTTTGTTGGATCATACTTGGGTTTGTGTTTGTTTTATTTTTTAAGTTATCATTCATTTTGTTCCCACGATAATTGGACGAAATAACAGGTCACTTAGGGGTAACGCCATTCCCTAAGAAGGCAGAATACAACTACGTTTACCAGGTCCGTAGAGGTTGGCGCTAATGCTGTTCATCCATACAGCCATGCATCCAGTTGGCACGTTTCCCACCATTGGATTTGGGTAATTTTTGAAGAGGTTTTCTTCCTCGTGGTCCGGGCAATGAAGCCAAGACCGCCGCTCTTGAGTGGTTTACGGATTAGGAAGGTCATTTCCTACCTCCTTATGTTATCTGCTGGCTAAGCGTCACAGTGTTTTGAGTTATTTACCGCCGCTCAAGACTCGGCGTTGTCATTCATTTAGCGCCACCCGGGGGACACGTGCAGGGTGATGATTAGGCAGCTCCTACGGACGCGAATGACTTTGCCCCCCAAATAATGTCCAAATTTAATACAAAGAATGATACGTTTTCTCAATAAAAGTCTTCGTGAAATATTACCGAACTTGCTGTCTATGACCTTACGTAATTTTTTACCGCCTAGTGACTCGGCCCCCAGCAGACGAGTATTTGCCTAACATGGCCACAGGTTTTGCCTACGTAAATATGCATGGCACGTCTTTATGTTAACTTGACGGATATTGAATTAGGGAGATATGTCACGTGTTGAGAAGCATTCTTAAGTGTAAATATATATAGGTAATAAATTATTGGTATGTTAATAACATAAGCTAAATAATACAACTAAAACTATTTTTCTAAATTTATAATCCATTAATTCAAAATTTATAAATATTATAAATTGGGTTATTGTATATATATATATATATATATATATATATATATATATGTATGTGTGTATCATATTAAAAGTAATAAAATAATAGAGGATATCTGGCATTTAAAAACTTCCTGTAATTCATAACATAACAATAATTATTGTAAAGCAATTTTAATATTGCACTTTATATGACTCATTTAGTTTGTCTTGCTTCTTTAGTTTGACCTTTGATATTGATGGAGTGATCCTTCAATAATTTTATACGTTCGTTATAACGATATAATTATCACGTATCTACACCAAGCTATAAGATGGAAATGTTTAAAAAAGCTGATCGGCAATGGAGCAATTCCAGAACGATATAATAATATACATTTCAATTTACATCAATTCTGCAGAACAAATCGATTAAGACTATTACTAGATTAAGTATCCAAAATAAAAACGTAAATGAAGCCACATAGAATAATATCACCATTGAATATCGTAATTTTCACTAATAATCGACTTAAGGATTTTAGTTTCATATCACAGATACAGAGCAACCTGTAATTTCTTTACCTTTCACAATTTAACGACTTACTTTTTTCTTTTTATTTTTTTACATCCCCTTATCCATTTCCTAATCCTGACAGGAATTAAGAAAAATTATTGAATATGGAATTAATTTGATTTAAGTGTATTTGTGTGCTCATAGTGTTCGTTTCTATAAAAAGTATCAAATTGTTATTATCTTTCATACCCTGGCGAAATATGTTTCTTTCTCATATGATTTCTTCCTTCTTGTCATTTTCCTAATCCTAATATGAATTATGAGTAATTAATGACAATGAAATTAACTTTATTCATAACTGTACTTAGTGCTTTCAGTGCTGTGTTCAAAAGTTGTCTTAAGTATTATTATCTTAAATAACTTACTATGTTTAATTATAACCAATCGTGTTTTCTTATAACACACATTTCTTTCACATGTTATTCCTTCTTATAATATCCATTTCCTAATCTTAATAAGAATAATGAGTAGCAAATTACTACGGAATTAACTCTATTTTTTATGTGTAGTTAATATTGCCTGCAGTGTCAAGAGATGTCTCAAATTGTATTAACTTTCATAACCTACCGTAATCTACGTTTCTTTGTCAAGCTTTTTCTTTCTATAATCCTACCCATTTTCTAATTCTATTATGAATTACGAGTAAGTAAAGACTATGGAATTAATTTTATTTTAAAGCGTACTCAATATTTCACAGTATCTGGTTGAAAAAGTTGTCTCAAATTGCATTATCTTGTATAACTTATTACTTTTTTATAACCTACTGTGATTAAAGTTTCTTCCCATAGTATTCCTTCTTATCACCTTATACATTTCCTGACTCGAATACGAATTATGAGTAAGTAATGAATGGATCACATGGATCACATCGCAATTAATTCCATTTATCGCGTAATCGCATTGTTTTTTCTGACCTGTTTACTTCATAATCGCGTTGTTTTTTCTGACCTGTTTATGTACGTGTCTTCTTCAGGTATTTTATTAATTTTCTAATTGCGATGTGATCCATGTTTTATTATGTTTATTTTTTTTTGTTGAAAGAAAAAATCTGCACTTAATTGATCATATTCATATTGGTCTACATTTTTAATAGTGTTTCAAATAATTTTTGAGCAATTACTTGCAACTGACAATGGATTTTTTTCATACTTCTTTTGCTGTGGTGTGAGGAGTGTATATTCACATATATATGTTTGCTTAGCTTTCTCAATTTATAAAACAGAAATTTCTTAAAGTTAATTTAAAAAATGGAACAATTACTTTTCTCGCCTAACATAAATGGGCATTTTGAGATAATATTTGCCTGCTCAGCGATTTTAGAACAATACAAAATAATTAGTATTTCATATGTTGTTCTTCTAAGTTTTGTATGTTGTTATTTTTTTGCTATCAATATACATATGAAACATAAAATAGTACAAACTTGTTTATTCTGACTTACGAAGTGATGGTGAGTAACCTCACCTCGTTCATGCGTGGTTTGATATTAACTCGTCTAGCTTATTAACCTCTCCTCGACTTCTTTTGCTAATGAAATATTTCGGTCGCGTGTAAAGTAAAGTGACATAAAGTGTTGTTATGGTAGTTGACACCTGTTGTGATTTCTAGCTACACAACAAAGCAATTACATCGCGTCGGGACCACCTTTCGACACTCATGTTGCATAAATAGGAGTATATTGTGATTCCGCATAGAGGAAATAGGGTCTCCAAATTCAGGTTTGGGAAAATGAGTAATCAAATTTGGCACAATATTCAAAGTTATTTTCATATATTTAGACTTGTGTTATTTCATAACATTTTAGTATTTGTAACATCCACAGACTGACTATTATTCACAAATGTATATTTTAAAGACAAAGTGACATAAAGTGTTGTTATGGTAGTTGACACCTGTTGTGATTTCTAGCTACACAACAAAGCAATTACATCGCGTCTGGACCACCTTTCGACACTCATGTTGCATAAATAGGAGTATATTGTGATTCCGCATAGAGGAAATAGGGTCTCCAAATTCAGGTTTGGGAAAATGAGTAATCAAATTTGGCACAATATTCAAAGTTATTTTCATATATTTAGACTTGTGTTATTTCATAACATTTTAGTATTTGTAACATCCACAGACTGACTATTATTCACAAATGTATATTTTAAAGACAAAGTGACATAAAGTGTTGTTATGGTAGTTGACACCTGTTGTGATTTCTAGCTACACAACAAAGCAATTACATCGCGTCGGGACCACCTTTCGACACTCATGTTGCATAAATAGGAGTATATTGTGATTCCGCATAGAGGAAATAGAGTCTCCAAATTCAGGTTTGGGAAAATGAGTAATCAAATTTGGCACAATATTCAAAGTTATTTTCATATATTTAGACTTGTGTTATTTCATAACATTTTAGTATTTGTAACATCCACAGACTGACTATTATTCACAAATGTATATTTTAAAGACAAAGTGACATAAAGTGTTGTTATGGTAGTTGACACCTGTTGTGATTTCTAGCTACACAACAAAGCAATTACATCGCGTCGGGACCACCTTTCGACACTCATGTTGCATAAATAGTATATTGTGATTCCGCATAGAGGAAATAGGGTCTCCAAATTCAGGTTTGGGAAAATGAGTAATCAAATTTGGCACAATATTCAAAGTTATTTTCATATATTTAGACTTGTGTTATTTCATAACATTTTAGTATTTGTAACATCCATAGACTGACTATTATTTACAAATGTATATTTTAAAGACAACGCCACAATTTGAATTTAGTTAGGTATATAAATTTTCTGTAATTTTAGTACATGGGCTCATATGAATTAAAAATAAAATAGATTACTGACCAGATGTGATTTGGATTTGCATTACGCTCCTACGTTTTAAAGAGTTATTTATTAAAATTATTGACTAACTTTGTATTTAAAATGATACCATAAAGGTTTATGATCGATAAAAATGAAAAGAAGTGTTCCTATTATTCGTAATTTATAAATGAATGTAACTGAATATAATAATTATATATTCTTTGTATAAAGGTAGAACATTAGCAATAAATTATAAATATAATTTTATAATTCCATTTTCAGTTTTGGGTCAAAAAAATAGATATCATATGTAAAATTTAAGTATACAACTTATTGCGCTTAGGAGATAGAAGTCTCTAGCAGATAGCTGGATAGACTATTTGTAAAAATAATAAGTGTCTGTGCCGATCTTCTGGATTCAGAATTTTAAAAAAAGGATTTTCTCCTACGTATTATAAATAAATAACAATTTTAAAATTAATGGTTATTGCTTTTAAAAAAAGAAAAAATTTAATAGGAGGTAGTAGAAATTTTTAAATTTAACCTTTTCTTTAAAAAAAGGTTTTCCAATATTAATTAATCGGATGTTTGTACAACTAATAGTTATACATAAGTGACATTAATTTTAGTAATTATTATTAAATCAGTCTCGCCTCTTTAGAGGAATCTGAGGTGGATAGGTCATTATATTCTTTGACACACTAGAACATAATTTTTATCCACACTATTTCAAAAAAAATAATCGCAATGCTGGATATTGCCGTAGTTATTTTCGTAAAAATGTCAATCGTACACAGTATAATGAAAGTAATTAACGATTTCATTTTGGACTACCGTAAACTACATTTACTGAATAGAGTGTAGCGGTTATGAACATTTAGAAATGCATGGCTTTCAAATTATTTAAATATCGCTTGTAAATGTAATACTAGCACAAATTTTCATCGTTCCCCTTTAAAATTAAATAGGGGAGCTATGTGTGTTTTTAACCAATTCATGAATTAAGAAATTACTTCGGCACAAATTGTCAATCATTTGGGGGAGTTTATCTCCCCAAATCTGACATCGATTTTAAAAAGTTCTTACGTTGGAAAACAGTGTAACTTTTATTATTAACTTGATTATAAAATTATTATTAGTTGCATATATTTTAATTAGTCGTTTTATTTTATATTTTTATTTTAATAAAATTTATTGCACTTTTTAAGTTACGGTGAATACCGAGAATGTATCAGGACAGGGTTTGATGATAAGAGCGAAAGAGAAAAAAGACAGAGAAACTACAATTTATCCTTATTTTGAAATGATAAAGAAAAAATTGCGAAAGAAAGAAGAATTCAAGATACTCATTACAATTATTTGAATTAAGCTTACTCATTGACAAATCTCTAAATAAAATAAAATTAAAATAAATAATAATTTTGTGAC
Source organism: Druceiella hillmani (assembly GCA_039881145.1). NCBI lineage: Eukaryota > Metazoa > Arthropoda > Insecta > Lepidoptera > Hepialidae > Druceiella > Druceiella hillmani. Next base: position 1,570,941 of record JAYKKI010000126.1, read on the forward strand.
TTTCGTTATAACTAAACTATTATTTAAAAGATCGATTAGTTAAATATTTTAAATTATTTTAAAAAACTTAACCTACATTAAAATTGGCGACAGTCAATAAAGTCAAATGTCGCTTCTATTGACTGTCGCAATAAAATTGGCAACAGTCAATAGTAGCGACAGTCAATAAAAAGTAGTTATTTTTCCTGTTCAGATTGTATAACATTGATCAAAGTTGTATTCAATAACGTAACATTTTTTTCTTGAATTACAACTTTGTCCATTAAATGTATTTGAAAAGCCTTTTTTTATGGTAGTAGCAATTTGAATACAAGGATTCAACAAGTATAGTTTTAAGCTCATCCCGAACAGTAGTGGATATTATAGTCTAAAGATTTGGATATGTAGTAATTATGTAATGCTGAAATATTAAGACAAAAATATGAATATTTTGAAGACATTGTAAAAAATCAATCAAAACAAATATAATGTTTACAACTTTCTGTATTAATACAACGTTTCTTAATAAGTTTATTGTAATCTGGCCTTCAGTCGAGTAAATCTTTAATTAATATTCAACAATATTAATATTTGTAATTCAACAATCCTCATCATCGAGATACAAGTAACTTATATCTTAGCTTAAATTTTAAATCGATTCACTGTGATAGTCTCGACAACTTTTACTTAGCAATCCATCCAGTTTTTATTAACTGACTATTCGTAATTGAATTTCAACGTACAGTTACAACTTGAAGTATCATAGAGCCCAAAAAGTTTGTCACAACCAATGTCTCATTAAAATTAATTCATTAGTTTACAAATAGACAAACATATGATCTAACTGAATAAAGTTATATATGCTTTGTTCGAACATTAAACAAAATTTAATGTCGAATTTAATTTGAGCTCCAAAAGTCATCCCAGTTTTATTGAATTTTGTATATCATTTTTTTATTTTCTAATAAAAGCACAAAGGGACGATAATCTTAAAAAACTTTGTTTTGCTTCTAAACAATTCTTAATACCCTTTTGACAATAAATATTCCAAAATAGATTTGATATAGGAATCACACCGCCCAAAAATATATTAATGAAAGTTCATTAATTTAATGAAAAACGGTCACCCGAGTGTCGGGTAATTGAGGTGGATTAAAGGGCGTTATGTCGCCCTAACATTGAACATCGATTACGGAACCGGACCGCAACCGAGGGTACGGGTGAAAGACCCATATCAAGGTGATTTTGTTCACGTTGCTATACCTTTATCAAAGGGCTTACAAGTTAGGTTGGAAATAAATAGTAAAGCTATTAAGCTCAAAATTACGAGGTTGATTCAACTTATGTCACTGAATAGAGAAATAAGGTATATGTTATTTTTAGGTTCGCCCATTATTATGGCCTGCAAGAGGATTTACTTTTAATTAGTTATGAATTTTAGTCAGACAAGTTTCATAGCATCTTCGACGTTTTCTTGACAGCTTCCTATTTGCTTATATTTTTTGCTCATTTTTTACACTCATGACTACTTTCTTCAATCACATTACATTTTAAACATTTTGTATCGAGTACAGAAGTAAGAGTATGATAGAGACGGAATATAAATTCATTATAATATTGTGAAATAACTCCTTAGTAAAAAAACACAAAAAATATACCCTATTTTTTTGTTTTACTCCTTATCGTTGAGGAGTTCCTGACACGATCTGACACGACTGCCTCCATCATTAAGTCCAGGTTAACATTTATCACCAGAGGACCCGCTAAGACAAGTAAAACGAGTTCAAATGATTAGTCTATTTCTCGCGGTTGAGGACTTATATCCCAACCTTCTGTCGTCAGACCCTGAATTCCATTTGTGACTAAAGTACTAATAAAGACAGAAAAAAATACTTTAAATACCTAAATGATCCCAAGGGAGTCTTAAATTATTCAAATGAATCGTGTTCTCTCAGGAGTTCCTCAGGATATAGCCGGACTTCATCATCGGTTCCTGAATATATTTATATAAACTAACTGGTAGGTATGTTCCACCGTTAAACAGATTAAAAATCCGTCCACCCAATAAAATGTTTTGAGTAAATAAATTTAAAAAATACCTGTGAACATATATAAATAAAAAATACATTCAGTCGATATAGAACCTTCCACCCACTTTATGGAAGTGGTTTAATGAGACGGGCGTGCAGTTTATAAAGGTATTAAATATTAAAGAAAAAGGAACACAACATAATTGGAGATGAAATATCATTGCGCATCTTATGATTTATATAAATTGCCACGTCAGCATTGAGTTTTGGTAATAGGATAATTAATTAATTAACTAACCTTTGAAAAATGAACGTCTCGTCCGTTAGTCTGTACGTATTAGGATAAACAATAGGTCGTAATCTTGACCAATTTGAGGATTCCTTTTTCTACATATTACTTAATTATTATAATAGAAGTCTCACGATTTCTGAAATAGTTTCATTTTTGTATACAATTTCCATAAAAAAATCATTTTATGCGGATCTCCTTGCATCTTCCTTCCGCTCTCTGCTGTTTTTAAAAATTTGTTACTTTTCTTTATTTATCAGACAATTAAAAATGGTTTGAATTTTACCAACGTTCTTAAAACATACACATTGCCTATAATTTAATTCATAGACGACATTTCTTATCTTTAATTTGATATTTTATATTCGGTTTATCCTGTTTTAGCTAATACTATCTCTATCTATACACGTCTAATATAAAAAGTTTATGAACTTCTTGGGCTGTTTATCAACGTTGCTTAAAATATATTTAGTTTCCACGTCTATAAATTTCATTATTTATTTAAAAACAGTGTAACACTTCTCGTTCCGGAAAGTGTAATACTTCTTTACACATCATAATACATTTATTTTCCTATCTTAATTTTAGCACTATTATATTAAGCTTTAGTATCACTGGTTCATTTACGATTAATAAACCAGTCTGAAAAGGATTCGATATTCGGTTGGTTATTGTATGCGCACTTTATACATTTGACCTTAGTTGATTACATAATTTGTTGACATGAACAGCCAAAAGGAATTAAAAGAAAACTTCATATGTATAGTTTAACTAAAGATATTAGTAAGAATTTTATATAAAAACCTAGAAGGTTTAGATTATCGACTGCTTGTTCTGATTTGTTGTTTTTTTTTAATTTAAGTGAGAAAATATTCGTAACAAGTGTAAAGTAATCTCTTATTGAGGATATCCGGTTATCGCGTTAGTACGAGATGCCGTACAGAATTCACTGTTTTAAAAATAATATACAAACATATTTTTACCATACAGAACTGATGGTCTACCGTATCATATTTTAAAATTGATATCGCTTACCGTTATTACCATTATCACGCGAGGGCGTGCTTTCACCGGCACAGGTTAGTGATTATTATCTTTTCACGTGCATACATGTGGTCATGGATATGGTTAGGTTATAGGCAGATTTATAAATTAAATACTCATTATTTTTAGCATTCCATAGAAGTTTTGACTAAGTATAAAAAATCCCCAGGAATAAAAACGCTAGGCGTGAAATAAGCACATGGAACCTTTAAATAAACATAATGTTTATACTGCTTTCTAGCTTTCATTCGGGCAAGGTTTGCATAAGTTTATGTTTCAGTGACCAATGTTAATTTTATTATTTAGTTGAAAAATATTATTGTACTATTTTAAAATTATGTATTTAATTTACCAACATTTTCGTTATAACCATACTTATTACTTATATGCAGTGCAATTAAGAACTTCACCAACTCGTATATATATATACATATATATATATATATATATATATATATATATATATATATATATATATATATATATATATATCAAAGCTTTCATGACTATGTGCAGAAATAATTTAAATACTTTTGTGTGCGTAAAATCAATAAATCAATTCAGTGTAATTGTATGGCTACTTAACCAGTTTTATAAATTACACAGCACTTCTTGCTTACAAAGATATAATTAGCCAAAAAATATGGACTAATGGACTAATTACAATTGGAAAATAAAAAAAAGTTGATATACGTGTATGTGAGAAAACCGTATGTAAATTAAATAAACAGTTCTACTATTAAAGGAAAATAATACGGGGTGGAGAGAAAGAAGTTGCATTTTATAAAAATATATCTAATCATAATGAAACAACTAATTATTCAATATATGAAGTACTTACACTCACATATAATGGTTTATTCGATATATATTACGACAAAAGGTCTTGAAATACTATACCTTCTTCCCTTAATATATATTTTTCTGTCTCCTTTCATTATATTAAAAGATATAAAAGGAAAAGGGATTTAACATTTTCCGCCCGAAAGTAAAAAGATGATTAGCTATATCATATTCCTTTGAGCAAAAATAATGTAATTATAAGATGGATAATAAAACCAGGGAGTTAAAGATTTTGATTAAATTGTTTCTATGTAGGTATATATTTCCATTTAAGTATCCTAGAAATATCTGTTGCATTGTTTCAAATGTGAGACAATTGAAAGATTTAGCTTTCTGATCACTCCACATTAAACATGACTGACATGCAAGACAAACCAATAGGGTAACTTATTATGGTCAATTGGGTGTCATGTAAGTAAATACTTGTATGATTATAAGTTAAAGTTAACGAATAAAAGCTTTCTTCTAAAAATAATAAACAATTAAAACGAAATTAAATATAAACCGAAAGTTAAAAAAATATTAATGCTGATTGTAAAAATAAATGAGATGTATGATTTTGTTTACGGATCGAATTACGTATATTTCAAAGTTTTTAATAATATTTATCTCCTAAATTTTAATTTTATGAAAACGTTAGGCTTCAAATTGCTCTTGATTTATGATAAAAAATAGAAGGAAAATGTAGGAATAATTGCAAAAGTTAAACAGGTTTGAAAACAAACAAAATAGCTCTCGCCATTGGCTATCAGCTGTTTTGTATATTATGTGCGACGAAAGCGAACTATCAAAATTTTGCACAAAAAATATAGCAATTATTATTGCTATAAGCTGTTTTAATTTCTTTTTTTTAATTTTGAAATTTTGTGTATATCTAATATGGTAAAAGTTTGATTTTTTCAGGAACGATTCAAATTATTTTGAGTAATCTTACCACGTATACGTTTTTCATGAGCTAAATAATATGTTACAATTCGTTTTTCAGAAAAATATTGGATCAGAGTATTTTTCATATATAATTGAAGTGAAATTGGGCACGTTTTGGTTAAGGGAGGCTCTGCAACGAATGCAAATACATTATAAATCCAGCAAGAAGAAAAAACTAAATTTTATTCTTACATTAAAAGAATATATATGTTTTAGTATTTCGCAAAAAACTACGTGCAGTTTGTATAGTAGGCTGGATATATTGACCAGGGGTAATTTCGACTTGCTGGGGATCCACGTCAGCGAGCAAAATATAAGCGGATTTACAAAATCGAAGTGGCGGTCCACATGAGCGGACCTCATTCAAATAATTAATTATCAATATTTAGGCGTTCTTTAAATGACTTATAATTAAATAATAACTTACTTGAAAGTTCATATAATTGTTTAAGTGTCTGCTTTGCGGTGTGCTATGTTCATGAGTAGGTTTTTTTAATTTTTCCATCGGTAGTAATGCATCACGTGCGGAATTGTAGTGAATAGCTGTCTAAACTTGTTGAAACCAAAGCTTTACGTGGACTCGGTTCTAACTACTATAAATTATAGTATTAGAGAAAAAGATTGTTCTTTTCTTTTTTGAATTGCAAGAAATTATATCTTGTTCTTATTTGCGAGTACCCAAAAAATATGTACAAATTATAAATATATTTTTAATGTATTTTTCAAAAAGAAGGAAGTTTTCAATTGAGCAAATTTTTATTTTTTAATGTACATTACCTCATTTCTCCAGTACAACTCTAGGGTGGTTCCAAATAAATTTGGTTTGGATTCCTTGATGTATTTCGGGAAGACATAGAGAAACTCCCCAATTGAATTCGGCACTTCACTGATTATTAAACATCTCCAGCATTTATGAACTATATCAATGAGGACTCTGGTCTTAGATAGTATTTAGAATCTAAAGACGAACTTGACCATAGCAATTGACATGAAAGTAATCCAAACGTCTTTAGTTTGACTTTTTAGTGGCTCAAGCTTGCTGCTGGTTTGAAGTTGGTTTTATTGTTTTAAAAATGTGTAAATTATTATAGCCGTCCCAATTTCGATATGCATGCTGATCACAACATTAGATAAAACCGACCTTTAGATCTACACGACATTTAGTTTTTAGGATTCCGTAGGTCAAAATGAAAATAAAAAAGGGATCACTTGAATATTTGATCACTGACGTCTCTGTTCGTTTGTCCGCCGGCCCATCCGTCCGTCCGTCACAAAAAAAAATTCTGTCAGCTATTACGATGACTAACGTGAACTGAGATTACGGACTTCTGAGCTACTTATGAGTAGAAAGACTGATTCATTCTGGGAATGGTATTGCGGAGGTTTCTGAGAACACGGCCTTATATCAGGTAGTTGAGACGTTGGGGACTGGATGGTGTTATTATGTTAATATGATATGCTTGGGAGCATTGTTGCATAAGTTGGGGAAATGGTTGGAAAGTCAGGGTATCAATGTGTCAAATTTATTTTTTGTATTAAATACATAAAAATATTCTTAGAGACCAAAACGTTCCTTACATGACGTCTCTACTGCAGATGATCGACAACCAAGCCCATTAAAATGAAACAATAAAAATATATATAGGTTAAATACTTTGCTCTATAAAAACATTTAGAAACCTTCTTTATGGGTTACTTGAAAATATGAAGGTTATTGTGTTTGAATATTTTTCATTTCCCATTTTTCATTTTCTCTGCTAATAGATTTATAATTATTATTATGCCGAAATGTTGTCAATAAAACTTGTAGATAATTCTATATATTTTTACAGAAATGCTTTTCCCAATATTTCTTTACTAGCACATGGTTACAAATATAAGGAGAAAAAAATATTTTCACTCATATTTTTGCAATGTATACCAGATAATAACACCCTTAGATCTGAGAACTTACCTTCACAATAACGATCGAACCTCTCTGGAGATCAAAAAATGATTACTTACTAAAATATACCATTGTACATTTTTAGATTTCTTTTCCTCTAAAGAAAAAAAAATTAAACCAATATAAGATCACCGGTGTGCCCGTCCATCTGTTTTACTGCCATGTCTATTTTTTTTAAATAACTTGGAATTTTTATGAGGAGACTAATAAAGTAACCGATTTCTTTTCATTTGCTGTATTGTGGAGAATTTTAATTAATTAACCAGAATTGAAATTGAAAACAATCTTGTCGCTAAAAATTTTTAGCATAGTTAAAACATAGCATAGTTAACAGTATAAAATGTCCATAAAAATTACATTTTTAAAAATATATGATCCCTTTCCCGTAGATTTTCACAAAGATCAAAGTTCTGCTGCTTGCATCCAATGGCTTCTCACAACTTTTATCATGTTATCTATCTACCTGAGGGCTACTCCACTCTTTGTCTTTCAGTATATGGTTGCTATTCGAGAACTTTCTTCTCCGATGATCATCCAGTCTGAGCGCTATTTGAATTGCCCACTGCCATTTAAGATGGACTTTAAATTAGGATATATTCTCACGGGGTGGAATAATATGGTTTGACTTATTATGCAAAATTGCAGTTTCCACGACACTATATCTCCCCTTTCACGCATGCATATCTTCAAGTAAAGAAGTGATTTCCTGTGAAAAAGCGGTTAAAGAATATAACAACAAAAAATGACCATAAAGAAATGTGTTGAGAGTGTGGAGTATGTTTTTTGGCAAGTATTTGTTTTTACGTAAATAATATCAAGAAATTTTCTTTCTTCTGCACAGACTATCCTATTTCATTATATGAGTAATGTTGATTATTATGCAAAATCCCAGTTTCCGTTACACGGAATTTCCTCTTTCACTCATACTTATCTTCAAATAAAGCGGTGATTTTCTGTGAAAAAGCGCTTAAGAATATTACAAACTTAACAAGTGAGGGAATTAGTAATTTGATTACGCGCGAGCGGCGTAAATACTCGCACAAAGCGAGCTGATATCCATTTCATTTCATAAATTAGCCTGAAGTATTAGCTTAGATGTAGCTCCCACACAAAGGGTATCTGAAAAGCGAGCCCGAACTTCATTTTACCTTGAAAAACATTAGATAGATGTTAGATAAAGTAATTATTTTCTCTGAGATAAAAGAAATTTGGTGTACGAGTAATTGTATTCAATGTCATTCGACCGCTTTTTCTGAAACTTTCTTCAGAATTTATTTGTTTATTATGATACGATTATTTTATTTGAAAATTTGTTCTGGACTTCGGATAATAAACCATCGACAAAGTTTTGGTACTAAGGAATACCCTTAAAAAGTAAAGACAACAAAATTTTTTTCCTTATTTTTTTTTCCATAACGTCTGCTTTTTTATTATTTTGTGGTCTGCCAGTTACGGATATTTTAGTTTTTTCCTCAATTTACTTCTTTATGTTGTCATATTACCATACTGTTTCTTTTTATTTTCAGCCTACTTTAAACATCTTCAATATTTTAGTTTTCTCCAGAGAAAACAAAATTGGATCATTATCACAATATTTACATAGATATCTTTAAATTAAATACAAACGCATTCCTTAATTCAAACATGCATGGATGTAATTTAAAAACCATTCAAAACTATTATTATAATTGATGGCTATTCATTTTAATATAATTTTTTTGACGTTAGGTGTTAATGATTCATGTATATAGCGCCATGAAAATATGTAGCAAAATAAGTGTCGCAAGAAATAGCACGTTACATTACTGTTGACCGTTAGTACATGCACTTTTGACAAATGTCGCACCCTTAGCGTTATACAGAGGATGTTCCTGATGTTAAATTCTCACTTCAGTAATATTTTAAGCATATTGTCTATTAATTGAAATATAAAATGTACAATATTCTTAACCAAAGAATTCAAACATCGGTCAATTATTGTGAAAGATTAGATTTTAATGTAAATCTCATATAAGTAAATTAATTTGATAAAGTCTTTTTTTGTCAAGCTGTTTATTTTCACGCCTTTTCGTAGTTTCGTAGTTTTTTTCGTTGTGCTTTTTCAAGTGTCATCATTAATGGATTCTACGCTCTTCTATTTTTAGCGTATCTCAGGGTTATAGAAATAAAGGAAATTGTTACTTGGTTAGACCAGAAGGTCAAAGAAAATCCGTGAGGTCGTTTTCTCTATACTTTGTTAAATATGTGTTCTTAATTTTTTTGTATTTATCGCCAATGTATGTAATGTCAATGTAGCTAAAGTTTCATTATACAAAACTTATATTTTTTTGACTTTCTTCTAAATCAATAGTTCCAATTTGCCCAACATATTTCTATTATAATTATATCTTGTTATAATTTACCATTCATTAATTTTTATTTAATGTACTGAAAAATTCTAAGACTGAATGAATAAACTTATCGATTTAACGACATTTTTTTATTATCACTACCAAAAGGAACATTGAAGATAGGGCGCTGCGTTATTCAATGGATATTACACAAACCTCATTATACAATAAATTATATTTGATTGCACGATTTTATTAACTTTATCCGTTTTATCCTCATATGCTAATGTCATCTCGAATTATGTAAAAACGGTTATGGAGCTCATATTTTATGAAGTGTTGACGACAACAAAACTAAGTTAAATCATAACTATTAAGTTTATATCCTCGAAGACAGAAGTCAAACACTGGAAGTATAATTGTGTTTACCCAACGCCGAACAGAATTGGGTTAGACGCTAAGTAAACTCAATGTTTCCCGTATATAGTAGATATAAACAATGGAAGGGAAGTTATGTATAAAATATTTTGTTTGCTTAAAAGCTTGTGCTTCCTATGTGATGGTACTGCGCTGGTAATCAGAATAGCGTTATACGCAGAAAGAAAAAGTGATATTCAATGTATTTTTAAATAGAATTATTATGGTTAATCATGGGTATAAAAAAATGCTGCATAAATATGTTCAATATGAATTTGATGTTTGCATCTCTTCCAAATAAGTTCCCCCATGTTGTATATTATCTACGTTTCACATGATGCCATCTAATACAGAAGAAAGGTCAAAGATTGTATGCAGGTAAATTTTTGAGAGATTGTAGGTACAAATACAAATTTTTTGTTACCCAACTTTTGTACAATATTTTTTGCCAGACTCTGTTTAATTATCAAAGGCCCGACGAGATTTTCATCAAGATATAAAACAAAATAATTCAAAAATTATGAATCAATTTATTTTCAATTTAACGACTGTGAAGTTGTTTTTTTTTTTGTAAATTTATTTATTAAATATATTTGGCATTAATTTTGTAGATATTCATTATACCCAATTAAATGAAACTACGTGATGTAGTATTATTTCTGCTTTCTTTAAGTTCTTTACCACGACCTAGGTTTCGTTATATCACAAGATCTTCAAATGGACTATTAGCATAACATTACATTACAACATCTTGAGTTAATTAATTCAAATTTATTTGGGTGGGCTATTAGCAAAGATTACTAATAGCCCACCCAAATAAATTTGCAATTAAATCGAACTTTGCTAATAGTTTCATTTAATTGCAAATTTATTTGTTTTTTTATATCAAGTTTTTCTTCTTCTTTGGCTTATTTTTTTTTGTTTTTAATGTTTCGTACCTTGAAAGGAAAAAAAAACTATTATAAGATCACTCACGTGCCTGCCTCTCATATTTTTTTCCGATTCAAACCGTTTGATGTAGAAACTTGAAATTTAGCACAATAATAAAACGTATTAACCCACACATATGTGTCTCAATAGCAAACATTCAAAAATATTTACATGAAAATTTTAGGGGATGGGTAAAATACTCGATTTTTTGCATTCTGCAATATATCCTTCAAATATATACTAAAAATATGCCATAAAAAAGTCCTTTCCTTATTTCCGCAACTAAACAATCCAAGATTTTGAAAAAATGGGATTTTTAGAAACCTTATGTAGGTTTAAGATTATCGAAAAACTGTAGCAATTATCCTAAATCTCGTAGTTTTTTTTAAATATATACCATGTTTTAGATATTGCATAAAATACATTTCCGTTGTGAAAAATTATTTTTTATAAATATTTTAAAAGAAACACTTTGTACTCTTAAATATTTATAAGTGCTTAAATGTGTATAGAAACCTAGTAGTGCGGGTTCTACTCGTGCTTGGGGTTTTTTTATTTACGCATATGTGACTTAAATTTGTAATTGCATGTGTTGGAATCAAAGTATTTCATTTTGTTCATGACGATATTTTGCATTTTCTTATGTCTAATAAAAAGTAAAGCTAAAAGGTAAAAGTCCAATTAATTTTTTATTTGCAAATATTTCAGAAGAGCGGCATGAAATTAAAATTTCGAAATATTTCAAAATAAACCAAAAATAGCGTTTATCAATATATAGTCTCTATAGTAGTTTTTTTTTAAGATTTTTTTATTTAGATTTAGTCTATATATAAATAAAAGATCTTCTCTTAAATTTAAGCTCTTCTGCTTAAATCAATTTCCTACCACGCCTCGAAATCATCATAAAAATAATTTAAGTGTGTGATAAATTATTAAAGTATACTTTTTCTTTAAAATTACGTATTTTCCATTGATTTTTTTAAACACTGAGCTTTTCGAAAACGCTTCATCATTGTAAATTTACATTGATAATTTAACTTATTTCTTCTGTTTAATAGACTTCAAAAAATGAGGATGTTCTCAAGTCGACTGTATTTTTGTGTATGTTACCTCATATCACCAGCATTTCTAATCCAACATGTATGATTTTTTTTTATTTAAGTGGGCATACTTCCTATATGACCCCGTAAATATTTAGTTATAATTAACTATAAAAAATTGAGATATACTATTGATTTTCTTCCTCGATTTGATTTGATTTGATTCCTCGGCATTGAATAACGTAAGTGAAAGAGTTTGGATGGTATAATCTAACAATGATTTAATAATATACAATTACGGCGATATAAATTATCTCCTTAGCGAAATCAGTTTGCAATGATGAAGCCGAAAATTGTTGACTGGAGCTCTTCAGTGGCGAGGAGCAAACTCATTGAGTGGGAGATCGTTTGAGTTGTCTTGATAGATAAAGCAAGAAAGCAATAAAGTAAATAAGTAGGTAAACGCATCTAAAACGTGTACATAAAGTATAATTTGAAATTTTTATCCATAAATCCTGATGTTGCCGATGTACCTTCTGCCTAAACCGAGAGACTTGAAGATGTATCAAATTTGTATTGTGGGTCTCAAGCAGAGATAGTATCATTAAATTTCCGGTTCCGGCTCCTCAGTCGAGATGCTACAGGGTTACTGCTTGCTTTAACTTAAAGACTGGAGGATATTCCATTTTTAAAATAGTACTATTGATCACAAGCAGAGACTTTATCATTAAACTCCGTGCTCCAAGTCCTCATTCTTGTCGCTAAAAGGAGTACTGTCACCCTCAACAGTGAGACTCGATGACTTGCCGTTTTTAAATGAATATTGTGGGTCTCAACTACAAGCTCTGTCCTTGAATGTTGGATTCAAACTCCTAGATTTTCATTCCGTAGAGAGGCCACTTGCCTAACTTTGAAGACCTGATGATTTAAAAATTTTATTGTGAGTCATGAGCAGAGATTGTCATTAAAATCCAGGTTCCAAATCCTCAATCCCGATGCTGCAAGAATCTGCTTGCGTAATCGGCGAGAACTGAGGATTAGTTGTTCATTAATTAGTATTTTGGATCTCAAGTACAGACTCTTTAATCAAACTCCAGATTCCAACTCCTAAGTCCTGCTACTTCAGAGATACTGCTTAAACCGTGAAATTTAGAATCTGCTATTTTAAGTTGCTATTTTGGGTTTTAACCAAAGACTTCTACTAAACTCTGGGTTCAAACTTCTCAATCTTTATCGCTGTGGGAGTTCTGTCTACTTAAATCGTAAGACTTGAGAATCAGGGGTTTTAAATATCTATTGAGTGTCTCAAATGCAGATCTATTGCGAGTCTCGAACAGAAACTCTAATATTAAACTCCGAGTTGCAACTTCTCAGTCTTGATTCTTCTAAGTACTGCCTGCCTACATCGTGAAACTTAAAGATCTGCTATTTTTATTTTATTATTTTGAGTCTCAAGCAGAGTGCATACCAGTAATCTCCTGGTTCCAACTACTCCCATACCAGTAATCTACTGGTTCAATTCCAACTATTCGTCATTAATCAACCAATTGGATGACTCCTTTTTAATTTGAATAATTCCAGAATGGCATCTTAAAAATGGTCAAAACGTGACCATGGAAATTGAAGGGGCGCCATGAAATGCATCAACAATAAACATCAAAGGTGTCGTCATCGAGTTTGGATTATATAAGTCTAATAAAAATCGAATAACAAAGTTTATAAATTTTGATGCGACTAAGAGCGGTACATTTACAATATTTGGGTGCAATTATGTGGGTATAACTTGGCGACAGGAACGTTTTACTCATGAGGAGTAAACACATCGAGTTTGGACTCATTTTGCTTGCCCCAATATAAGCTATAGTCAAAAATAACAGAGTAAATATATAGGTAAGCATATGCAGGTACATACAAAGGCACGCAGCAACTAATGTATTAGTTGGTAGAAAGATAAGTAAGTTAGTACAGGTGTAAACAAATGAACGACGTTACTAAATATTAGCATCTTGTATGTAAAGAAATATACAAAAACATGAAGTAATGATGATATTAGTACCCAGATATATAGGATGTAACGGTATATAAAGGCTTAAAGCACTACCAGTGTGAAACCAAAAGAAGGAATGCGATTAACATGCTCGTATGAATGAATGTAAATATATATGTGTATGCGTAATGCATGTTTATTTATGTTCATTAAAGTCTGCTCCGATTTGTGTAAGTAAGATATAATTTATATCGAATTAATTATAAAAGCCTTCATGAGTGATATCTTAAGAATTAAATTAGAAAAATGTTGATGGGTTGGTTCCAGAAAAATTTCCGGCTGTTCAAATTGTTTCGTAGGTAGTACTTATTGTTTTTGATTATAATCAGAAAACTATTTCTGGAGATGACGGAAAAAATACAATTTTTCTTACGTATACTTGAAACCTATTGCACGCACGTGCAGTAGAGAAAGAAGAAAGATGATGGTCGAGATATGCCGTTACTGTGGTTACATTACTTCGCAGCCAAAATTCAAGGCATAGGTCTTCCATTCGAATCCAGGCATAGGTCTTCCAAGTATTGACGTGTACATTCTTGCATTACTTTTAATTGATTTTATTAATATGTCTCTTGCATAGTTACGTATTTTCATGTTATATTTCCTACTATACCTTATTTTATTTTTATTTTTGTTTATTTATGAGCTCTCACTGGCCCTTTCTGAGGGTTAATTTATTAAGGGTCTTCTCAATATTATAGTTATTTATTCCACTCTTCAGTGGAGTACAGGACTTTATATGGTAGACCGGTCTTGTAATGTAAATATGCATACAACACACAATCGTTTATAATCAGACACACGCGTCCTGGAAATGTTTTGTACATTCCACTGACATTAATTTCACTGATTCCACGGTCCGCTTTTGCAATAAAAACCTATCAAAATGGAGTGGTACTCGTGCTACGAGTGTTCCGTATATAATAAAGTAATACATTTGTAAATGTAGGCGTAAAAGCATAGTAAAATTAAATAATGTTATTTCTTACAATGTAAATACCTATGTATGGATATATATATATATATATATATATATATATATATATATATATATATACATATATATATATATATATATACATATATATATATATATATATATATATATATATATATATATTTATATATATATATATATATATATATACGTATGTGATTGCTCTGAATACTGCCCAGATATTAAAAAATAGTGTTAGTTGGTAGGGGGTGGAGCACGTAACTCTAAGAATAATGACCGCTTTAAGTTCGATATATCGTACATGAATCCTTGCATCAAAAAATATTCATGATGTACCACCAATATTTTTGGATCTATTCAACCATACCCTACACAATAGGCTATGCGAAAAAAGTCACGTGCACTTTACAAATAGGGCAATACCCTAGAACTTTGTAAGTATTATAAATACATTTGTATAAACATTTGAATTTTCAGTTTTATTATACTTATAGCCTATCACATAGAGACAGACAGTACAAAACTATAAATGTAACTAAACAGATTATAACAGACAATATATAATAATTTGCAATAACTAGTGAATCTTTATAGATTCTTATATCGTTTTCATTATTTTCGTACACCATTTGAAAGAATTAATAAAAAGAGACAAAATAAACTGGTTTCGTCCCTTCCTTTATATTTTCATGAATTTTCCTGTAACATAATCGAGAAAAATTGTATTATTAACTTCAAAATTCCCTTCATTTTAGTTAAATCAAAATTCCGTTCATTGCAAGAATGATTTGGTTACATTTTTTGACGCTGTAACCGTGATACACACAGTGAAAAGGAATGTCGCAAAGCGAGTACTGCCGGTAAGGTTTAGTTATTTTTCAAGTTGATATTGCAAAAAATGAGGGCATTCCAGAGTTAAAAATATCAAACAAATATAATGACAATCTTCTTTACAAAAAAAAGGACAAATGGGTTTCCGTTTAACGATTTAAAAAACAATTCCTTGAGTGAAATATCGCAGCCACAGAGCTATATAGGTTTAAAATTGTATTTAAAACATAACCGGTATAATTCAAGTATTTTTACGGAAATGATTTTTGATAATATTAAATACATAAATATTTTAAAAAATATATAATATACTCTTTGATTATCCGAATACTATAAGCCAATAAATGGCGAAAATATTGTATCAATTGTATAAGCAGTTTTAGGTTCAAAACCTAAGAAAAAAAATTAATTTTCGTGTAATCCAATATGAGTTTCTTAAAATTACCTGTGTACTTCACATCTTAAATGGAATCGCCACTTGTGTAAATAAGTTTTGTTTATTTATTTATAATAAAAACTAGTAATAATCTAACACCGAAATGGTTTTCAGATTTAGAAATAGATGTCATATATCAGGATCCTAAAGGCAATAAATTAAACCAATATATTTTAAAACTGCATATCATGACGTTACTATGTAATGTATTTGATTTATATAAATAAGCAAATAGAGAAAAAAATATTTAAAAAATTTTTCTAAATGTTTATCGCTTATGTTTTATTCGGAGACCAATGTTTTTTTTCTCTCATTGACTTTATCCAGTAGGAGTACGACATGGAAGCAGTTTTTTTTTAAATTAATATAAAATCCTCAGAATTATTATATACACAGCGTCTCATTTACGAGATGAGAATCCAAAGTGTTTCCAGTATAACTCATCCAATTTTGACCACGTATAACAATATTCTGAGAAAAAGGATAAATACATTCAAAGAATATTCCATACAAAATTTCCAAGTCACTTGCATTGATAAATTAAAGGAATATAGGGAAACAAACTATCGCACTGAGTAGATACCATTAAACTGGGAGTTCGTAAACAATAGACGACTGCGAAGATAATTTTGTAAGTCAATTAATTTACGATTAAACACATAAACATATTGACACGAAATGCTTAGTTAGTGCATGTAGTGAAACATGGAACCCTTATAATATCGTTTTGTGTCTGTGTGTCTATCTATCTGTCACATCCTTGTACTTTTAACAGTTTTAGAACTTGTGCATGAAATTTTGCAAAAGTAAGCTTCAAAAAAATCTCGATTAACATATAGCAAATTTTTTTTTAATTTTTTAAGGTAGCTGCCCTGAGTGAGATTGAACAAAAATTTCAGTATGCTCTGTCTTTAGAAAAGTTTTTTAAACCGAAGTTCAAGTTTCATTTACCTCTTTTCATTAATTGAAATTATTTATGAAATATTAATGCTTTAAATTTGTTTGCAATACGTAGGGTACGTATTCCAAATCAGACTCAATGCAAACAGACGAAGAAACCAGACTATGGAAATATCTAAAATAATCCAGAAAATAGGTTTCGATGAGCACAATCAATGAAATTATTTCAAATAACCCAACATAGTTGTTTTGAAACTATCTAACGAAACTCAGAAGTAGACGAAAATAAAGTAGATGTGAATTACTGGGTGACTGAACTTATTTATTTATTTATTTATCTACTTTAATGTATCTAATTGATACATATGGCGGACTTATTGCTACATGAGGAATCTCTTACAGCCAACCATAACACCCGTTCAGCCCCGCTCGACGAACGGCCGGGAATCGAACCCGGGTCTCCGCGGTGCGCCGCGTCAACACAGGCCGTATGCCTTGTGATCAACCCAACACACCACGGCGACGACACATGCTAGTGTATTTAAGACAAATTAATACTGATTATCAAAGTATGTTTTTCATTATTTAATTTAAAAAATGCTGAATGCGAATCGCAAGATTATGTCCAAATGTTGGGGTATTAAATTCTTGTCCAGTTACCACAGGTCTTTGTGGGCACTTGTCGTGAGTGCGTCATAGAATTTATAAAATATACATTGTTTGATATTTTCTTTCATAATATAGGTATTTATATTATAAGTATAATATTTATGTACAATATTACTCCAGACGCAACTTGTATTTTACCCACTTTCGTTAAAAACAGAATTTCATTTCTTTACTTCGTTTTTATTTTACTCACAGAAAAACCTAAAACATTGTTAATATTACTTACGTGTTTCTAAAAAGTAACAATATTTTCAGCCAGTCAGTCCTAAAAACATATCTAAGGAAATTCAATAGGTCGTGGGTTACGAAATATTTGGAACGAAAGAAAATGCAGATATTAGATATTCGGTGCAGAATTTAAAAGGAAATTAGAGGCACAAAATATCAAATTCTATTAATTGAAAAATTTTCTTTAAAATCGCGCAAAGCTTCGTGAATTTTAATCATTCTTAATATAGCATACATTATATCTCCACATTTTGTAGAAGACTTAAAGACTCTACTAACGTATAAAACGTAGAATCTCGCTTTTTCCGATAACCGCGATCGTTGTAAGTAAAATTCATGTAATTCTGCTTTCCATCCTTTAAAATATATTAGTGAATTCTCGCCGTCGTCTTCGTCGACCTAACGGCGTGCTCTGCATACTTTACGTTCGCCAACAAGCTGAGACCTCGTTACGCTGATCGAACCATTAGGTGACAAAAAATTATGTAAGAAATTCTTTAGCATCATGGAAGATAATATTTAATGCAGGTTTTTATAAGAAATTGTGTCACATTCTTCTCTTCTCTCTATCGATAGTATCCTTCGTTATCAATGAGTATAGATATAGATAAGTAAATTAATCGATTGACGATTGCATGGCCTCATATTTTGTTCAAAATATGAAAGAAATTGAGTAAATATGAACTAAATCTACGACATTTAGGATCTGGCCACGCCCTCTGCAAGTTCCGGTATGACTTGAAACAATATTTTGAATAAATATTTCACAAAAATATTATCTCGTTTAAATCTTTAAAAACTATATTGAAAGTTTCTCCGTAGAGCATCTAACTTGTGATACTCTTTTCTCGACTAGCATATTGGAGAATTTACATGATTCCTTTTTTACATTTTTCAAAAAAATATTTTTCATGTTATGAAAATTGCATTTGAAAATATTTTTTTTTCGAGATTCACAGGAAGTTACATTAGGGAAAAGAAGTTACATTATTTAAATAAATAATATTATGTAGATTTCAGAAGCGTGCTCGAAAGCCGTCACAGCCTGTTGGTTATTGGTTTGTGTGAAGGTTTATCGAGATCATTTAAATGGACAAAAAAATTGGGCAGTCAATGATTAACGAAAAATATTAACGAACGTGAAAGAGTTTATTATTAAGAATTAACCATGTAAAATGTAGGTTATTAAATATCAAATTAACAATTAAATAAAGGAGGAGTTAAGGATTTTAATATACCTTTTGATAGACTGTTTTCTGCCTTGCCTTTATGAGAACTGGTGTAGGGATTATATGGTGTACCATAATTTCAATTATCGGTTTACATGTCACTAATCCATCACTTTGAATGATGTTATTGTAAGAACGTGTCATCCATATTTTTCAACGAATTTTATGAAGACAATTAAATAATGATTTAAAAATATGTGAAAAAAGGTCCGTCGTAAAATAAATTTCACCTATTTCTTTTGTTATACTGTCATATTAGTACAGTAAATGTGGTAATATACTATAATACTACTAATATTATTTAATAAATAATTTCTATTAATTGTTATCGAAATAATAAATGAGATAAATGAGAAGTAAATTCTAGTAATAAATATATAATTTATAAAATTAAAATTAAAATCTTAAATAAATAAATATATAATTTAATACATTTTATGTATATTAAAATATTAACTAGAATTTTGTCTACAATTTCAGATTTTCCTTTAATTGATTAAGAAAACTGTAGCACATAATCAGGATTTAAAGAGCCTTCACTTAACTTTTGAATGTATCGGATCAATTAAAAAATATCTAAAAGGTTCATTGATACTTTCTAGTCTTTCACCTGCAGATTAGAATACATATAACAAGAGCAAAATTTCACAAACAAATATGTTTTAGTGTACGTTTTGGTGGAGTACGAAGTCACGGAACTATTCCTTAACGAATAACTAAGTTTATGCTGCATAACTAAGTTTCAGAAAATCCTTATTGCTTACAGAATAAACTCGAAGTTCGACCTTAATCAAATGAATACATAAGTAGGCGTTATGCACTTATTAAATATTGTTATTATCACGTTAGTATTCATTTTGATATATTTCGGTATTCAAGTACAGTTAAATACAGGGCTAAATTTGATAAGTAATTTTTTTCAGCTATAACTTCCAAAAATGTGGAAAAAAGACTCTAAATGGAAAAATTTTGAAGTATTATATACCAGATCAAAGAGGAATTATGAAGTTGGTAAGGCCAAATAATTTAATGGAACCACTCTTCAGTTGACTTTCAAGGGGCGCTTCAGCCCTTCAGACTTATTCTGAACGAATTTTTATAACATACGTAATGTAAAAAATACATTTAAGTTTCATTTTAATGAGAAGATTGGAAGATAAACGTATTTTTCCCCATCCACGTCAAAAATATTTTACGATTATTTGCTACAAAATATACTGTAAGTTACCTTAGTTGCTGCATTCATTTTTAAACTCAACAAATTCGAATTGTTACGTGTTCAGTTTTATGTATGTTCCTAAGTATAAGAATATCGTTTAAAGATAATTAGATCTGAGAAAATAATATGGCAAAAAACGAGTGATTTGGTGTAAATCCAGATAAAATCTTCATTAAAATGAGGTAATGCACACTAATAAAAATATAATCCAGTTGTGATCTAACCCTAAATTAATCAACCTAGTATTTATGACAAACATGATCAGACGACTTGGTATTAAGAAAATAAGACTTAGCGAAATTTTAACAGCACATGATTAACCTCTAGAATATGTACTGTCCACGTAAACGTAGTAAATTTATTAAAACGGTATTTTGTTTTGTTCAGACTAATTATTTTCAAGCAAGTTTTTAATTATTTTTTTAATTAAATAATTCGATTTAATAATTCAATTAATTAATAATTTAATTAATTAAATAAAATTTATCGTATATACATGAATGAATTTATTACTAATTACGTTAAACAAACATTTAATTAAAGGGTCACAAGATGGTGTCACTTTTATTCTACGGAGCTGGGAAGTAAGAATTATGAAAAATTGGAGCGCAGTAGTAAGAATTAGCGTCCAGTTTATACAATAATAAATATATATATATATATATATATATATATATATATATATATATATATATATATATATATATATAAAAGAGATAGTCGAGGCCTGAAGTGCACAAGTTTTTATTGTAATGTATAAAAGTTCCAGAAAAATTATAATGCTGTCATGAAAACATAATATAAGTCAACACATGGCATCATGGGATGATACTGCAATTTACTTGTTCTATACTTTATTGTGTATGTGTTTGTCTGTGGATTAACATTAAGGCGGTTGTCATCAAAAGCAAGGAGAGGAGGGCGTTTTCAAAAGATATATTAATCGATAAAATAGAAGTGTGTGTTTACGTATACAGGTTCATATTTATGTACATACATATGTAGGCTTTCAGACTTAAAAATCTGAGGAAGATATCCAATTGACTACAGAATGTATTTATTTGATAGTGCTGAGCGGAATAAATAAACAATATGTTCCAAACTGGGAAAACCGTTTCACTCTTAAGTTTCACTTTATAAAATTTAAACTCATCTCCCATTCCGTCAAAACAATAATGATGTGTGTATATAAACTCATAGCGTAATTTTTATAAATTTATAAATTCATAACTTTTCATTTTCATACCTATATATTTTCTCGTCACGAATCTAAACAGTCTACAAACTATGATCCGTGAAAGGAAATTTTTAATTTATTCTATACGATACTAGTAGTATTTAACTTTGTAATATTGTAAATTGTAATGATTACTTTCTTTTCTTGAGTACAAGAAGTTATGGAAGTATGGGGGTTGTCAAGTGAATTAAATAACAAGAAGGCCAATTTGTTAGAATATATATATATATATATATATATATATATATATATATAGTAACTACGACCTAGTTGGCACTATTCCTAACTTCTTGCTTATTGTCAGACTCTTGAGAGTCTAGTAGTTTGTGTGAAAACGTTGAGTAAATCATTGGAAGCTAACGGCAGTAAATATCACAGCTGTTTAATTCTCAAAAACAACAACCGCAACTTTTTTGAGATTTGTTTTTTAAATTATTTCCATATATCTTTGTAACTTTAGATGCTGTATTCTATTACATTTGCCGAGATAATATTTTTTTCTGGGCACATTTTTTTTAATTTGCTGCTTGATGATAAGCTTCATGGCAATGAATTTAGATGTAACTTAAAAATGATGTACGTAAAATAACATTTAAAAATGTATTTCAATCGGATAAATAGTTCCAGAATAGAAAAATATTCAGTATTTTATAGAAGGTTGATTAACATAATGTTATGTTATGATAAACACTTATTTTCAAAAATAAATAACAGGAATGCACAAATATTAACAAAGATAGAATGATGATAAATTTTAAATTTATTTTGTATTATTTACACACTCAATATAGTTAATACTTTTTAGGGTTCCGTACACGAAAGAAAATTAAAATATTCACATATTCTCCCATTTCTTTGATGGACACACCCGCTTTTCCCAGAAATAATTTCATGTAAAAACATGAAATGGAGCAAAGTGATAAAACATATTATTGACGTGCATATATTTCTATAATTAATCATTACAAATATTTACATGAAGTTTTTCGAAAGAGGCAAATTAATTACCCAGAAATATCCTTTGAAAATGAGACTGATAATAATACCAAAACGATTTTTTTCACAACTTTTTCAAGACAATTTCAGCAACATTTTTTAAAAATGTCCGCAAAAATTATGTTTCCAAAGCTAACAAAGTAAAAATTAAGAAAAAAATCAGTGTAACTGAAAGTATACATAAACTTATCGAAAAATGAAAACAATGACTTTCAAATTATTGCGTTTGAGATATTCGTAATATTCATGCGCCCGTGAAAGATATTCTAGGCAATGAATTTATCAATGTGAAGATTAATATTAAATTAGTTTAATAGGGATACTATATACCCATGAACTTTACATATTTATAATTTTTTAGCAAATAGTAAAATATAAATTTAAACATATTAAGTCTTAATTTGCATAAAAACTTAATTTATCACTTACAACATATTTAGATCTCCCCCAGAAAAAATCTATACGAACTTGTGTTTTATAGATGGATGATAGCAGTAATCATTTTTATATAAAAAAATAATTACGTTTTATTTAACTGGAGACTAAATACTAAATATTTATTTCGTTAATTACATAGTATTAATACAGTACACAAGAGTGTATTGTTAAAAATATTTTCTACGCCGATGAATAAACTTCCAGTGTTTGCTAACTTAAGCTTGATTTTAAATTAAAACTTAAATTCGGCATATTAGTGTGTGTTTCATACTTCCCAAATATTATTTGTAAAACTTTTGACAGGCTTCATCAAAAAGGTTCCCACAAATTTTATTAAGTACTTAAAAAATGAATTCAGCTTTAAATATTTTAAATAATTTATATAAAAATTAATATTTTAAAACTACTTTTAAAACTACATTTAGTTCACATCCATTTCATAAAGTAATAAACTGAAAATTTGCGTAAAAACTAATTGTGTATTGGAATAAGTATACGGTATGGCAGTAAATAATTATGTGGCATGTAGACTTTACAAACTCATAATATGAATGTACTAATTTGTTCATTATATACTTGTAGGTTAGAACGTCAAGTGCTGATTGTAATATATAATATCTAATTAACCGACGTATTGTAGAATATGAGGCCGATTGTAGAAGCTAACATGACAAAGATGCTAAAGAAGATGCAAATGGTGAGAACGAGAATGTTCCCAGACATCTAATTTAAACAGATTTTGCAGTGGAAATAGTAAGTTTGTTGACCCAAATTTGTTTCAGACCACGTTTATGGCGGCAATTTGTTCCAAGATGGAAATCCCCGAATGAGCGTTAGCACCAATGAAAATTATTTTGGATTAAAACTCGCAATAAGGCCCTGCTGGCGGCGTCCGCTTTGATCGCGATCGCGTTTGACTTTATAATTATAAGTTTTTATTAATGTAAAAACTCAAAGTGTATGTTCATACTTATGTAAATATTAATGTAAACATTACGAAAAATAATAATGAAATTAAAAGCTAAGGCAGGAAAATGTCGGAGATATATTATCACGTACAATTCTATGGGTTTGAAAATTACTTTACAAAATATGGTGTCGGTTTACATATTTTGTCTCGTCCTAACGGTATGTTCTGAATAGTATGATGACTAATTATTCTTCATCTTTGAAGTTGCGGAAACAACATTTTTTCATATCATAATCATAATCTTATTCAAGAATGTGTTTCAGTGGAACTTTAAAAAAAACGTGTTATGAAAAAGTCTGTAATGAAAATATAATTTGGTTTGTGTTTTGATTTTCATTAAGAGCTTTACATAAATATTATGAATTTTGTTAATTTATTGCTAATAAGAAGTAATCTTGGTTTACTTTATTGAGATTTACTAATACCTCACAAGAGTCACACGGAAAAGTGATTTGCCTTATTGCATACTTGTTTAGGTGGTACGTAACTTAAAAAGTGTCAATATTTTTAAAGCAATCGATAAAATAGTTATCATATTTAAATAAAATATATCAAATAGATCGTGACAATTCGAATTATTTGTCCATGCGTTTCTGTGCAAACAAAAGTATGACAGAATTCAAAATTTTCCCCTTTATGACTCCGAAGACGCAGATTTGGAGGTAGTTGGACATATGTGCATATGTATTTATTTTGGTATTTTTGTTTATATTATGTGAATGTATATATTATATATATATATATATATATATATATATATATATATATATATATATATATGTGTGTGTATCAAATTTTTCATCCAATCAAGTAGCTGTACTAGACTTCCTAAAACAATATATTCACAATTCTAAATACTATTTGTATTTAGTTTCAATTTTAATAAGAAATAATGCATAGACTTAATTTCATTGTTGGTTATTGTTAAAGTACTTTCTGATTTTTTTTACTTTGAGATACTACGAAATATCGAAGTTT
Organism: Druceiella hillmani; assembly: GCA_039881145.1. Lineage (NCBI taxonomy): Eukaryota > Metazoa > Arthropoda > Insecta > Lepidoptera > Hepialidae > Druceiella > Druceiella hillmani. Next base: position 1,595,851 of record JAYKKI010000126.1, read on the forward strand.
AAGTGAAAAATATATTTATTTCACTATTTAAATATTTATTTCACTATATATATATTATATATGATGAGACCGGTTAACGATAAATGCTTACCTGAGGCAAGACCTGTTGAAACCCCCGGAACCACAATCTGTGGATAAACCTCTTGCTATTCCAAGAATTGACGGAAATCACCATGCACATCTATGTTTATAGGTATAAACCAAAGAACCGACTATTTTCATCGACGATTCATTGGCTGATCCTTCCACATTATCTACATATTTGTCGCCAAAGTCGTTGCAGCCCATGATACGTTTGAAGAAAATCGTCACCAACAGAAGAAGAAGGGTCACCAAATCTATGATTTTCACCTCATAAGCGAGATTTAGAAACATTGATGAAAAGGAAGGAAGAAACATATAAATTGAAGAAGAAAATACCGTTGAAAGTAAAACATAAATCAAAGAAGGCGTCAAATAAAACAGTCCAGAAGAAAAAAGATGTCAAATCAAAAAGAATCTCCTGAAAGTTCTGGTGAAAGTGATTATTCAGTCAATAATAGTGCCGATGAAAGTTCCAATCTTTTCCAATATGAAAATGACCAATGCTTGTATTACAATGAGCTTTTTTTAAAGACATTCATGGAGATAATGGCGCAATATGCACCTTGTAGGCGACGGGCTCATTAAGAATGTGCTGGCATAGAATGAATGGTCGCCTTCTATGTGTGCAAATTTAGTACCAATTAATTTGTTTAAGCTCTAATAATTGATTGATTTAATTTTACGTATAACGATATCAGCAATTTTTTTTTTATTTTTAACCAAATTGACCATGGTCCGTATTTGAAACCATATGGTCCATATTATATTCACTTTTTGCAAGGTCATGAAAGTGATATATTTTAGAAAATGTTGATTATTTCGAAGAGGTTTTTTAAGGATTTTATTAATCAAGTTTGATAGCAAATAATTATAGAACTGTTTATAGTAAACAAGGCTGGTTACACTATTAAATTGACAAAATCGTTATGGTCCATATATGGCGAACTTATTTTATGGGGGCACAACTTTTAACTGGTTAGAGATTTACTTGAAATACTTCAACACATTAAGTGTTGAAGTATTCTCTTACCACTGATTATCTTAGTCTCAAGTTTTCAAGCTTACACAGGTATTTTACTCTGAAAATTCCATGGATTTTACTTTGAACATTTCCTTACTTTACTTATTTTTAAAGATATATTTCTATGAACATTTCTTCACTGTTGATGCAACCGAACTATAGAATAAGTTTAACCCTGATATCCAGAGTATGCCTTACAATGACGCATTCAAAGTTCGTCTCAAAAAAAATGCTTTCGTAGCATTCATTTGTAACTGCCATCACCCACTCTCCTGTTTTTTTTTCTAAATTCTATCCCTCGCCCCTATTTTTATAAATATTTGTTTATTAATTACTTGTTATTTGTTATTTTCTTATTAACTTGCCATTTTATTTGTAATTGTTTTAACAGTTTATTCAAAATATGTTATAGCTTCCATAAAACATTAAGTACATTTTATTGTAAGAGATTACTTCTGTAGCAAGAAATTTCTCGTATGTATTGACTATTTAAAACAAAATAAATAAATAAATAAAAAATTTTGTAATAATAATATCACTATTATTATTATTTACGTGTTTGTATGACGAGTCGCTTTTATATGTTTTATATGTTTTTGATGAATGACTCATTTTTTATATGTTTTTCCAAAAGAAATATATTCAATTTGCATTATCTAACAACATCAGACAAAGTAGAATCACAAATGCTTTTGTACCATAAATAGATTAATGAATTATTACGTTGGTGATCACAGAGATATTACGAATTCATTACTAGAAAATTTAATTATACTTTTCAGAGAGAAGACATGAAAACGGAATTCAATTAAAATTGATGACCGACGCAATGTTATTTCAAGTTGCGTTTATGACTCGACAATTTGTCCCGAGATGGAACCACACGAGCGAAAATTATTACGAATGCGCATATTTCATCACTCTACTGCGGACACCACTGGCAATGGTCGGCTTTAACGTGAAAATCAAATATTTAACTTTTTGAATATAAGATTTACAAAAAATATAACGAAAACAGAATTACATTTTTTCTTCTTTTATTTATGCTGTTTGAACTTCGAAGCAATAAATTTTATATTAAAGTACAAGCCAGTGTTTGCATAAGTCAAACTTTTACTGCCTACTTTAGCTTTATTTAAAAAATTCATTCAAAATTATATCTGCAGAATATTTCCAAGAATGATGTCATAAAACCAGTGTGCGTAAAAAAATAAAAATTAGTTTTAATCAGTTGATGATTTTGTTAAATATAGTACATTTTAAATCCAATAATAATAGGAATTCCGCAGATAGAAACACCCAATATTCTAGTGTTTCTCTACTTTTAAATATTATTTATTTATCCAACAAATTATATGATTTCTGTGATGAACGCGATAAAAATATTTCGATGTTTCTACTTTAAAAATGATCGTTACCATTCACAATAGAAGTCTAATATTAATGAACGAAAATAATTGAAAGATCACAAAGACCTCAGATTCTAAAATCAAACCTCAGCATCGATATGACGTACTTATCATAATTTCATGCTTGATAGGAAAATACACTGTAGCTTACGACTTGGCATTCGGTACCGATAAGTCATAAGCTGCTCACCATACCTCACTTGAAGTGGACAATAATTTTCCATAATTGTACTTAAGTGAGTAGAGATTCATATTATTTTCAAGTCTTCATTTCGAAGCGGTGAATTATTGAATCTCAGAGGTGACTGCGAAGTATTTTCCCGTGGACTAATTTTTGAAATCTCTTCATTGACAATAAAATGTTTTTCATTCTTTATTATTACTGACTTAAAACTACAGAATATATTAACTATAGAATCTTGACATTTTTTGTTATAAATTTTCAAAATAATCTACGGAAATTATTTTACTTTACTTCCTTATTATGACCATGTCATTTTGGAAAATTTTAGTATTATATCGATTTGTAACTTTCTCAACACTACAATTATCAATAAAATCTTACGAAATCTTACCTAATGTATTTTTTGTTACATAAACATGAACCCATTCACATTTACCTACGTATTTACAAACATGCATACACATATAAATACATAAATATTCGTTTCGTTTTACCATAATCAGATAAACAATATACTATACGTCATACTAATTATTACTACTCAGCTCTAAATTATCATTCATAATATCCTTATTAGCAAATCCTATTGAAAATTGCGACGTTTTCCAATTTAATTTCTACTAATTGACCCAAAAGATATTAATTAACGTCTAAGGATCGGAAACGTAAAATCTACAAATTATTGGAAAAATATTGTATGATATATTCCTATCGTATTGTTTCGTATTTTTTAATTATTTAAAGTGCTGCATAATAGCAATTAATTTATTTCTTTTTCAAGTAAGTAGTTTTTTTAGTATTTCTTTTCATTTATTTCTTGTGTACATTTTGCATTTACTTTCACACTTACCTACCCACCAATCCCTGAATTGCTTTATTTCTTTGTATATCAGGTATATACATATCCATTGATTTCTATTGTTGCTTTCTTGTTTAGTTCTAATTAATTTTGAAGCCAAATGGGTTATCACACAAATCAAACGCGTTCAAATTTGTGGATCTACCCCTTACCATTAATGAGTTCCTGTAATCACCTGCTGATTATTGACCTTTTTAATTGCTTAAATATTGTTTTCTTAAGTTTATAATTGATATCAAGTTTACTACTTGCAAATTCCCAAGGAAAATATTTCACTTTTACTAAGTTTTGAAGTCGTTCCTTTTAGTCTATATATAGTTTAACGTACTGAAGTACAATAGTACCGTATATATATACTACCTCTGAACCTATATTACTTTTGTGAACTCAATAAAGTATTCGATCAAGGCTTTATCAAAATCGTCAAACAGCCTTAATTGAGTAAATTTAAAATGAAAGTTTTCACAATGGTGTGATTAGAAATGAAGTGTGCAGTGGTGCGGAAGGAGTAGAGAAAGTTATGCTTTAGTAATCTTTACTATTGAAAGAAAGTCACTTTTAATTAATTGTTTTGTCTTTGTTTCGAGCATGGTTCAAAGTTAGGTACTTGTAACCGTATAAAAATTAATATTACTTGCGCACTGCCTAATCTTTGAATCGGTAAGTGTTTACAGATCATTTATCTATAATTTAATATAATAAAACTAATAGTTTTAGGGCCTATCGTTTATGCTCGACCCGAAATTGCTATCGACGGACCAAGTGGAAACTTTCAGGCTTTCTATCACTAGCAATTTTTTTCAGTTAGATCAACTCCGATCCATGCTTGAACATTCAGTTTATATGTTTAAGATACGTCTAGCTAGGGTAACCGTAATAAATTAATAAAATATTACTAGAATTGATGGGCTTCAAATCTCGAACATTGCGTTCATGATTCACTTATTATTAAAGGAAAAGATTTTAATAAATTAAAGAGAACCGATGTGGTAATTAATTATTTTTGTTAATTTAATTAAAAATTGTTGGTTGTTGAAAAGAAATTCTAAAAACATAATTTGTTTGCCTTATCACAATCAAAAAATATTTCGTTTTTATTGTACACAAACAATTGTAATATTTACTGTTTGTGCAAGGTAAGCATACATTCCACGTATATTGCAAAAATATTAAAATTAAGTTTCAGTTTCAGAATTTGTCCTGAATTTAAACTCGGAAATCAAAATCAGATAAAACCTATAGCAATCAATTTCAACATTATATTTAATTTCAATAATTTGAAATAAATTCCTTGGTGTTGGTATATATTTTTCATCAGTTCCCTGACTAAATGATAGTGTTAATTATAGAAAATAGTTTTCTTTAAAAACCCAAAAAAATTTTAAAAATAACCTCTTATGGGCTTGGTGACTTCAAGAAAAGGACAGTATTCAGACAAAAGAGAGTGGATTGAAATCCCAAATGTACCAATATGCCTGTCAAACAATCTAGATGCCCGAAAATGTTTTAAATGTTTACTGTTATTTATTCTTGAAAACAAAAATTATTTTGCACACAGTTTTGCACACAAGTATACATTTCTTATAAGTCCAGTTTGTTGCGTAAGTTAATGTTAGTATAAAATAAAAAAGAATTTCGTTATTAACATAATGAATTTTTTTGTGTGCAGTCTAACATAAAATTATTAAATACGAAATATGTATTTGTAAAAATTTAAACTTTCAAATTAAGGTATGTTGCTAAAACTATGTCGTTCATGTATTAAATAAAAAAACCCTAATTGGAAAATCTTTTTATAAATTTATTGATAGATGAAATATTACTAAATTAACAGCATTTCATTCAAATATAACATTAAATCGATGTTTCAGTGGCGTTAGAAAATTTTGGTTGGTATATTTTGATTTCTTTTCATTACAAACATAAAATACACACTACTTAAGAATTAACTATAAAACCTGCCGTTATATTTACTATGTTTTCCCTCATTCGGCTTATATTATTCAACTGAATACCGTAACAAGGTGAAACACAGTCATTTGAAAGTTATCTTTGTAAGATATAATTGGAATTATATAAGATAATAATGCTTCAAATTGTATACAAAAAATTAATGTCGGAGTTCTTACCGTAAAAAATGTATTACTTACAAAATTATTCTACTATATTCAAGCCAGTTCCTTCAAAAAGTCAATTAGAATTGTTATAATCAAAATTTTAATTTAAAACAAGTATTTTCAATTAAAATAAAATTTATTGACGGTAACTTTTCCCGAAAATAAAAACCAGCAAAATTAGGTAATAGCTTATATTTTTACTATCAATACTATATTGATAACAGTCAAATTTTCAGTTCAATAATATAATCAAGTACTTATGATCAAATTATAAAACTTTACATGCTTTAGATAACGTTCATATGGGTATCTACTGTAGTGAGGAAGTGGGTATAAGGGACTGTCATAATATCTTGTTATATCTTGGGTTGTCTTTTAGTAGCCTATTGCGAAGTTAATATGGAATCAATTAACCTAAATACAATCTATTTGTTTCAATCAACATTATCATATTTTGAAGGCAGGTTATTTAATAAAATTTCATTAAGTGTATTTTCAGTATAATATGAATGGATAGTAATTTAATCGATTAAGGTAATATGGAATTTTAGGACCTACAATATAATTTTTGAATAATGAAAAGAAGGATAAATACTTTAGGAATCGAATGAAATAAATAATTTAATATCAATAAAATAACTAATATCAATAAAATAACATTAAACAGTTCATTTAGACTTCGTTTGCGCAGACTATGAAAAAACGTACCGATGTCTTTTTTACAAGTACCTAACCTTGAACTATGCTCAAAACAAAGATAAAAAAATTGATGACTTTCTTTAAATAGTAAAAATTACTACAGCAAAGCTTTCTTTATTCTTTCCGCACCATTGCACCCTTTATTTCTGATCAAGCCACGGTGGAAAATTTCATTGCACGATTTTACTTTATTTATTGTAGGATCAAGGATGTGCAGTACAACAGTCAGCACTAAGTATATTAATATTTTACATAGAAAAGTGAATAATAAAAATGTGATATTATTTATTTTCTATTGTTTTTTAATATTTTACCTCTGCAATACATCATGCAATGAGTATGTTGTAGTGGCTTAGAAGTTATCTTACTAACGCGGTAAAACATATTTCTTGTTGTTCGATAATATTTTTCCGCGGATTTTAAATTAAAAAATCTATAACATTTTATAATAATTTCAGATTACAATTATTTTAATAAATAGTGTTACGTACATTAATCTCACAGTTAATTTAATGATATTTGCGACACACGAACGAAGTCGTAGGCACAGCCAGTTTAAAATTAATAATTACAATTTTCAAGCGTTATGATTTTTACAGAAACTGGCTCTAAATACACTCACGGCGATACAATAATCACTGTATGTATGAACAGTACCTACTTTCCTTGTTACACTCTGTAAACATAAACTTCAGTATACTCTGTGCATCAAACTAAGTAGAAAATGTTAGGCAACTATGTCACAATTCTCAAAAACTTCTGAAAAAATCACTAATTATTTTACAGAATGTGAATCACGACACAGCAAATTAATTATTCACAACGGACATCTAATAATGACGAAACTTGTTTACCACCGTATCTAATCGTCATAAATTTTTTAATAATAGTGAACATTTAAAATAAACCAGAATAACTCCGAGCAACAACAGCCATAAAATAAATACGAGTAGGTTTAGATCTATGACTATTGTTTCTATAAGTTATATATAAAATAAAAACCTACGAGCAAAATCGTTCAAATTGAAGCATATTAAAACACCTAATATAGCAATGAGTCAACTGTATTGATTAGATATAAGTGTCAATACATACAGTCAATACAAGTTTTAAAAGTTTAACTAACACATGCACCGGAAATACTTCGACTCACTTTACTTATATTGTTTTTTTTTCTCATTACTTACACGTATTAAATATATATTATAAACCGCGTATTCATCTGGATACCATAACATAAACTATAGAATTATGTAAGTTTCGTGTAAATCAGTTAAGCCGTTTTAGTGCCAAGTATTATAGAACAGACAAAGGACCTATCCTCTTTACAAAATTAGTATGACTGATTAACGTTAGACCAAATAATAGTGTATGCGGCAGAGTACATTTTTTCCAATTTTCTTATTTATCACTACTTCACTTCATAGGCACAGACCGCAGAAAAACGTACTGATGCCATTTTTTAAGTATATTTCTAGCCTTGGACTATACTCAAAACGAAGTGAAAAAACAAAAACAATAAAAAAACACTTCAACAAAAGTAGTTTTCTGTGAATCAGGTTCACCCCCACATTACTCCACACTTCGCCTCTGGCTTCGCTCATTTTATCCATGTATATATGTCGGGTGGAATAGTTAATTGCGCGATTTAAAAATACACGTAGCGCCATCTATTGATATACATAGGTAAGATATCCGTTTGTGTATTTACATATATCGAATAGCTAGGCTTTTCTTTGTGGTTGTTTCAATAATGTAATTTAAATTTATTTATGAACATATTTATTTCAGATGTCTTCTGATTGAGTGAACCAATTGCAATGAAATAAAAACTAATTGTCACTTCATATTAACCCCGTTTTTATGTGAAACGTGTTCTAATAAATACACTAACACACAAAGAAAAAACGTTTTGAAAAAAATACCTTAATATATTTTTTTCAAATGTTTTCAGTATAATTATATCTATAATAGATACGTAAAGTTTAAAGTTCTACTATATCTATAGACATTATAAATATTTTCATTCACATTTCAAAATTTTGTGATTCATTTACTTTTGTTCTGACAAAAGTATGTATTAAATAAATATAATCAAAAAATAAATATAATCAAAACATATACGTAAGTTACATGTGATTCTAAAGATTTACAGCCAGAGTTATAAATAATTTTTTACTAGAAGTCAAACCATTTTTGAAAATAATGAATCGAGATAATGACACAATATAACTCTGAATTTTATATCCGTACATTTTGGTATAAATAAAAATAATTACTATTCCATAATCAAAGTAACAACGTTATAACATCCCACGTAAATTATAAATAAAATTAGAAAACTTTAAGCAAAATAATAAAAAAATAATTTAAAACCATTTTGGAATTTCTTTTGCTTTTCACCATAATTAATTGCTTCACTGGAAAAGTTGCAGTACTTTCTAGGTCCTGTTTGATTTTCTTGTATAAGAGTTCATTTTTGAAGACCTGCTTCTATTTGCGTGTTTGTTAATTTAGCCACTGGAAAACTAAAACTGAAAGTGGCCCTGATACTAGAACAAGTACTTCATTTTCAACTCCATTGGTAGAACAATAAATAAACGAAGTAATCGTTCTTTCTCCGCATGTTAGTATTGCCAAGTGAAAAACCAGAATTTTTTAAGACGCCTACAAATCTAGATATGAATTTGATGCCTACGAATCAAAATATGAAATACACTTTCCCCTAAATTCTGAACAACAATGTAACTTCTAGGGTAGATATTTAAATTCATATTGGTTATGAAATTTATTATAACGCGTGAAATATTTTAGTGTTGGATGACCTGATTATTACAGGGAATTATTAAATGTTCGTTCCGAATATTATGTGAATAAAATAACGAATAGTTTGAGAGTTTTTCCAAGAATATTAGCGGAACGATTATAATGCCACTCTGCACAAGGCTCAAGTTAACATCTATTCAGTAACTTCAGCTTTATGTAGCCAGAGATTTTCAACTTAAAGTTTGATCACGAAAACTTCGACAGAAGTTCAAAATAAACAAATTGCTTAAAGAAAGATAGATTTATGTATTACTTTATTACGCTTATAATAGCTTTTAGTTAGCATTATAATCGATGATATGCTAAACAGTTTACTTGAAATTAGTTAGCGTTGGACGAAGCTTTTTTTATTATTATATAAGCATTTTCTGTATCTCTCTTCATTGTTATGGTATAATATAATTCCGAAGACGATTTACCTAGAATTTAAATTTTCAACCTCAATTATTACTTGTCTGTAAATATTTATGGAGAAATTGCCTGGCAAAAAATATTGTGCCATCAACATACAAATTGCATAATAAATTTTACGGTCTCCCGTCGAATGATAATGCCATCAGGCTACAGTGAAAAATTACCATAGTGTCACAAATATAATTATTATAAAAGTCAGTTTATTATTTTTAAGCTTCCAGATTTGTTTGCAGGCACGCAACCCTGTCAAACTTTTGGTAAAAAATTATTTGAACAAACGAAGCATAAATTTAAATTCATTTTTTATTTATTTTTACCTCAATCCAATTTTTCCCCCTCATTTTCCTTTAGGAGTATTTACAATCATTTCAAGAGATTAAAAGTACAACTTCTATTTAAAATCCTTTATGCCTAAAGGTATAAATTTTATAAAACGTAAAAGTGCATCAAAGTGATTATTTAACAATATGGACACTGGCACTATTGGAATATTATCACTTTATTTAATTAGTATAAGTAACATTTATCAATACATCACAGTTCGTTACATTATAACGATAACAAGCAAATATTTATTCAGCAGCAAAAACACATGCAGTGACTTTAATGAAAAACAAGACTTGAATACATTATTTTTCACTGCAACTATATCAAGTTTAGGTGCTCTCATGAGGAGACAGTTTTCCAGATTCTTATTACGACATAATATAGGTTGCATCAATACTGAAATGGAGGTGCAGCGAACAGTTTATATTAACTGGTAAATATTTTGATTGATCAATGATGTAAAAATATAAATTTATAAAGACAAAAATAGCCTTAAATGATTTCTTCTCTAAATATCTCTAAAAAATATAAGGAAATGTCCTAGAGGATTATAAAAATGTCGTTATCCCTTTTTAGTTCCCATATTTTATTACCACAGAAGTTGTTTGACTTACAATTTGTAATTTAGAAAAACACTGTTAAGGTTATTTTATATAAATTCTAATATATTTTACCAAAATATAGAATGAGTAGTAGATATTAGTTTAAATTCATTTCAAAAACCGGTGTCTATTGTTTTCCGCATGATACCTTTTAATTTTATGGCTAAAACGGGATATTTAAAGAAGAAAAAAAGCAGTAGTTTTTTAAAATCCTTCATTTTAAACCTTACTTTTAAAACTTTTTTTTACCTTATTCCGTTACTATTATTACAATTCAACGAGATTATTCAACATTCCCGGAGAAAGTTTCTTTCTCAGCTTCCATTTGTTAACCGTCACACATCACGTATATAAAGGTATATTACACAGATGAGTATTACGAAGGCGTCTGCCCACAAAGCCTCGTCCTTTAAATATTCACGAAAGCTATTGGGGCTCAGGCCTTGCATGGAATAGCGGAAATACCGCCGTTCCAGTGAGGCCGTTGCCTTGAAGAACGCGGAAATTTTCCTTGAATTTTCAGGAAAAATTCGATTTACTTTCGTATCTGTGTTTAATCTACATGCGTATAATCATGTAGAAGCCTTGGATCCACAACACCAATGTGGATGTGTAAATGTTTAAGATATAGAGTAATTTTAATTTAAACTGTTTGCTGTTTTTCCTTCATGGATAGCTCTTGGCATGCTTTTTAATATAGAAATTATATGTTTGTCAATATCAGGAATATGATTTAATACGGAAAATATTTAAATTTTTCAAATCCACTCTTGAACCTGTTTTTCTTGTGTCCAAAGTTAGGCAAAGCAATACTGTTAAACTAATATGCATCAATATACCTATCAAATAATCTACATATCCAAAAATCATTAAAATTTTGATGATATATATATGTTTCTTTGCCCTGTATATAATAAATAATAACAGTGTACTAGAGAATCCGATATCTTAGATTCAGCCTTCGCATATTTAAATCTGTCAAAAGCCTAATGAGTTATAAAAATTAACTTTGACTTACGCCGACTAAACAATTATGCTATTCTAATGTGATCAATCTAACACATCTAAGAATACAACGTCAAACACTTCATTCTCTAAATATAGATATAGGAAGACAGTTTTTGCATCTTTGATGATATTTAAAAAAATTATAAATTATAACTGGAAACTTCTCGGTTTAAACTTATTTTCAGTTTATTCTATTGTACTCGGATACAATTTTGCATAATATCTTATTCATCGCACATCAACTATATTCTAACTGGAGCATAGCAAATACCGGAACAAACCAAATATAACCAAATCCCAACGTTTTAAAGCTATTTTTATGTGAGGAGTTTAAAATTTTCTTTGACTTATTATCATAATATCTATGAACATATCCATCACACATGGGGGTGTATAAAGATGTTTTCGAAGTTATTAAAATAACTATATATAGTTTAGATATTTTGAAAATAACAATGTTTTCCAATATTTATTAATTATTATTAATCTTTCTAATACAATGGTTAGGATAGATAATAATGAAATGAATTCAGTAATGCAGACTTTTTGTAAAGTCGTAAATATTATTGATTCTGTAGTTGTGTCATAATAAATACACATTAAAATTAATTGTATTAATAATTAGTCACTGTTTTTTCATAAATTATGCAAATTATCTCACAATCTTATTACCACATAATAATATTTTTAACTTATAGAATTATTACATCGGGCAATAGCTATTTCTCATGGATTCACTTCTCGATAATGTGGGATCTGACTTCATTACCTTCCTAATAATTGTTTTGGTTAAAGCAATAAATAAAAAATTACAAAATTATTTAAATAGAATCAAGTAAACACAATAAATCTGAGCTCAAATATTATTAAATTCCGTCAAAATAGTGACGTATGCTAAAAATTAAATATAGGTGTATAATATTTTGGTAACAAATAAAATATATAAAGTAATCAAACGGTTTAGGTGTACTGAAATTTAATAAAACTCTATTCACTTCATATAGGACCTTCATATTCAATTTTAGTGTTCAATATGCAAATAAAGGAAAAAAAGGAAAACAAACAGAAACTAATTGTCGGAAAATTATTTTAGCACTTTCTCAAAAAATTAAACTAATTGTTTAAATAGCTAGTCGGATATATTTTTAATAATATGTTATATAAGTTCCATTTATATATTCTCATATACTCATGGAGTTTCTCCAAACTACGTGGTCCTATTTTCATCATTATTATGTCACCCTTACTTCCTTTATTATTATTACCTAACTTGACATTCTCACTATGTTCTATCTACTGAGAATTATATTGTCAAAAACTTTCAATTATAATGCAATAGTGTATATGAATTTGACCGAAAGTATCCTTCATAAATTTAGATTAAAAAATATCAGATTTGGAGATCTACATGCACTTCAACATCGTTTTTGAATCACTACATTTTCTTCATCGTTTGTTCGACCATATCAAACTCACACTCACACACTCCGTGTGTATGTGAGCTTAATATGTTTGTTTCTGCTTAGTAAAAATCTTTCCCACATATTGCTTTCCGCCTAAAGAAATACGGCCATGAATTTTTCTTGTTAGTTAACGTGCGGCGCACGCATCGCCGGTCTGTAATAGGAATGAAAGGAAACAGTTTGAGTACCATAATTGGGGGAATAATACAGGATTTATGTCTTTTTAAGAGAAAAAGCATATGTATGGGATGATATATGACTTGTTTCCAATGTGGTCTTGTACTCGAGGGTAGTAGAAATAACACGAGAGAAGGAAACCCTTAATTGTAACTGTATAAACTCAATAAATTGTTGGTGATATGGGTCGAAAAAGCTGTCATTCTACTCAGTTCCTTTCCGGGTAAGAATCGCAAAGAGGTCGACCCTAGTCCTGTGCAATAGAAAGAGTGATTGAAGAAACCGTCGTGAGGAGGAATCCAAATTGCCCTTTTAATCTTTACAATAGCACCTGTCAGTTTCTATTTAAGTGGACACACATTTCTAATGAATGAGAATTAATCCATACGAGAAAAGACATTTATGAGAAATTGGTAAGAATTCAAAAAAATTATATTTGTGAGCAAAATAAAATATATAAACCACACAGAGACACAAGAATATATCCGCAAATTGTGTCGTGGCATTAAACATTTTAAGTTAAAAATTTTAACTCCACAATAAACACCAATATTTGCGGTCCAAGCTCACTTATCAAATCAGTAGCTTGCGTCATTTATTTGTTTTTGCGGTTCCAGCACTCTTATTATTGCATAAGATGCTCGCGTCCCCTCTGTAATGGTCCCAGTGTACTCGATAAGTTGCTTACGCTTATATCTTAATTATATCTTAAATTATAATTATAAAGCACAAGCTATTAAAGCATTTTCCTCATCCACTCGATTGCATAACCTAATTCCATCTTTTGCTGCTACTTGGAATGTTTTCTGCATTTTTAACTTTGTACCTGTCACCAAGCAAACATTTTTCAACTGTGTATAATATATTATTACGTAGAGCTAATTTGTCTAAACTTGTTTGCAGCCTTTAAATATAAATAACGTGGCCAACTCTTATCAATATATTGCTGCGTCGTATTCAATCAAATCTTTCTTTTATTATTAGCGCATTATATGTCAGTCGCTCTTCGGCTGTAATTCGTCACATATCAGTGTTAGACTTAATCTCGAGAAGTTCATTATTTAATTTATTTATGGCAGGGTACTTCAAAACGTATTTCCAATGAGTAGTTCTATTGGAATAAACTGATACTTTTCTGAACAGTTTATCTAAAGTAAATGTATTTTGTATAATTTGGTCGATCATTTAGAACCACGATGCACTTCCCAAGCTAAATGTTGGCAACATATCGTTCATTGGCACGTTGGCAACATATCGTTCAGCTTGCCCATTAGCTCTACTTACTCCAGTTGCGTTAGAATGTACTTCAATATTCATTGGTTTTTATGGCTCTTTTGTTTATCTACTAGAAAAGTTTGTACTTTTATCCATTAAACTTCGATAAATAATACCGAACAGATTAAGTTGAAGTTCAACAATTCCTAGTAGTTAAAAATCAATTAGAGTTTCAATAGACTCTGGTATGAATGTTTATTTATTATTTTCCCTAGCTCAAGTTGAATTAGTATTGAAACATGACTCAAAGCATTTGCTAACAAATCGTCTACGTAGTAGTATTTACCTATTAATTATCATTCCACCTAAAGAACATATAATGTTTATATTCTACATGTACAGATTAAGCAGAGATACACAAATATGACTGTGTTAGTATGGTGGAGAATATACTAAACGGATCCTCGCTCTTCGATAAATAGAAGAACGATATTAACAAGGTTATATAAGGTTAGATAGCGGTCTGAAACATGAATTCAATCGGGAATCGAATCAGCGCCAATTTAAGTGACTTCATGAAATGAAAGCAGTAAAAAAACAATATTTGTATGAATATATTATAATCATATATATGGTACTTTCTTTCAAAAGTTTCTTTCTTTCCATCCCCAATCGGATTATGACATATATTATTCATAACGAATTTAGAATATCATTATTTTACCCGCATCACAAACTGAAAGTAAATATTTAATGTACTTTCAGTTTATAAAGCTATGTTACATATTAAAAAAACCTGGTATGAGTAGATCTGGAATTATAGGGGCTATACACACTTAAGCATTTAAAGATCCATAATATTTTATTAAATTAATTACAAATATTATAATTTTTCACCGTGTAGATACGTTGCCTAATATATTTTTCATAGGCGCTAAAGTATAAAAAAATTCACTAGAGTTGTCCGGTAAAAACTACTGGTAACGTCTTTTTGTTGCGTATTGGTGTGGTGTAGAATATAAAGACCATTAAATCGGTATCACTTTTAAAAAAATAAGAAGTTTGAGTAGTAATTAAACTAGACATTACAAGAGTCATGTGTACCCTTGGATACATAAGTTATAAGACATATGGTATATGAAATTAACTGTTTTTTGTTTATTTTTACCATGTTAATATATTGATATGATATTACCAAAACTTTCACATTTATTGTAAATATCACAAAAATAATGAGATTTATAATAATCGCTAAAATTTTCTGGTAAATCTTATCTTTTATGAAACTTAAGTAAAGCCGAACGCGGTCCCTCTCAAAGTGGATGTCCTGGCAGCAGGGCCATATCAATAAAACGTTGAAATGTGCGAGTTGCAATGACTTTCACCTACGCTAAAGCTCGTTTGAAGAGTTCCATTTCGACACAAAATGCAATTACGACCCCTGTAGAAAATAAAATTGGGTCAACAAACTTGCGAATTTTACCGAGACTTCGATTTAAATTAGATACCGACGGATATAACTGCTTCCTAATATCTGACCGCCGTTAATACAGATTTTAGCTTTGATAAATATTTACGATTAAACTACACATAAAACTAACGGATGGTCACTTTTTGTCAATTCGAGAATAATTTCGTTCTCTCTCTCCCAGAATAGTCAGTTAACCTATTTAAATTTTCTTATATACGTTCCTTGATTTGAGCGCCTTATAGAATGAAATATTTTTAGGTCACTAGCAAGTAAATAATATTGAGAATGTTGGAAACAAGTAATGATATCATATAAATATGGATTAAAGAATAATTGATTAAGATGAAAACCTTGAGGTCCTCCCGATATGCCATAACTATATTCGGTGCAACAACCACCAATAAATACGGTTTGCTATTGCTTCCTATAGAAGAAGAGAACCAACTATGTAATTCTCCATTATTTCCATAATATATAATGGTTTACCTTATTAAGACCTTTTGAGAAATCGATGTAGGTATCGTCAACTTCATTATTTCTCTCCATGTTCCAGAATATATACTAAGTGAATTATATGAGGTTAACGACAATTGAACTATTACGAAGAAGCCATATCAATTCACGGATATATTTTTTATTACGAGAGGGTAAAATTTATAGTAAGCGATTCGGTCAAAGAGCTCACTCGAGTAAAGTAAAATCGAGACAGACCTGTAATTTTTTATTTTATCTTTTGCTCCTTTTTTGAAAATTGGGATAATATATATTTTCATCTTCAATGGAGAATGAAATAAATCGATAAAATAGGGTGTAAAGTTAAAAATTAAAATGACAACTTCATAGCGTAATTTTAAATGAATATCTGTGGTACTGAATCACCACCCGATCCGTTATAGTTGTCTAACCATTTAAGATACACTTAAAGTCTTCTGATATATTTATACTCTTAAGATTAGCATAAGAAATAGATAAATCAGGTTCTATTGTGAATGGATATCTTTGCGGGGGTCGAAAACAGAAAAAAAATTACTGGGGTCGAAAACGGAAAAATATCATGAAAAACATTCAATAATTCGATCTCTATCTGATGTGGTGTATTCGTCATATATTATATGGTTAAAGACCTTAGATTTAATACACCTTCTACAGTTCTTTGGAGACGACTTTATGTTTAGTTCTATGTTTTTAGAATATTTGTTATAGCCGTTCTTTCCAAATTTCTTTTGGTGTATAAATATAATTGAGAAATAGTCTATATGTCTGTTCTTTTCCTGAATTACAATTTTTTAATAATAAAAATATAATTGAGAAATAGTCTATATGTCTGTTCTTTTCCTGAATTACAATTGTTTAATAATAAAAATATAATTGAGAAATAGTCTATATGTCTGTTCTTTTCCTGAATTACAATTTTTTAATAATAAAAATATAATTGAGAAATAGTCTATATGTCTGTTCTTTTCCTGAATTACAATTTTTTAATAATAAAAATATAATTGAGAAATAGTCTATATGTCTGTTCTTTTCCTGAATTACAATTTTTTAATAATAAAAATATAATTGAGAAATAGTCTATATGTCTGTTCTTTTCCTGAATTACAATTTTTTAATAATAAAAATATAATTGAGAAATAGTCTATATGTCTGTTCTTTTCCTGAATTACAATTTTTTAATAATAAAAATATAATTGAGAAATAGTCTATATGTCTGTTCTTTTCCTGAATTACAATTGTTTAATAATACGGTGGGTTTTTTGAGCAATTAGACTTATTTATTTTTAATGAATATCTGTAGTAATGAATTACAATCTGATCCCTTATTTTGGTCTATGCATTTAAAATAATCATAAACTGTAACTATTAAAGTTACAGTTGGCATAATAAGTAACAAATGAGGTTCTGTTTTAGATAGATATATACTCTAGTCAAAAACAGAACCAAGATATTGAGAAAAACTTTCAGCAATTCCAATTTTTCCTTTCGGATGCCTGTAGTCTCCATAATTTATACGATCCAATCGGACGCAATTAAATTTTTTAGATATAACACACCTGATGAAGTTCTTTGAGGACGACTCAGTCACCTTCAGGGCATCCCCACATCATTAATAGTATTTTAAGCACCCATGTTTTAAGTCTGTGCACGAATACTCTTTTTCCAATGAAAAATTTAATAAAAAATTAGTTTAGAAATATATTTGTTACTGCATGGTCCATATGTAAATTTTATTGTATATGTAGGTTATTCTTATCGCCATCTCTCTTAAAAGGAGGAGGAAGCTTTCATGCTAGGGAAATAGCACCCCTTCATCGATTTATTTGTAATTTCGCGACGAGACGACATTGATAGTAAGCGTCGATCACCAACCTTTATCAAACAAGTGTCAACAACACGAGGAAGTATAAAACGCTCTTTAAAGCTGATCCGTTTTAATTAGAGAAAATGTCATATACCGACTAGGAATTTCCTACGTACAGTCAGACAAAAGTCACATTTTCTAAATATTATTTCTCTTTTTCCTAAATTTATGAGGTTTATATTATATCCTCTTTCAAATAATACCTCTCTTATATGACGGGTATAATGGATAGTAATACGGCAACATTAATAACTTTGTATTGTTAGGGAAATAAGGTCAGTTGCACTGCCCCGTAAAAATATTAAACTAGCATAATTTATTCATTTATTTTTTAAAAATGTCTTGCCTAACTTATAGATTTAACCAAAGCGGTGGGGACGTGGAAAAATGTTAAAAAAAATGGCTTAATACCAAGCACGTAAGAGCGATGACTAATAGAACAAAAAAGTAGTAATAAAAACAAATAAGATCACACAGTAAATCAAATAAATATAATTCTTACTAGTGATTAGTCATGAATTACCATGCAATTCCATAATTTCTTTTCCTCCATAAATATAATGAAAAAAACTCGTAATCCAATGCAATTCCAATGTATTTCTTAAATGCCTTACCGTATTGCGTGTGATATTTAATCTTTACCTGAATTATATTAATAAATGTTTTCGAATACCGTCGTGAATAATTTGAGGATTCAGACCTAATTTTGGGTACGTAAAGGTTTATAATTTTTATATTAAATAATTATCTAATATTGATTTAGTAAGTGCGTTCAGCAATACAATTAGATTGAGATATTGTTTAATAAGATCGTAATCGATTGTAATGACAAACTTTATTATGCCTAGGTGAGTATTTTAATTATGACTCATTACAGCCAATTTTTTTAATAATACTTATATAGCTGGCTAATGCCTATATGCGTCCTCCCAAGTTCTTTGAAAATTATATTGACGTACTCTTATTAAAGAATCGAAAAGATTAAATCAAATATACGATGATGGACATTAATTATAATTTTATCATATTGATGAAGTCTTGCGTAAGGTACTGCATTTACGAAATACCTCTAAAAAAGTATCATCATTGATATTATTAGCGACTAATAATTTCTTATTATACAACCGATGTCCAATTTAGCAATCTTAAGTTAAAGACCCCCGTGATTAAAGTTTGACGGTCTGAGTAATTATCTCTGTGGAAAATCAACTAACTTCCAAACAGTTGGATATGCATTTTATGGATATTATCACAGAGAATGTATGCACTGCAAATACGAAGAGCGTTAGCAGATGATAATCATGAAGGTAGCAGCAGCCAGATGTCCTATTGTCGCTATTGAACAACAAAGCGCGCGCGAAGTGAACGGCGTACCGCCACGCGGATCGCCACGTATACTGGGTATCTGTCGAAATATGTCATAGATTTGGTTATTAAGTGTTTCATTTTCTGAAAATTTTATTGATAAATCTGGTTTCAACGCTGCAGAAAATGTCAATTTAGTTTATAGTGTTGTAGTATATTTTTTCGCTCTTTTTACGAAGACCTCGAAAATTTGGCCATTTTTATTCAAAATTTAGACAAAATTCCTTTATCAAAGTACATAAAAGTACTCAATGAATAATGATTACAATCAAACACTTCAATGACAGGAAATATGTCATCATTTTCGTATAACTGAAATAAAATGTTAATAGATTTAATGTAAGTTCGTAATGAAGCGGTAAGTTTATAATTAAATCAAAGGGTATAAAATAAAACAGAGACTGATTTAAAAATCTGACACTTCAGATAAATCAACGTAATAAATCACCTTAGCACCAAGTGTAAATTACAACTTTCACGTCAAATAACTATATGTATCAATAAGCCAAATACGTTAAAGATGCCAATGTGAAAGCCGTTACAAATGAAAGCAGACACAAACATTAAAAATAAAAGAAATGGATTGAAAAATAGTATATAGTATTACATTATTGCTGATAAATAAACAGGAAACGCAACAGCAATATATGATTGGTGGTAAATTAAATAAAAAGTTATAAAAAAAATACGTACCTGACTAGCCTCTGCGTCAAAATGCGTTTGACACCGCTGAAATTGCAATATTATACGACTGTTCAATATTGAAATTAAATTTACGGATCAAATAAACAATAGTATCCAAGATGCTGACGAACAATTTATTACAAATGGAGGCAGAAACAAAAATTAAAAATGGTATAGATGAAGAATAAAAAAATGTATTTACACATGTACCTGTGTTTAGTATATACTATTTGATTGTGGGTTGAGAGTCAAGAGATAAAAATGAAAGCAGTATAAGCAGAATATAATTCACATATTCAGAGGTATTTAACCTCGGTTTTTTGTAATTAAAACTAATTTCAGTTGTGTAATGAACATTTAATATGGATTCCGCTACTTGAAATATGTATGAGTGGGAGTATATAACGTTCAAGTATATCTAATAGTAACCATTGTGATTAAACACAATTTACAAATTAGAGAGTCGTGTAATGATTATCTGCTATTTATAGTTTAGCAGAAAGCTTGAGCTTGGCCGGTTCTTATTTTGAGGAGATGGCAGCCCAATCCATGGTGTTGTTGAGTCTGACGTAGATTTGACAGTCGCCCAGGAGTATTGGAACCCCGCCTCCTTACGCTTGTCGCGAACTTGTTTGTATAACATCATATTCATTGAAGTGAAATGTTCATTGACATACACGTTATTATTTTTTTTATGCCTGATTATGTTGTTCTCGGTCCACCTCGTTTACGGATAGTGGAAATAATAGTGCCTTTGATGAGACGACTTTTCATTTTGGTTATTATCCGAAAATCATATTAATATATGTTTAATATATATATTAATATATATTAAAATCTAGTCGCGAATTGTTTTTGAAACCTGACGTTCGCTTTTTTGAACGTACGCACGTCCAGTATATACTTAAACAGTTTATTGAAGTACAGACATTAATTATCAGAACACAAGCTGAAGGTTGATGTTCCGTAAATAAAGGTGTTTTCTTCGATATTTCCCACACTACATAAAAAAACATGGTGCAGCCAAGAAATAAACTTTAATGTCTACAGATGTATTTTTTTGACGTAAGAAAACCGCGACCATGATGTAATTTATAGAAAACTATCTCGAAATTAGATAGAATTTTCACATCATATTTGACATGTTACTTCGTGATGGCTAAGCTATAGATACTTTATCCTATCTGAGGCATTTATAGTAAATAAAAAAGAACCTCTTGTTATGGTGCAATAATACCATTGCAGGATTTATTATTATGTGAAACGTAGTCTCAATGACCCTGATAAAGAGCACAGCACGCATGTGATAATAAAAACTACAGCACTTCATCGCAGCAGCTCTCGAACACCGCCAGATTATGTCTCGCAAAACCGCTAAGTAATTTTATGCATAAACACCTAGTAAACATTGACTCTTGTCGACCTGTCCCTGCGCAGTAAAATTATGAACCAAATTTTCTTTGCATTTGAAGTTAAGGTAATTGAAATTCTTTGTGATAAATATTAATATAATTATAACCACTTGGTACCGTCCCGCAATCTTTAGAGCAACACATGTAATTAAGCAAATTGAAGTAAAACGTCAGTATGCTATTTAATAATGTTCGCTGAAACTATTTGTGATATAAAGGAAAAGTTTTTTTAATATAATTTCACTTACTTCCTTTCGTCTATTTTTGTTCAGAAATTGAAACAATTTACACGCATAATAAAACTACAGAACTGTTTAAAAAAAAATAATTCATGAGGACGTAAATGTAATAGAATATAAAAAATCGGTTTGGAATTGGTATCTGTTTAAATGTTCGCGAGTATTTTTGTATCATGTAACCTATATGTAAATATATATATATATATATATATATATACATATATCTATATATATATATAGATATATGTATATATATATTTATATATATACCGATAGATGATGCTACATGAATTTGAAATCACCCAGACGTATATTAGTGAAATAGGTGTGGCCAGGTGCAGCGTAAAATGCTCGAAAATGCGGGAGAGTTGATGGTTGGGGACAGACGTCGTTTTCAGTCGTCTTCTGCACTTAATTTGTTTTCGATATTGTATGTATTTTATTCAACCTTACTTTGTCCCATAAAGTTTAATCAAATTTATTTATATCTGTTGTCTGCATCTATCTATAATATATATAAAATGATATAGAAAATCTGTACATTGAATAGACAATATTTACGAAAAAATTATTCAGGCAAATAGAATAAAAATAATAGTAAAAAAAATTAAAGAAATAATATGGTCTTTAAAACTATTATCTATTTGAATCTGAATCTTATTCGTTCGCGTATCACACAACAACAGCAAAAGGCATTTCAGTGAAGTTTTCACTGGTAGATTCAATTGGGTTTAGGATAACATATAAGTGATGTTTCATCCAATCGACCAACTATAAAGTAGATATGACAATTTGAGTTTTTAATATAAAGTGCACTCACTTTAAAAATGTTTCCTTTTATAATTAATATAATAGATAATGTTTCGCGTATTAATCTTGCTTTAATGTTATTAAGTTAATTAATAACATTTACCAAAGGTCCTATGCGAACAAAGTTGAGGACACTGCTAGTGCAACAATAAGTTCATTAGAATTTGTTTATTCTGATCCAATGGTTGTTATGTTTTTCAATTTTGTTTATGAAAATATGGTTGTTTGTGTTTCAATTTTGTTGTTCATTACCGAACATTGTTTAATAATCATTAGTTTCTTTTCCATATAACATTTTATAATATACTAAAATTACAGGTCAATTTCTAAAATTTGATGATGGTCGTACCTTTCAATCACTGTGGATAATAATTCTGAACTCAAATATTGACTGAACTGAATACAAAGTGTGGCATATTAAAATAAACCTACGTAAAATATTGTCGTCCGCGCCGCAAAATAGCCTTATGTAATTTTTTTCCCGCCTAATGACTCGATCCGCCCCAGATGAATTCCCGTCTAACGAGGCCGTAGTTTGTGCCTGAATGTAAAGTGCAGGACGCGTCTTTATGTTAACTTGTTTTATATTATATCACTGACATATTTCATGTGTTGATAAATATACTTTTACGGTAATATATACATGTAATCAATCGTTAGCGAGTTATTAATGTGAAAAAATATAATAGAAAGTTATCTCTACAAATTAAATATATCCTAATCAATGAATATCTGTTACTTTTGTACTTCAAATGTTATAAAATAACGTAACAGTCTATGAAAACTACCGTAGGAAACAAAAAAAAACAATAAAAATTTACTCAAAAAAATCTTACTTACGTTTTTAAATTTCGTCTCCTCGCGTACTTATTTTAATAAAATGAATTAATTCTGCAGTCCAATGATTTTTATTATTAGATACCTGTTATAAAAAGAAATGCCACACGCAGCGTTAAAAAAGAAACACATTTTGGATCAGTATTTCTTTTCCAAAAAATGCCAAATTGGTGAATAGTTTTTAATATATTTTAGAAATTTTCATAATTTTTATAATGTTTAATATGGCTTAACCAAAAAAAATATGAACATTATATACAATAAAAAAAACATTATATACAATAAAAAACTTAATTTGTATCATATACATTTTCAATTGTCAAAACAATTCGTAATATATCTTTATACAAATAATTTAGTAATATTGCAGACAAACAACCAAGATAAAAAAAAATCTTTTTATCACATCTAACCTCCTTTACTTCTTTATGTATTTTAAAATTTTAATAAAACCGAGAAACACCGAGTAAAGGTGGTTAAATAAAACTAACATATAAGATCTGGCGAAAAACTTAAGAAAGTACCTCATCGAAATGGAATTTCCCAATATGAGTATTGTAAAAATAACAGGAACACGCGCTCCAAATTAAAATTACTTAAAGTTTAACGTAAAAAAATGTCTACAAAACTTACAGTCTACGAAACACTGAAATCATCTTTACTAATATCCCACCTGAAAATGTTGTAATACAACGAAACCTAGATCGTGATAAAGAAATTAAAGAAAGTAGGAATAATACTACATCACGTAGTTTCATTTAATTATGAATAATGAATTTCTACAAAATTAACGCCCAATATATTCAATAAGTAAAAAATGTGTCGACAAATGAATCACATGTTTTTTGTATTATTAGGTAATTGAAAATAAATAATAATTTATTGAAGCGACTAAATATCGAACAAGTAAATACTGGGTAAACACCGAACAAGCACAGTGTCACTGACCATATTTTCGTAAATTTTTAAATAAAATTATATGAGCATACTTTGAAATTTCAAGTTTTGTCTCCTTTAGAAGTACATCCTAAGAAAACTTTTTGAATTATTTCAGTCGTAATACAATATTTGGCATATAGAAGGTTATAATACCGGTGCGTTGAAACTGAGTTGAAACTGTTTATACAGTAAATATAACTGTTTATATAGTCATGAAACTGTTGTACAGTCAATATGAGAATGTGTACATGAAACTGTTTATACAGTCAATATGAGAATATCGCATGCATTTTTCACGGAACAAATCCAATAGTAAATAAAAACGAGCACGCCGTTTATGCGAAATAATTATATGCCTTAGAAATATGAAAGCCAATGAAATATAAAAATAATTTCAAAACATTCCGAATTTCTGTCTTTGACCAAAAAATGTGAACCCATAATAATAATAATACAACCCTAAAGTAAGTACGTAACGGGCGAATCTAATTAATTCCCCTAAACGACTTTTCAACAGATACTCAGAGAGCGCCCCAACCACTCAACCTCGTTCTGAACGAATTAAATATCGGGACCGAAGATAATAATTCTTCACACAGAAATAAGTCATCCCTTCCTTTCTACGATCGGTATTTTCATAAGACTTGTGATATAATTCAGAGCCTAGCGATTTCAAAAATCATTAATGTCGAACAATAAAGCATCGATGAATATGCAGAGAATAGGACATGACAGCCAACCCAGGTAACAGTTACACAGGTAAGATTAGATGGAGAAAAATTGTAAACCCTTTCATCTGAAACAATATATGAAATTTAGAACGGCTAAAATAAGAGAAATTTGTCATCGTTCGATTATTTTATAACGAAACTTTAGATTTTCCTTCCGTTTTTAAATTGATTTAGACGTACTAAGTTGAAACTTTATTTTATTAAAGAAATATAATGTTTCAAAAATTTGTAAGTTTATAGTCTTAATTTACAATTAAATGAAACTTCGTGATGTAGTATTATTTCTACTTTCTTTAATTTCTTTAACCACGACCTAGGTTTCGTTATATTACAACATCTTCAGGAATGATCTTTGCTAATATGATCTTTGCAAAGATCTTTGCTAATATCCCACCTGAAGATGTTGTAATATAACGAAACCTAGGTCGTGGTTAAAGAAATTAAAGAAAGTAGAAATAATACTACATCACGTAGTTTCATTTAATTGTGAATAATGTATTTCTACCAAATTAACGCCAAATATATTAAATATTTATAGTCTTAACTTAAATTTGCAGTTGTTCGGCTGAACTCTATCTCGTAAGCCTAAGTCTATGTCTAGTTTAGGAAAAAATCAGTATACCTCTTACAAATGTATGTGTACTTTGAATAAACTGCATATTCTTTAAAGCAAATCGTAGCATACATTTGTGTCTTTAATTATCGGAAGATGAATATAAGGACTAGAAAAGAGAAATATAATAAAAGCTACATACCGTAATAGACCGTTTTAATTTTAATGCAAAAAATTAAGAAAATGCAATGTTATTAGTGCATACGTATCCGAATATAGTATCTACATATGTATTTGACACATAAATTATATCGCTTAATTAATCATATTATTTTTTCCTTTGCATACGTTATAACCTATTTGTAGACAATGCAAATTTAATGGATGCCTCGTATTGTTAACTGTCAGCTATCGAATCCACAGACGAACTTTATTAACAAAAGACAATTAACTATATTGCCTGCTTAGTGTGTTTGCATCGTGTCAACATTGCCTGAGTGGGTTCAGAAAGAAGTGATGATTTATTTTGACAGACACAAGGCAATATATAGTTGCGTATATTGTGTAATATTTAATGGTTATTTGTTAACTTTGATATAGTATAGCCATTGCCTAAATTAATTAAAAATAAATTGTTAACTAATATTTACATTTGTTCTCTTATTGTCAAAATTTCCACTGCGCTGTTAAGTTTTAAATGACTAAATGACGGCATAATATGTCGCTTACATGTTGCTATATGTGTAGAGGATACGACTTAATATGTTGCTTTTATGTATGAAGTATACGACGTAATTGTTTTTTTTCCGTTTCAGAGAAATCCGCAGATATAGTATTTGCACACTTTTGGAAAAATAACCTGACTTCACAAAATAATAGATGTTTCCTCATTCGCGTGCTTTCCGATTTAAATGAAACGTTAAACAAATTTAGTTACTCGTTTTCTATATTTAAGAGTGTCATTTTTATTCTTGTAACACTTGAAGCCAACACGATATGGATTTTAGCCCTTTCATTTTTATTGAAGAAGCATTCTTTGGACTTGTTCCATTAAAAATTCCACTTATTTATAATATTTTTTACAATGTGATTTTACATTCAACTCTTTAAAGAAAATATGTACATGTCAGTAAAATTAGACCCCACAAAAATTTCTTCTTTGTAAAATTAGTTTTAATGACATGTTTTCTTATTTTCCTAATTCTAGCTACATATGTGATATTTTAATGAACGATGTTTTGAAGAATATTTACTTTTTAATAAAAAACTATGACGAGTTTGCGTGGTCACGCGTTTAATTTTATTTTCTTTCTGAAATAATTTTGAATGACTACACCAAACTTAGTCGTATTACATTTTTTAATGCAAATAGCATGATATGTAACAAATAAGTAGTAAGTAAGCAAACAAACATAAAAATTCATTTTAAGCATTTATTAGGGCTTCAAACGTTAGGGTATAATTTAAATAATAGATCTTAATAATAGATAGTCGGACCCTTCCTTCGATTTGGTTGATATATACGAAGTAATCATTTCTTTGTAAAACTTGAATGATATTTAATATTGATACCGTCATGAACGTCTTAAGACAATGTAACGATAATAGTAAAATAAAACGGTTAAATCGCCTATTTCGTGATATTGAAAATATATTACCCTATTTTACTTTTACGATACCATAAAATTTGAACTGATCTTCACACAGAGCACGGACAATATACACTAGCAATAAATCATAACTATACGTACAAAAGAAACGTAATATTACATATTTTTGTGTTCAATATTTCTGATTTCTCCAGTTTTATCATCAGTTATATCAATATCCTTGAAGTCGGAAAAAAATAAAACTTTGCCCGACATCACATGTCAAAACAGTTTTAACGTGCTCGCTTACACATGAATGATATGTAAGCTCCATTAATGCACAATGAATTCCAGCATATATATATCGTGTTACCATTTTCTTATATTCTACAATAAATTCTTATAAACATGCTTCTGTAAAACCTGGTAGTTTCCTCTATGATAGAATTAATTTTAACAACTAGCTTAGACTTTGCCATGAAATATTGTCCGTTGGCCTGTAACGCATCAAAAGTTTAAAATAAAACGCACTAAAATGTTTGAAATAATAACAAACACACTTTGGCGTTATAATATAGTTTCCGAACATAAATAAATTCACAAAAACATACATTCGCAATTTACTTTGTCAATTTATGTATTTATTTTCTTACTTTTGTCAAGCCAAGTCAAACGAGTCCGAAGTCAAAAAATGTATTTATAGCCTTTAAGGAGTTTCTGATATTAATTTCTGACATTAGTTTCCATCATTAGACTCTAGCCACCAAGGCAAGCTAAACGGACCCAAATTCTGTGAATCTGCTTGTCATCATTGTGGAGTATCTTTTATTGCCTTTTGGCTTCATGTTTAGATCGTGTCCACTACTAGTGATCAAAGGACTCGTTAAAATAAATCGGATAAGTTGAAACACACAACACAAATCTACACGTCACCCTTGAAAAGTTCCTGTCACCAATTTCCTACTCTATTACCAAACTTTGACCATCATTGGAGAATAAAAAATTCTTTAAGACAAGTTGCTTCTTATTCTCGAAGGGTAATTTCATCAATCCTGCGAAGAATTGATGAAATTATCCTTCGAGAATAAGAAATTCTCTTCCAATTTTCCGCCCCATTGAAAAACTCTGGCGAACTTCCATGAATAAAGGGTAAGTACTTCATCTTTCTCGGTCTCAAATTTTTCATAGGAACGTTGTGTTCTCATCGGTTAAGAAGTTGCATAAAATATCAACGAAATGCATCTTCAGATCGTGACAAGATTGTTTGAAACCATCATGGAAGTAAACGTTAAATAAAATCGTAAATATCGGTGTAAGATTACCGAACTAATACTTTAATATCCCCAAAAACTACAAACAAATACACGGGTCGAGTTGAAAATCTTCTTCCTTGAATGGTTGCCCGACATGACATGTCAAAACAGTTTGAATTTAACATGCTTTTCCAACTGCTTGGAAAACTACATTAAAATACAAATATTATTAAAATAACATAATGTTATAAATTTGCCCAAACATAAAATTACAAATTTTATCTTTTTATTAAAGTAATGAGCCATAATTTCACTTTAAACCATCTTCAAAACTCTTTAAAGCAAAACAGACTCGCAGTCGAATATGTATATACCAATATACATGCATGTAACACACATAAGTGTATTTATTCCCATTTCGAGCTCATGGACAAATTAATTTTTAAAACTAGTATCTGAACATTTCCCTTATAGTAATTGTCAAATAGAAACTGCTATTTAAATAATTAAACCTTCTAAGTTATGATAATTGATTCTTTTTCGAAAAATTTTAAAAAATCGAAAAAATAAATGCATAAATTTAAAAATGTGCAAGTTGTCATCAAAACTGTGTGTCCGTTTAATATCAAGTATTTCATTAGAATAGCCTCAGAATTTGAAAAATACATAATTTTTTAAAATATTTGTCACTTGTCAAAAAAATTTGCATTTAACATTTTACTTAACACTTTCAGAGACTACACACTACCAGTGGTACGCATTCCATAGTTTGAAGACTACTGCATCGAAACCATTATTGGATGGGAGCGAGTAAACAGTTGATCGATTCAGTGTCTGATGAAAAAAGAAAATATTATATATCTGTCAACACACGTTTCAAAGATAATGTCTTTCTGCCTACTTTTAATCATTATTAATTATTGCGTCAATAATTGTTAACACATACAAATCAATGTAAAAATTCACTAATTTATTAATTCAGGGGGAGAATTACATTGTCTGACTGTCCTTTTAATTTTCCTTTCTGTGATAGCCCTGTCCATTTTAAATAACAAATCATGGCTATCACTCCCTTTTGTCAAAAGTGACGATATTTTGGATATTCACGTTTGACGTAATACTGCCAAAAAAGTTAACATAAATTTATTATTTAAAAGCGAACTAGAAGCGAACTTCAAAATTATTTTTAAACAATAAAATTATATTTACCGTGGTGGCAAGGGATGAAACATTATTTAACATCTCGGTCCAAACAATGCAGATTTCGTCAAAATAAGTTACACTGAATATTTTATGTTTCATCACAGCTATTCTTTACAGTTGTACAGAATTATTAAGTATAGTAATTTCTAAAAATGGCAATATGGTAGCATGGCAATATGGTAACCGTTATTATGGTCTTGCCATTTTCTAAAAATGGCAAGACCATAATAATGGTCCGAAAAATTGGCTTGTAAAAATATGCAGGGAGTAACGAATAGTCAAAAAAATCATAATGAATCCTAAACCTAATCTCGAATATTGAATATATTTGGCGTTAATTTTGTATAAATTCATCATTCACAATTAAATGAAACTATGTGATGTAATATTATTTCTACTTTCTTTAAGTTCTTTACCACGACCTAGGTTTCATAGTATTACAACATCTTGAGGTGGGCTATTAGCAAAGAATCTTTGCTTCTTTTTTTTTATCAAATATCTTGAATCACGGTTAATTTACTACAAACATCTTCATGATATTTATATGGAACCACGTCGGTAATATAATCTTACAAACAAAAAATTTGTTAGTATTAAACTTTATACAAATAGAATAAAAATAAATTCATTTATTTTTGTGTATATAACACTTGTATTCACGAAATTCTATAGTACAGCAAATTATAAACTTTGCTAATCGTTACTTTCATCTGAAAAATATCTGAGTTGCTCTCAAGTTGCGCCTAAAGAAGTTTTACTTAAAAAATAGTTTTTGTATCTTTATTACTCGCTTTTTCAATTGATTCTCTGCGCAACACCTGGAATTTTTAAAAATGCATCTTTTTAAATTCTCTCTTCTAAAATTTGCATACAAATATTTTTGAGTATTTTGCTGCTAACATATATGTAAGTTAATTTACTTTATCGTTATGCCAAATTTCATGTTTACCCGCTAAACGTTTTCTATAGCTAAAACTCAAAAATATTCATTTGGAAATTTTTCGAAGGGCAAATATTTTCTTTAGTTTCGTGTACAATGTGGGGTATCGTTTCAAAAAGGCTATTTATAGATATTAAGAGGCTCAAAAATAATTTTATGGAAAAAATATAATTTAAAAATACGGAAAAAATATGATCCTCCTCCTTATTTCCGAAACTGCTCGATCTAAAATTATGAAAAAAAAATGGGTTTGCAGAAGCCCATACAAGGGTTGTAGGAAAACTATGGAGATGATTCCAAATACTATAACTTTTTAAGTATACACCATGTTTTTTATGGCCGTGATAGATATCGTTGACAATTTATTTATTTTTCTCTAAATTCACAATCTATTTTCTCAGAAACTTTGCGAAGTAGAAACATGAAATTTAGCTTAATAAAACTTCTTATTAACCCTCGTATTTTTCCGAATTTTTAAAAGAATTCATATAAGTATTAAATAAATGTAAACAAAAGTCTTACTTTTTTAAAGTTTTATATACTACTTGGAAAACTTGAAAGAGCTCGTTATAAAAAATAAAAAAAATTGTTTTCATAACTTTAAATTGCTTATTTAAAACGGCATTCCAAATAATATGCAAAAAAGAGCAGACACTCCCCCCTCCCTCTTTATTTCCGAAACTACTGAACTAAAAGTCGTGAAAAAAATATGATTAGTAAAATATTAGAGAAAAATTATCATAAGTCTCAAAATTGTTTAAATATGCACATAATTTTTACTCCTTTGAAAGCAATAGTAGGAAATATATTTACATGGTGAAAAATTAATATTTCTTAATATTTTAATATAAATATCGTACCAAAATGTCTATAAGTGCCTAATTGTATGAACCCTCATATTGCGAGTTCTTCTCATGCTGGACAAATTTTATATAATTTATTGTAGTTTTGAGCATATTTCAGTGATTACTATTTTCTTTTCCATTTAATATTTTAATAGCACAGGTCTAAAAGTCAATATTGGTCATATCTATCAATCTCTGTCGATAATAATTCCTTACGCATGAAAATACTGATTGAACTTAATGCAAAGAGTGACATATTTTCTTAATAAAAGCCTTCGTGAAATATTACCGCACGCACTGCCGTAGACCTTTATGTAATTTTTTGCGGTCTAACGACTAGATCCGCCCAAGACGAGTTCCCGCCTAACGAGGCCGCAGGTTGTGCCTGAATATAAAGTATGCAGAACGTATTTCTATATTAAAATAACTGACATTACATTACGGAAATATTTCAGATACCAACCAATAAACAACCTTATTATCAATCGTTAGTGAATTAATAATACGGAAAAATAAGCTGAAAAGTATATTCTAATCAATAAATATATGTTATTCATTTAATATTTTTGATAGGTAAGTATATCTTTGCTGTTGTTATACTAATGGAATATATAATTAATTTTTGAACTAATGGCGATTGAACAAAAACTACGTTATTCTAGTTGATCTGTAAATATATTTTTAAACAGTCTTTTATTGCATGCTCGAGATATAGACACTTTTTTAAAATTTGTAAAAATCGCTACTCTGTGACAATCTTTTGGGTGCCACAACTACAAACTAAGTCTGATTGTTAATTTTGTTATAGTTAAATATAGCTGAGTAATAAGCCTTTTGAGTAAATTAAAACAATTTACTACAACTAATACGGGGTTTTTCAAGAATAAATTCAAAACCTACGTTTCAGGATTTTCTTTTTTTATAACCCAAAACTAACGGTTTTTGGTAAAAAAATATACAACGTAGAGCTGGTAAACCAATTTAAAAATTGACGTTATGTTAAAACTAAAGTAGTAAAAATCTTAAATCTTTTTATTATAAAAAAATGATATTCATACTTAACCACAGAAGAATTATTATGAAACCTGTGTTTAAATTTTTATGTAAATGTATTTTTCTACAATTTTTTTTCATGAAAGCTATTAAATACCTTTTCTTAATCTTTGAATATTTTTAATCATAATTAAAATTGTTTCTAACCTTAAATTACTTCTATTGCTTCGATGTCATACGTGCTTTAGAGCCAATTGCAGGCAGTTTGATTATTTGTTATAAAGAAAAATAAAAACTTAACTTTATGAAGAAATTTTTAATATTATTTTCACCTTAAATTACTTTTAGTGTTTCTATGGAGTATTTAATAGTTTCTATGAAAAAAAAAATTAAAGAGAAAGACATTTACATGAAAATTAAAACACAAGGTAATTACCCCATAATGGTTGCATTCTGTGGTTAAGTATGAATAGGTTTTTATAAATACGAATTGTTTTTATAGTTAAAAGTCGTAATATTTTGATCACTATAATATTTTCATTGGACGGGCCAAAAAATCGACGCAGAGTAATAACTTTTACCAATTTTAAAAAGCGTCTCTCGAAAACTAAGAGGAACTTTTTATTAAGGTTAAAACTTTGTCAGTAACCCGTTCTAGCTTGACCCTTTTTCAATTGGTCCATGACTTACGGAACGCCTTTGTGTGCGTGTGTGTGTGTGTCTATGTATATATATATATATATATATATATATATACATATATATATATATATATATAACAACACAAAATTTCAAAAATAAGGTGCCTTTTCTTCTATAGTTTTTTTTTGCTTTTGCTGTTTTGTTATATGCTTCAGCGAGTATTACAAAATTACTGAAGCAACTCTGATAAAGAGTATAAAGTTCAGAACATGCGACCATCTGTTCAGTTAGCAAACAAGTTGCAGCGACTAAAAGCCAAACAAAATAAAGAATACGCAAAAAGAGAACTTAAAGCGCTCATGTTTCATTACTTCCGTTTATAACGAAAATGGGGGGAGCAACGGGTAATGTATGCGTAATCATGGATGAAGGTATAGTATCCTACGCCACAATGGGTTTTAAAAAATGAATATGTTTATCGCTCTAATAACCCTCATCAAAGACCAATTTTGTTTCATTTGCTTTTATTTAATTAGGTGGTTATTGTTATTGGACACTTTCATTGTTGAAAAGACAAAAAATGGACATTACTCTACAACCTACGTAATTTAGGTGTGACTTTCCAATATATCAAACAAATAGTACGATTGAAAGATATATAACTTAAATAATATAAATTATCAATAACAATTTACGCAAAGAGTACTTGTAGTTAACCGGAATTAGTATTTTTAATAAAATATTGTGCTCGCCCTAATAAAAATTTCACTTTTTCCTTTTTGTAAAAGTAAGAGAATGTTCATAAAAATCAACATATGTAATTAAAAAAATTCCACTCATTATAATCTTAATAAAAGAATCGGTGAATTGCAACATATACTTACGAACTTAGTGCTTCGTGCCATTAATCCTCCGTCCCTACTCTCAAATAAATATGTAACAATAATGCACTTCGACAAAGTTCAAAACTGCAATCGACTTCTGATATCAGAAAAAGAAAAAAATATTTATAATAATTAATGGCTCTTAGAAATTTTCAATCCTGATTATTTTTATTGAATCCATTTTTTATTTTAAATTGCGATTAATTTTTCAGATTTCTCTGAGGGATCGTTTTATTGATAAGAGGTGGGCACTGCAATTTTTAAACGTTTTTCCCAAAAAATATTTAAATAAATTCATAAAAAATATGTCATATATATTATTGAATTTATGCTTCGGTAAATTTTCCTACACCATCCCCTTGATTATTTGTTTCCCAATTTACCCCCCTGCAATTAAACACAAGAATTCAGAAGGAATGTTTCTCACTTCAGGTCTATATAACATATAATAGGCTTTATACTCTATTTCTGTGCTAATTTTTTAAATATTTACTTCTAATGATTTTTGAGAACCCACGAGCAGACGTCTCCTGTAACAGGCGAACGGATGGACGTATACTAAAGTGATTCCATAAATTTTGGCAATTTCAAAAGGATTGTAATTTGCGACGGAAAGGTAAAAAACGATTGTAATATGCTTTTACTGTACAGAAACGACTGTCTTTATGTGATTAGTTATAAATTTAAAGTATTATAACCTATCTACGTAAACCTTTATACTTATTTAAATTGTCGGATTTTTTTGTAAATTTGTATTTATATTTATATTGATTCCCATTTAAATAATTTGATATAATCTGGTAAAATAATTGAACATCAATTATAATTCACTTTTATTATTATTAAATAAATGAATACACATTAAATACGTTTTTCATAATAAAAATTGAATTTAAAAATATTTCTTATGCAAATTGTGTTCTTGCAATCTAATGTCACTAAATACTGAATATGCAAATACAAAAAGAGAAATAATATAAAAAAAATTTAATAATGGAGAAAGTTTCCATAAATAGAGGATAGAAATTTAATAACTACTGTGTCTACATAGTAACCGCACTTTTCAAATCAATTTCATTTTATTACAATTGTCATGGGCGAAAAAAAATTCTTCATTAAATATATTGTTTTTCATGAATAGTTTTTCATAAATATTTTTTCTTTTTCACAAAAATAAAAAAATTAAATGATCATTAAGGCCAGCGCAATATTTCATTCGAAATACATCGTTGGGCTAAGTACAAATAAGTATAGCATAAATTGCCATAAAAATTCCATAAGAACATGTGGTTTTAAAATGAATTCTGCTTGTTGTTTTAAATTGTATTATATTTTCTACAAAAGATAAATTGGAAAACCTCACCTGAATGATATAATCTACCGAGCAACATACATTTTCTCTGTCACTATAAAAATGCACATTCCCAATAAGAAACT
This sequence comes from Druceiella hillmani, assembly GCA_039881145.1. Lineage (NCBI taxonomy): Eukaryota > Metazoa > Arthropoda > Insecta > Lepidoptera > Hepialidae > Druceiella > Druceiella hillmani. The sequence continues at coordinate 1,631,442 of JAYKKI010000126.1, forward strand.
AATAAAATAAACACAAACAGAAAACAAGTAAGAAAATAACTGATTGAAATTATAAAATAAAAGACAATTGTTTTTTAATATTTTTGTTCGTTTAAACTAATTAAAAGTAGGAATCATAATAATAACATCACAATCGTGTCTGTATGACGTGTACTTTTCCATCTGGATATATATGTTTAGTGATTTTCAGTTCCTGAGCACTTTTCTCATTTGCATATTAAATTAATAAAGGGCCCTGACATGATAAACTTTTATTTTGATCATCTTTAGTTTCTCGCTTTCAAAAACTTAGCACTAATGGAATGTGACGAATGATCCCTTAGGTTCATTGATTTCGATTTTCAAGAATTTTGATAATATTTCGCTACATGTGATTCTAAGTACTCTTTCTATAATTGATTAACTTTCGCAATAATTTTATAATTCAATTTATTAATACCAGTCTAGATCGCGTTTGGGCAGACTTCGTGGCTAATGATACGAACTTGACCTTGTATTTAATAATACGTAATTGACATAATTTATCTCCCAATATCTATTACTTTAACTTTTAAATCTTTCATATTCATTAAAATCGGCGTAAAATTAAAGTGAATTTTTAAAAATTATAAAATACAGAGTTATCTTTAGAGCTTTCCTATAACCTTTACTTGTGCTTCTAAAAACCCCTATTTTTTCATAATTTTAAATTCAGTTGACTCGTAAATAAGACGGGGAAGGGGTATGTCATATTTTTTACATATTTTTCACTTTTTCTCTGAAGGTGCTATGCCTTATAAAAAAAATATTTTTGAAAATTAACGAAAAAAAATTATGAAAAAAATATTTTTCGGACCCTTATAACAAGTACTTTCAGACAATACTTAAAATTTTTACGGAATTTATAAAAAAATGTGTTCTTAATTGAAATTTCCCGGAAATTCCCATACGAATATTTTTTGAAATATTTGCGGGTTAATATGTTTTAATAAACTGTAGCCATTAAAAAGTAATCTGTTTCAATTATTGATGAAGGCCATTGACCATATTTTTGGGTATCAAAATTATTATACCATATTCCTGAGTTTATAATAAACCTAGCAAAAATAAGGTCTTTCATCAAAAATCTAAATACGTCCTTACTATAAGAGCACAAAATATAAGGCTTAAAACTATACATCTGATAGTTAAAAATTAAATATACAAAAGTATACGCTTAAGCATTAAATAGCCCAAAAACTGTAAAACACTATCAAGAAAATTTGAAAATAAAATAATTCCTATTAAACAATATTAGAGTCAAATGAAACAATATATAAATTGTGCTCATTATTTCCCTTGGTGGATAATTACTTCTTTGTTTATCAACAACTTTACCCACTATATGTATGAAAAAAGTTATGCTACAGAAATTACACGTTTTAAAAATTCGAACGTTCGTCAATGTCCTCTCTGGTGCATCCAAAATAGTCCTGAAGAGTGTGACAGTTAGTGATGATACCACTAATACTTAAATACAAATGTATTATTAAACATAAAACTATCAATTGATTAAGTAATACTAGTTGAGTATCATCTTGATAATATCTATTGCAGATATACCTAATTTAATCGTACCAAGCCTCCAAGGTATAAAGCTGTTACCTTTACCTAATGTGTATATGGGTGCAGTGTAGTTACTATTTTATTAACTGTATTATTTTTTTATTATTTATTGTAGTTATCTACATGCGCACTTATATTTAAAGACATAAGTGTGCCTTCTGTGTTTTCCTATTTTTTATTTTTTTTTCTTATTTACAGACATTGAAATCTGGAACAGTTGAACGATTTTAATGAAATTTTCACAAGCTTGTCCAATTTTTCTAAATACCAGTAAACTATACATTTTCACAATACGCGAAATGAATACATAACATTTTATAATCATATTTCTTTATTTGCCATTGTTCCAATATAGAGAACGATCATTATAATAAAGGGAATCGACATTAGGAGATATAAAATTTTATATGATATTTTTAAATAAAAAATATACGAGAATACGATATAGAACGAATTTGTTATAAAGTATTACTAAATATATGTTTTCACCTTTCTTAGACTCTTTTAATAAGCGTAAATTTAAAAGTACCGTCATCGTTAGTTTTATCCAAATTATCAGTAGACTATATTAAAATACATACAATAATACGGTTTAAAGAAGATTCCGAATGTAAGAATATATAATATTAATTAATGTTGTAAAAAAATAATTAACATATTTTTGAAGATTATAATTATACTAATATTTATAAATTCATTAAAATAGGTTATATTCGTAGTACTGTTTATATTCTTACTGCACATTCTACTACACTACAATAATATTATTTTTATCCAACCATAGTTTGCTCCAACGTTGCCCAGAGAAATAGGGAAGCGGATGGATTGAATCCAATATATCTATTGAATGACATAATTTAATGTACTGAATAATAGATTTTGTTGTAATATTTTTAAGCATTTCGTGGACTTAAAGAATAATATTTAAGTTTATGCGTTTTATTATACTCCATAGAGCTGAAATTAAAAGTATATAACCCTATCGAAATTATATAAACTAATAAAACCGCTGTGGCTATTCGGACGGCTCGATGTTCCGAATGAACTTTAGAAGGTATAGTGAAGTGATTGACATAGTAATTAAATACTCTATAAAGTATCGTACTCTCGCCAATGGTTACCCAATGGTTATTCATAATAAATAGTTAATAGCTTGTTCAAGATATTCAAAACTAATCTCAAGTTAACTATTATCAATTATATGTGGAAAATTTAAGAAGTACATATCTACGAATGTTTATCATATAATTATTGACATTAATTAACTTTAAATGATGTGAATGTCCTTAATTTGTAAAATTGGTCATAATTTTCCAAATTAAGGAAATTACTATAACCAATTTCTATACTTTTAAAATTATTTTTACTTAACCGTTCTTTATTATCAGCATTAAGTACGTAATATACACGTAAATAATTATTAGACAAAAACGATAATTTTGTGCTGAAATTAAAAGTTTGATGGAAAATTAGAAAATACCTACTTAATTTTATTATGAAAAACCACATTGCTAATATTCAATAGTTTAAGAAACCTTTTTAAACGAGAAATCTTTTTAAATAGGTAATAAAATCTATAGCCTAAAAACAAAAAAAAATTAATACTCTTATTTCATCTTATAGAACGCAGGCAAAAGATACTGTCACGAAGCAAACTTAACAGACAATCAATCAAATTACAATAAATTACGGAAAACTTGCAGTAAACACAACAAAATAATTAATATAAAGTTACAATACAGTACTTATAATACAATAGTTCACAGAGAATATTTCAAACACAATACGTACACAAGACAATTACGACACAGCACAGTAAACTTTCACCAATGCAGTAAACTTTATACGCAAATAATACATACCGGCTGATTGACGTAGATCAAGATGACTTACCCCTCTTTGCCCATGAAAAGTTGTTATGTTGGAAAATGGAAAAAAAATATTGAGTTGCTCTCACAAAGTATCTAGGTTAGGT